>CM076976.1:40257028-40644528 GCA_039105355.1 Benthosema pterotum
GTCCATCATTTAGCCTGGGGACCACCTGGAACCCTCTCAAGGACCACTGGTGGTCCCCGGACCACCGGTTGAAAACCACTGGCTTAGAGTGCTATCGACCCATACATACATACCAGTAGTTAAAGCTCTCATCAAGACAATACAAAGCAGGTACAGTAGATCCTGCTCCATTAGAGCATACTAATGTTGAGCTTCCTAATGAGGTGTCTTCCAGTATTAGTGAGGATCAGTTTTCTGCTTCCATGATGATTGGCATAAAGCTGTGTTTGGCTCCGCTGATTTCAGAGCATTGGCCTCAGAACAGTCCTGCCCACGATGTTAGGAAGGTTGTTTGATATATGCAGCTGGTAACTGTTGTGTTGTCTGTCTCTGTATAATATATATTGCAGACGAGGCGTGTAGCTGGTCTAAAGTTACGGTTTAATCACACAGTCAGGCATAACATTCTTATGCAGGTTCGCGGTATGGTTCGCGGTCACACACTGTAATGCTCTTCCTAGTTGGTCTACTGAGCATGCGTTAGACCCCGTGGGGCATGCTGGGAAATGCAGTACTATTAGCTGTACTCATTACAACACATCTTCCCCCCTAAATAAGAAATGTCATTTTACCCCAAAAGAACAACAATACAGTAAAGTGCATTTCTAATAGCTTTCCTCAATAAGCCTGTAAACATTTGACCTGTTTTTAACAGTTAAGTAAATGTCTCTTCAACTGGAAAAATAATAAACATGCAAATACTGTAAACAGAAATGGGCTAGGTATCTTTGAACAATCTCTTTTTTTTCTCCTTCTCTCTTTTTTTTTTTTTTTTAGCTTACAACATGTCAAAACACAAAATCATGTCAACAAACTCAGAATCATGTCAACAAACTCAGTCTTTTTTTTTTTTTTAAACTCAAAAGGTCAGTAAACCACAAAACAGTTCAACTTAATTTTTCTCAGCAGCGTTTTTTTTTTTTTTTTTTTTTTTTTTTTTTTTCTTTGTCCATATGCAAACAGTCCATTCCTGTCTAGCAACTCTCAATCAGCCTCTTGGGTGGCTGAATAAGTCTCTTAGGTCTCAACTGTCTTCCAGAAGTTGGCGATGCAGCTACTTGTTTCGGACCGCAGCCAACGGTTGCTGGCTCTGCAAAGTCACCTAGCTGGCTAGCTGGCTCTGCAGAGTCAGTTGTGTCCTGCTGAACAGTCTCTGCAGCTGTAGTGTCCTTTACACTCAGCTGTTGCTGTAGTTGAAGATCCGTGCGGTTCCTCCTCAGAGACAGTCCACTCTCCGTCTGGATCCTGTAGGAGCGTGGAGCAACTTCTTCCTCCACCTGTCCCTGTTGTCTCCATGTGCCCGTAGAGATGTCCCTGAGACGCACCATGTCTCCAGGTTTCAGCGTAGGCAGGTGTTTTGCCGTCCGGTCATGCAACAGTTTTTGTTTCGCCTTTTGTTGCTCCTTTGCTTTCCTGACCTTGTGTGCACCTTTGGGCGTCAGCAGGTCCTCGTTCACTGGCAGGTTGGAGCGGATGCGCCTACCCATCAGCATTTGTGCTGGTGACAACCCGTTCTGCAGAGGTGTACTCCGGTAGATCAGTAAGCTTTTCTGAAAGTCGCTTTTGTCTTCCGATTTCTTCATCAGGTTTTTGACGATTTTGACAGAGCTTTCTGCCAAGCCATTAGATCTTGCATAGGTTGGACTGGAGGTAGAGTGTCTAAACCCCCATTCTTTGGCGAAGGCGGCAAACTCAGAGCTAGAGAATTGTGCACCATTTTCCGAAAACAGTTCGCACGGCACTCCGTGTCTCGCGAAGACCGTCTTGAGGTAGTTGATGACTGCTTTAGACGTTGTAGACTGCAGTGCTCCAACTTCAGGATAGTTCGAGAAGTAGTCGGTGACCACTATGTAACTCTTTCCGTCACAGTCGAGTAAGTCAGCTCCTACTTTGTAGTACGGTCTGTGGGGTACTGGGTGGGGCATTAGCGGCTCTGCTTGCTGTTTTGGCCTGTAGATGCGGCAAAGCTCACATGACGATGTAATCTGGCTGATGTCGTGATTGATTCTCGGCCAGTACATTACTTCTCTTGCTCTGCTTTTGCACTTGACTTCTCCGAGATGGCCTTCGTGTATCTTTTGGAGCATTTGCTTGCGTAGAGAGGATGGAATGACGTATTTGCTCCCCTTTAACACGATGTCGTCAACCACTGAGAGTTCTGATCTGTAGTTCCAGTAATCCTGTACTTTCAGTGGGCAGTCTTTTCTGTTCTTGGGCCATCCTTTTTGTATTGTCTCCTTGAGTTGTTTCATTGTTTCATCCTCATTGGTCTCTTTCCGTATTTGTTCCGTTCTGTCCGAAGACACTGGAAGAGATGTGACGATCATGTCCACATACGCTTGGATTTCGGTGCTTTTTGCGCTGTCTGCACTTTCCCGCTTATCCACTGCTCTAGACAAGGTGTCAGCGGTGTACATGTATTTTCCTTGCGTGTATGTCATGTGCACGTCGTATTTTTGCAGCCTGATCAACATGCGCTGTATCCTCACGGGACAGTCATTCAGCGGTTTGGCCATTATGGACACCAGCGGCTTATGGTCGGTTTCCACTTCAAACGCTCGGCCATAGACGTATTGGTGGAAACGCTCACACGCATAGAGGCTTGCTAACAGTTCCTTTTCTATTTGAGCGTACCTGGTCTCGGCGCTCGTCAAGGCCCTGGATGCATAGGCGACCGGTAGCCACTGCTCGTCATGCTGCTGCAGAAGCACCGCTCCCAGGCCGTACTGCGACGCGTCAGCTGAGATCCTGGCACTCTTCTCTGGATCGTAGAACTTTAGCACAGGCTCACTTGTCAGTGTCTCTTTCAGTTTCAGGAAACATTGCTCTTGTTCATGGGACCAGATCCACTCATTTTTGTTTTCAAGAAGGCTCCTGAGTGGTGCTGATTGTGCCGACAGCTGTGGTACAAATTTTGCGAGGTACGTGACCATTCCCATGAACCGTCTGACTTCTTCTTTGTTCTTGGGTCTTTCCATGTTGTTGATCGCTGAAGTTTTCCTTGGATCTGGCTTCACGCCATCTTCGCTGACAACATCTCCAACGAAGGTAAGTGACTTCACTCCGAACTCACATTTGTCTTTATTGAGTTTCAAGTTCATTTCTCTAGTCTTGTCAAGCACTTGTCTCAGTCTTTCATCGTGTTCTTGTTTTGTAGATCCCCATACGATGATGTCATCCATCATGGTGTCTACTCCAGGTATGTGTTCGAACATCATGTGGATGGTCTTATGGTAGACTTCAGGTGCAGACAAGATGCCGTATGGCAGACGAAGAAATCTGTACCTGCCCTCGGGCGTGTTGAAGGTACACAGTCTCGAACTCTGCTCATCTAGTCTCATTTGCCAGAAGCCTGACGAAGCGTCGAGCTTGCTGAACCATTTAGCTCCAGCAAACTGGGACATGATTTCTTCTCTGGTTGGTAACTTGAAATGTTCTCTTTTTATTGCCTTATTCAGGTCTCTTGGGTCGAGGCAAACTCTCAGGGCACCTGTTTTCTTTTGCACGACGACCAGCGAGCTGACCCATTCTGTAGGCTCCTCAATTTTCTTGATGACCTGCAGTTTTTCCATGCGCGCCAGTTCATCTTTCAGTTTCTCCCGCAGTGCAAACGGGACCTTCCTGCAGGGATGCACGACAGGAGGGACATTTTCATCCACGTGTATTTTGTGTTTTCCAGGAAGACATCCAAGGCCTTCAAAACAGTCTTTATACTCCTCCATGAGTGAGTCTTGATCGTTTGCAGCCTCAGATGACGTCACGACGAACACTCTTTTGACTAGGTTGAGCTTTTCACATGCACTGAGTCCGAGGATTGGCTGTACACTCTTATCCACGATCAGTAGCTGTGCTTTTATCTGCTGACCTTTGTTTTTGAAGGTTGCGATGCAGCTGCCCTTAACAGGAACGCTTTCTCCAGTGTATCCCGTCACTTTGGTTTTTATTGGGCGTATTTTGCTCTTTACAGTCAGTGTTTTGTAGTCCTCAATAGACAACAAGTTTGCTTGGGCGCCTGTGTCTAGCTTGAATGGAATAACAGTCTTATTCACTTCAATTGGGACGATCCATTCAGCTTTTTCAGAATGATTTACCTCATTAACCTGCACGACGTCCACGATGAATTCGCCATCTTCATCATCGTCATCGTCCTCTTCAACTGTGTGGACTTTCTGTCGTGAAGCTGCTTTACAACACTTTGCGTAATGATTGCTTTTTCCACAGTTGTTGCAGGATTTTCCGAATGCGGGACAAGATTTTGGCTTGTGGCTGCCTCCACATTTACCACATTTGAACTCTTTCTCTTTTTGTTCTTTTTGTTTGGAAAATGTTTTTGTTTTCTTTTGTTCTTTTTGCACCGCGTGCACTGCCGTTTCACCTCTCCGCAGCTCTTTCGCTTGTGCACGGGTGGTCTCTGCTGCTCTGCACATGCTGACACATTTTTCTAGTGTTAGTCCATTTTCTCTGAGCAGTCTTTCTCTGAGTGCATTATCCACTGTGCCGCAGACAATCCTGTCCCTCACTAGTGAGTCTCTCAGAGTGTCAAATTCACATGTCTTGCTGAGTGTGTGAAGCTCTGCTAAGTACTGATCAAAAGGTACTCCTTGCTTTTGGTCATGGGTGAAAAACTTGTACCTCTCAAAGGTCACGTTCTTACTTGGGACAAAGTAATCTTCAAACTTGTCCATAAGTGTTTTCAATGTCAGATTATCTTCAGTAAACTGAAAACTATTGTATGTGTCCAAGGCATCCTCTCCAATTACATGCAAAAAGATGTTAGCTTTCAGTTTTTCATCATCACCCCCTGCTCCACTTGCTGCCAAATATATACTGAATCTCTGCTTGAAACGTTTCCAGTTGTCAGCAAGATTACCAGTCAACTGCATGCAAGAGGGCGGACTTAGCCTATCCATGGCGAAACGACGGGTTGGTGGGGCTTCCTCAGCTCTCTCTTGTTGCTGGTGGTCCTCCACTTCGGGCTGCAGATCCTCTTCTTCTTGTTCGATCTGTACCTCTTCTCCCTCGTCGCTGTCACTCCCGTTAGCCGACGTACCCACGTTGCTGTGTTTTCTTTTTCCTCCCGACCGGCAACTTTTTATTTATTTATTTACGCCGTCCTCTTCTGTGGTTCTCGCGCGGTAAAAACTCAAAATACCCGCGGTCACGTCTGACACCATGTGTTGTCTGTCTCTGTGTATAATTATATATTGCAGACGAGGCGTGTAGCTGGTCTAAAGTTACGGTTTAATCACACAGTCAGGCATAACATTCTTATGCAGGTTCGCGGTATGGTTCGCGGTCACACACTGTAATGCTCTTCCTAGTTGGTCTACTGCGCATGCCTTAGACCCCGTGGGGCATGCTGGGAAATGCAGTACTATTAGCTGTACTCATTACAACACAACTGTGTCTATAGTTTTTTTTTTACGCCCAGGGAAAAATGAAGAACATTTTCTGCCGAAGCAAGAAACCCGTGAAACTGGGGTACACAACAGCTTCGTTTTATGTCTACTTAAGTGTCAGGTTTAAGGCAGAAGTAAGAGTTAATATTAGGATGAGATTCAGGGTTAGTGTTAGTAATAGACAATGGCTGGTATTCTCGATCGCTGTGGTGTAGCCAGGTATGGTGTAAGTCATTTGGAAGTTAAAGAAGGTAAAGAAAGTACAATTAAGGTTTTGGAAAATACAAACTAAAGGAACATTCAATGATAATAAACAAACTAAATATGAACAATGTGAAAAAGTAACCCACAACCGGAATACTCAAGGTTAATCAAAAGCAAAACTTATAGAACTAAGCAAACAAAAAGGTTACATGGGCTGGAGGACATGAGGAGATTGAGTCTCTGTTGTCTTGACTGCTAAAGTCATGGCTTTCAGGAGCACAACTAATCACTAAGGCTAAGGCGTGGATGGAATCGATGAATGAGGAATAGGGGACAGGTCCAGAGGCTGTGTCTGTCCAATGTGCAACATGTTCAATCAGCCATTTCACCCATGCTGAGCTGAAAAAAACAATTCTGGAAAGATTTGTGCCACATTTTCCCCATTTTTAAAAAATAAAATAAATCAGACCAGATTTTTTTCAACAACTAAAGTAAGGCTAACTAATGCTATTAATGCTAAGCAATGCTAGTGCTGAGTACTGTTAATAATGCTGATAATGCTAATTGGTGCTAATAATGCTAAGTAAGTAATGCTAACAATGCTAAACATTGCTAAGTAACGCTAATTATGCTAATAAAACTTAGAACACTAAAAGGTGCAGGATTTTAATTATCCTCCGCTATTCAATTAGATTCTTTAGCACCATTTGGCATCACAGTTTGGTTCGTCAATCTCTCAGTGCAACTGAGGTCCAAACTACTCTGGTGCAAACTGCAGGGAAGATCATAGGAGTTAGACAACTCCCCTCTCTGCAGTCTATTTATGAGCAGTCTACACTGAAACAGTCTCCAAAGATTGTCAATGATGCTACCCATGTTATAAAAGTTCGTACTTCTACCATCTGGGAGAAGGTATAAAGAACCAAAGTGGAAATACATCAGGTTTAAAAGGTCATTTGTACCAGCGTCAACTAAATGAGGCTGATGTGGCTTTGAAACAGGGGCGGATGTAACATGTCCCATTTGGGGGGGCAAGAGAACATGTTGGAGGGGCAAGATAACATGTTGGAGGGGCAAGAGAAAATGGTATACTACCATTTTCAGTTACAGGCCTTTAATTAGACAAGTAAAGCATCAATAATAACATCAGTTGTTGTTGAAGTTGCAACAGACGCACAGCATGCATAAAGCTAAAGGTCTGACTCAGAGAGTTTTCTGTTTTCAATGATGAAATGCTGTTGGTTTAGTGGTGCCACAGCTGTAGTTAGTTAGTAGCAGTAGTAGTGTTTCAGATCATTTTAATTATAAGCACTTTAACCCTTTCCCTACCAGCATAATTAGGCTTAATGCTGTAGCCAGACCAGCTAAATACCCTAATAAAGTACATATTTGAATGTCCAAATAAAAATGTGTGATATGACCACAAATGTCACAAATGTCTCATTTTAACCCTGCAAGTCTCCACTTTCCCCAGAAAAAAAGAAATAATGCATATTTTATTTTATTATTCTCAAGGATTAACATTATTATTATTTTTTTCATTTACTTTCCTCACAACACTTCACAACATGTTGTGAGCTTGCAGAACTGCTATTTTCTGATATTTTCTGGTATTTGAACTTTTTCATGCACTATGTGTAAAGTAGTTTATTATTATGAAACCTGGTTGCTTATTTCTCTCCAAACACCTGGCAACCAATGTCGCCAACTTGGCGCATTTGTCACTATATTTAGCTTTTTTTCAGACCCCCCTAGCACCAAAATTATTGAAAAACTAGTACTTTTTTGAAAAACGAGTGCTTTTTTGCTGGTGAGTTGGTTTGAAAACCACTGCCCTAGCTCCTTCTAGTGCATTTTGGAAGTGCCACTAGTGTATTTTGGAAGTTGGCAACACTGCAAACACAGAACAGCAAATTATGTTCCCTGCTGCAAAGCCATGGCTGTGGCTTGCAGCCTGTCATCAGCATGGGAGTCCTGATACAAATTATTGGATTTATTGACCTTTGGATCTATTGGCAATCTTTTTTACATGTTTTTGATCTTTTGTGCTGTTATTTGGAGACACATAAGGTAAGGTAAAAAAAATCCCTTTGTTGCTTTGTTTGTTGTTGTTTTTGTTAGGGCTAGTTAGAGATCTATAAGGGTCAATTGTACTGATCCAGCTACATGAAACTTTGTGACAAGTTGGGGGAGGGCTCCCTCTGCTGGCGGAGGGCCCACACTACACCAAAAGCACTTTAAAACCAGCCTAAAACACACAATACGTCAATTACGTCAGTGGGAGGCTTGGATTTAGCACCATTTTCACTGTCATTGGTAATTAAAAGGACTTTAATTTGAAATACATTTGAAATTTGGGTTGTTTGCATGCCATCATGTTTGGTGGGGCAGTCAGGTCATTTAGGGGGGCATTGCCCCCCCATGCCCTAGATCCGCCCATGCTTGGAAACAGTAGCGAATACTTAAGACGACCCTGTACCATTGTGAAATGTTGTGTCACTGTTGTGCCTGTGCTTGTCTCTGATGTTTCATGTGTGGGCGTGGCCATTTAGATTTTTTTCTTCCGTTTGCACCAACACACATTCTATGCCATGCATTATCTCAGATTATTATCCGTCCATGCTGTACACTGATCCGGCCCGACCCAAACTATATTTAGAAAAGGCGTGCTGTGTGTTAATATTCAAATTGTTGTTGTTGATTTTACTACTGCTACAGTTAGAAAAACAAAACTTGTCTACCCATACGGTGGAGATGTCTCCAGCTGTCGCCAAATCAGAACCAATTGCAAACTCTGTGTGATCTCCAGCACGTTTTAAAGGTGTGATTGAGCTTAACAAGACGGAAGCACAGAGGGTCTAACTTTTATTGAGCATACTGCATATTGAAATAGTGTTGCATTATACCACCCACTCTTGCCAACTACTCGACCGGCTGTGAAGCAGAAGTCTTTTTATATAGTTGCCGTTGGCTGGAAACCTCACATTTTAGGAATATTTCAGGAAATGGAAAAGAAAAACGCAGTGTTTCAATGGAGGTGTCATCCAATGAATAGTTATGCTTTCGTCACAAACTATATTGCTTACTTTCAAGTACAGCACACGCACACGCACACACACACACACACACACACATACACACACACACACACACACACACACACACACACACACACACACACACACACTAAATAAGCATATATCTGTATCAGTGGTATCAGTATTGGCCAAGAATATCCATGTCAGTGCATATGCCGGTGTGTGTGTGTGTGTGTGTGTGTGTGTGTGTGTGTGTGTGTGTGTGTGTGTGTGTGTGTGTGTGTGTGTGTGTGTGTGTGTGTGTGTGTGTGTGTGTGTGTGTCTCAAACTCTCAAAGAGATGTGTTGTGAGCAAGATCTGAAGTTTGTACTACTAACAAGGTATCTGCCTGTCAGCAATATGCTAAATGCATTACATTCACAACTACTGATAGTGAACAGTGCCCATGGCAGAGAGAGAGGGAGAACAAACCAAACACAGGGGGATTAAGTCAATACTGAAGGACCATTGTTACACTCAATACAGACTGGCAACGAATTTGCAATCTGCCGAAGAAATGGTGTCCACATGCAACGTCGGCCATGGCATTGTGACACAGCCTGAATCAATACTTAATTAAATTAACTAATAAATAACTAATGAGAGAGGACGGGAAACAGATGTATAGGCTTTTGGAAGCTATGCAATGTGACGCATCCACAATGGATGGCACGAGTCCATGCACATGCATGCGTGCGCAGCGTTGCATGCCATATGCGTTCATGCACAAACAAAAACAGGCTTCCCTTCCTCCAGTAAAAAGCAACCACTCTCTCTTTCTGAATAGGAGACTCAAACATAAAATGACACAGCCCCTTTTGTCATTGCAACAGGCTAAAACAAGCAGCTGTCACTGCGGTAATGAAATAAATGTCCAGAGTGCTGGACAAAGTAACCGGGTAACTCTTTTTTTATGAAAGTTTCACTTCACTGTTTGACTTTTTGAACCACACTGAAATATAAATATGAAGCCACACGGATTGTCTCGTTTGACGGCGGCCAGCCGAACTATACTGAAATACAGAAACATTCTAGGAATATTAAGTAAAGCTTATGCCGTCTGACAGCGCTTTGAACAATCCTGAAATACATGCTACACCTGTGAAGTTCTCGGTCAGGAGCAAAGATGGTTCAGCAGCACCAAGTTACTGTGTCTGTCCACTACTTTTACAGTATATGTGGCGATTCAAATGGCACACATGCCATCCACATTTCACTCATAATAATACCACCGACACTCGAAATGGCTGTGTTCATGGAACAAGTACAACACAGCATCAGATGTAATTGAGTGGAAATCTAGTGAATAGGTGATATTTTGGACAATGGTCTCTCCCTATACGGTCAACTGGAAAGAATAGTTAGATACTGTAGTATTGTATGCGCTCTGCACTAACTAAACACATTATCAAAAACCCAACAGTGCATTTTGTTTTACTTGATTTACCAAACTCGAAAGACACAGTACCTTTTTCAAGACGATGACACCCTCCTGGCTATGGCCGGTCGAGGTCACGTCAAACATGTCCCCCTCGTCTCCTGGAACGATGGCATATTCCACCTCTGCGTTCTTCCCGGCGTCCAGGTCGTGAGCTCGTATGCGGCCGACTGCAGAACCCAACATCGCCGTTTCTGGAACCCGCAGGTGAAAGATACCTGGAATAGAGAGTGGGTGCAAGTGTCAGTAGGGTACAGTAGGGTATTGACGTGTGCAATTGTTCGCATTTGTGATGGCCCCTATGGCAGGGCCCTTATGGCATGGTTCATGTGATGGGCTTGCTCTATACTCCTTTCAACATGCCATTCAAATTTGTGTCTGATTAAAATAAAGCATTTTACTCCAAGTTTGGAAGTCAATTGGAATGGAGTTTGAATAATATGACCAATACATGCCGTTGACATGACTGCAGGGTTAATTATTTTTCATGCTTTTTGGACTATTCGACCTATAGTTCAAGAGTTATAGTGAAAAATATGAATCAGCCTGTTGTAGAGTCACAATGTTATGACGCTGATTTGAAACATTTGTTTGGGCCAGAAGTGTTGTCTTCTTGGCCTACTAAGAAAGTGTATGTATAATTTCACAGGAGTAAAAATATAAACCTTTGCCTTCAGCTATAGTGTTCCACCCTGGTGAGTATCAAAAAGACTAAATTCACTACTAATAACTAATAATAATAACCAACTAATACCCACTGACACAGGCTCACACAGGGGCATACCCTTAAACCACATAAACCCTGTCTAGACTTAGTAAACTGGTTCTGCATTTGGATCTATGTCTTTCCATCTACACCAACAATAGCCTTTCTACAAGAATGAATGCTGGGGTTCAAAATTTGTATTCCAGCATGCACATTCTTGGGAATAACCAAAAATAGCAGATCTATAAACAGCTCACAACTTTTAGACTGGTTAGAAAGCATAAGAAAGAAAGCGAAAGAAAGAAAGCATGAAAGAAAGCATGAAAGAAAGAAAGAAAGAAAGAAAGAAAGAAAGAAAGAAAGAAAGAAAGAAAGAAAGAAAGAAAGAAAGAAAGAAAGAAAGAAAGAAAGAAAGAAAGAAAGAAAGAAAGAGGCAGAGCAGGCAGGGAGGTTTCAAAGCTGCAGTATTATCAGACCGGGTGGATTTGCTACTTATCATGGTGGCAGTATAATTCAGTATTCCTGCCAACAAAAGTTTTCCGTGAGGACCTTCATGCCTCAAAAAATCCAGCATTGGTCATATTGAAATCTCCCCCTGCGATGAAACCAAAGCGTAACAAGCGGGAATGCTCTACTTATCTGTTGGAGGGAGACATCACACACATACAGTATGCACACACCTGAGTCAAATCCACATAGATTATTAATTCTATTAGACGCAGCTGCTGCGGTGCTGCATCAAGGTGTGCTGCTGCACAAGGTCAGTTTCATGCAGCCTTCCCGGCTGTACTTTTCTAACCTCAGCTGGAAAACTAATTACAAAATCAACCCGGGGTTTCACCCTCCCTGCAATACCGACACCAATGTTATCCATACCCACCCACCGATTTCATCCCCATTATCATCGCCATCAAAGAGACTTAAAAATGAAGGGCACTGCGGCCCCGACCCACTTTTGGCGAAGCGCGGAGGGTTGTCGTTGACGTCGCTCAGGGTGATGTTGATGGTGGTGGTCCCCGCGAGGCCCCCCAGCTGCCCCCCCATGTCTTTGGCCTGCAGCAGGACCTGGTACACCTCCCTCACCTCGCGGTCCATGTTGGGCAGCGCCGTCCGGATCACGCCTGGTGTAGAAAGAGGAGGAGGAGGAGGAAGGAGAGGAGGAGGCGGCGAGGATGAGAGGGAAGGAAGGGAGGGAGGGGATAGAAAGAAAGAAAGGGGGGGAGGAAATGCGAAGAGGATGAGTGCGGCGGAAGACAGTGAGAAACACGGTAGAATGAGACCGAGATGAAAACATTGTAAATAGGAGAAAAGAAAGGGAAGCAAAATTATTCATTTCAGTGCAAATGCAGAGGAGAAACAGAGACAGAGAGAGAGAGAGACAGAGACAGACTACAGGGGAGGGGAGGGCGTTTCTGAACAAGAAAGAAAGTGATGATGACTTGAAACTACTGATGACTCGCGACATTTCAAAAACATTCTGTCACCTTTGAAGTTCCTACAGGGGAAGGAGAGAGAAAGACAGCAGGAGAGAGAGAGAGAGAGAGAGAGAGAGAGAGAGAGAGAGAGAGAGAGAGAGAGAAAGAGAGAAAGAGAGAGAGAGAAAGACAAGCTGAATGAGGCAGATAGGGAAAAAAGAGGTTGAAAGAGAGAGAAAAGCCCAGATAAATAAAGAGAGCGAAAGAACTGCGAAAGAGAGAAGTTGAAAGAGAGGGAGAGTCGGAGGCATATGGATAAAGACAGAGAGAGAGACAGAGAGAGAAGGGGGGAGGATTAGAGGTTGGAAGAGAGCAATAAGATAAACCTGTATTGATCCCCAGAGGGAAGTTCAGGTGTCACAGCAGCCACAGCAGTCAGAATGAGACGCATGAAAAAAACCCACATAATACAACTAATACAAATAAAAGCTAAGACAAAATCATGTACCGAGCCACTGGCCTTATTAGGACTGCACTGGATCTCTGAACAATCTAGGAGTAAAAATTATGTTAAGTGAATATCATAATATACACTGGCGTGCACAGAGAGTTTCAAGGGCAGGTGCTCAAATGCTCAAATGTAACCAATAGTATGTGCAATCTAACAGTAAAGTAATGTCTCGAAATCTCTCCATTTGTAATTCTGAGTGTGTGTATGCATGGTTCAATTTGCACACCCACATAGTTAAGGGAGTCTTTGAAATTAAGTTTGAGTATAGCCGAAAGGGGGGAAAAGCAGTTGTGATAATTCAGGACCAATGGACCATGGATAGTGACAGTCAGTAAATTAGTTCTCCTTGATTGCCAAGACATTCTTGAAATGATGTTCTATTTCTGAAAACTCAAACTTAAATGTACAATCATTGTCATAAACTTCACAAACATGAATGACAAAACCAAACTTTCTCCGCCAAACCGCATGTAATCAGGGGCGGATGTAACATTTCCCAATTGGGGGGGCAGGTGAAAATGGTATGGGGCGGCTTCATCGCCACGAGGAAGTCGCACCCATACCATTTTCGGTTACAGGGCTTTTATTGTGCAAGTATAAGCATCAATAATGCCATCATGCATAAAGCTAAAGGTCTGACTCAGAGAGTTTTCTGTTTTCAATGAAATGCTGTTGGTTTAGTGGTGACACAGCTGTATTTAGTAGCAGTAGTAGTGTTTCAAATCATTTTAAATATAAGCACTTTTATTTGAAATATCTTGGGATGTTTTGCTTGCATGCCATCATGTTTGGTGGGGCAGTCTGGGCATTTAGGGGGACATTGCCCCCCCCCCCCCCCATGCCCATGCCTAGATCCGCCGGTGCATGTAATCTTAATGTTATATCTTGACTGAAAAAAAAAGACTCTCTCAACGTATAAAAATGAAGGAAGCAATCCTTGGAAGAGGCTTTAGAAAAACGTTGTTCTTTTTATTTGCTCATATTAAAGCGCTCAGTGCTCAACGTGCAGACGTTTCGGTCCAGGGACCTTCGCCAGTGCTTGTAGCGCTGACGAAGGTCAAGTTTGTGAGACCTATGCTCCTGTAGTCAGGCTTGACAAGGAAAAGATCAGAGAGAAAGGAGCAACAGTTTCCCCAGTGCTTCAGTATCTCTAAAACCTTCAAATGTACAAACTCAAAACCATTTATGATATACTGTGAATTTAAATAGTATAAAATAGCTCTACCAGAATAAATGGCCAGGACCCGCCGTCACTTCACTAGAATTAATTGGGCCAGTATATTAGAGCATTTATCTGGATGTTATGAAAAACATCAAACTTTGCTGTCAAATATAATTTTGAGGTCTAACGAAGAAATTATATTTGACAGCAAAGTTTGATTTTGTTTTAGTCATATATATATATATATATATATATATATATATATATATATATATATATATATATATATATATATATATATATATATATATATATATATATATATACTGTATATATATACTGTATATATATACTGTATATATATATATATATATATATATATATATATATATATATACTGTATATATATATATATATATATATACACTCAACAAAAATATAAACGCAACACTTTTGTTTTTGCTCCCATTTTTCAGGGGATGGACTTAAAGCCCTAAAATTCATTCCAGATATACAATATAACCATTTCTCTCAAACACTGTTCACAAATCTGCCTAAATGTGTGATATTGAGCACTTCTGCTTTGTTAAGATAATCCATCCCACCTCACAGGTGTACCTCAGACTCTCCACAATAAAAAGACACCCTGAAATGTGCAATTTTCTTTTGCCTTATTGGGTGTATGGGCCTCCGAACCAGTCAATATCTGGTGTGACCACCATTTGCCTCATGCAGTGCAACACATCTTCTTCGCATAGAGTTTATCAGATTGTCAATTGTGGCCTGTGGAATGTTGGTCCACTCCTCTTCAATGGCTATGTGAAGTTGTTGGATATTAGTGGGAACTGGTATGCGCTGTCAAAATGGTAATAATGTGGTAATATTGTGTTATTACCATTTTTACAGTGTGTACATATATATAGTTTTATTTTACAGTTTTATTTAGTCATAATTTACTCACCTAAAAGTTTTAGTTTTAGTCTGGCTTTAGTCAACTAAATCCACACACAGTTGATTTTGTTGGAAACGAAGTAGACAAGTGGTCCAGAAGTACAAAGAGTTATTCTGTATTCACACTGTAGCCACTTGAGCGAGGTAAATATAGCCACCTGGAGAGGTACTGGTGGACTGTTGACTCTGTAGTCATTGCACTCGCATCATTTCCACCTCATGTCTCACTTTGCACAGCACTTTGGTCATTTGCAAATGACATTTACATAATCTACCATACAGATTAGTTAAGATGATAATTTATTCATTAAAATAACTCCAACTTCTACTGTGTAGATAATGCAGTTCTAACTATTTTGTATGGACTTGACGACGATGGCGTCGTTTCTAAGAGACGTGCTCAGACTAACAAACACCACAAGTGAACTGGACAGTGGGCCTAGAGAGGAGGAACTGAATACTGCTGGTACTGTAGCTAAAAAGTTTAAATGCTCGCTCCATCTTGTGGTGTATCTTCAATACCGTCGCCCTCACTGCCTAGCAATTGTTGTTTGTGTGTGTGTGTGTGTGTGTGTGTGTGTGTGTGTGTGTGTGTGTGTGTGTGTGTGTGTGTGTGTGTGTGTGTGTGTGTGTGTGCACGCGTGTGCATGCACGCTTCTGTGCAAGTTCAACTGTGTGTGCCTACATAAAGAACAAGAAATGAGGACACCACATTTTCAAAGACAACTGAGCAATTTGGAAAATGAGCTCCCTCCTAAAAACTAGCGGCCATTGGCACTGGAGCAAAGTACTGTAATATCCTCTGTCATTTGAACTCAGAATGTGCTGAGAATGGACCCATAATGACTTTATGTATTATATAAATGCTATCCCAGTGTTAATAAAGCGAGTCCACACCATAATTATTGCTCGAGGTACAGTAGGCCTAGCCGAGCTAAATATCATAAGCAAAACAAACACCTCTCAAATCAACAAGGCTCAAATCCAGATACGTGTCAGTAATGAAATCATTACTCTGAGGTGGCATTTGTTTTTCATTCTTCTTTCCTACGTGGGATTTGCGAAAGAAAGTAATTACGTACACGCATAGCTAGCAAGATGTTTTCATGTCGCTGATATTCATCTTCTTTCTAGCTTGTCGTTCGAGACATATTGATGTGAATTTGTGTCGTCTGCGGGTGCTAAAGTCTACGCCTTATCTTAGCGACATATCAAGAGCAGACACTGAAGAACATATCAAAGTGAAAAACGGAGAACACTTACCGTTATTTATTACTAATCAATATCGGCGTTACGCCAACTCAAAGGCATATATATGGTCCTCTGCTAGGGTGTTAATGATTCATGAGTGATTTAGACGTGCACTAGGCCTACAAATCATTTCCATATGATTGAGTTCTTTTTTATCACGGCATGAAAGAAAGATGGGTGGGATACAAGTTCTGCAAGATAATGATTGTATTCATTGGGCCAGACACGACCAATCCTTACCAGACAGTGAAATAAATTGATTAAAATGAGTGTTACAAACCAGAAGAAATGTGGCAAACCCAGTCCTCTGGCATAGAACAGCAAACTCATTCTTTAGTCAACACAGTCCCCCATCACTTGAGCTGGAAGCTTTTGGCATGGATAACATTGCGTGTATTCAGCTGTCATGGTGTGAACTGTGAAGGGCTTAGAGTGTGAGTACATTCTGTAAAGTGCCTGCCATGGCCGATGATGACATTTAGATGGGTTTAATGAGTTGCATCGCTGTTTGCTGTGCTTCGGGACAGGTACGCTTAGCATAGAGAGTGAGATTCAAGAACAGGCTCGCATTAATATAAGTGGAGAATTGCTCTTTGAAAGTGGGCTTTCAAATGCTCCCTGGGAGGAACTGAAAATGGCCACACTTTTGAAAATACATAGTGATTGAGAGGCCAGCGTTTGCTCACGCAGTACACCAAACGCTGGTATATGAAATGGCTGAATAGTTGCTACATCACAAGTAAAGCTGTTGTAAGCTTGCGGAACATATATTTTTGACAAGTGATGCTGTTGAACTACAAAAATTATAACCAACGATGATATTCTACAGGCCTTGTCTCACCTGTCTTGGAGTCCACAGAGAAGTAGGGCTGCCCGTGGAGAATACTGTAGACGATGCGCGCACTGTTGCCATAGGTGGGGTCATCTGCATCTGTGGCCGTCACTTGTGTCACGTATGTCCCTGTCAAAGGCAATATGCACATTAAAAGGGAACTCCACCCATTTTCAACATTTTAATTATGTCATTAATACACCTTAGAGATGTTGTGTGGACATGATAAAAAGTTCCCCCAATTCTGTATTTCCTAAAAATGGAGGTCTGAAAAATCATTAACATGGTGAAATACATCTGATGACATCATCAAGATGTATTGCACCATGTTAGTGATTTTTCTTTCAGACCGTTTTTTTTCCCTGAGAGGGTACAAATGGAACCAAATGGACCCGCTAGGGTCCATTTGGTTCACATTTGTATCCTCTAAGGAAATTTTTGAAAATGGGTGGAATTCTCCTTTAACATGATGGGATGTCAATCGATACTTTAGCACACTCAAACACCATCATAAGCCTTTTACAATAAACACAAACAATTCAACATTTCTTTGAAAAAAAGAAAAAAAAAAGAAAAATGAAATAATGACAATATGACTTTGTCAGCCAAGATATACTGTAAGTTAAAGAAAACCTACATTGAAACATTGGCCATCTCGAACCACCACAGTTGTGTTCATTATATTGCATTAGTGAACCATTACCATACAGATATGGTTAAAATAACAATTTGCTGCTACATTAGCCCTTCAGTAAGTCCCTCGCCAATCCGTATTTGTGCCCAATAGGCATGTTAGCAGAGGAAAGCTTGACCTGCATAGCAACAGTTGATAAACTATTCTACTGCTACTCATTCATTCTACTGCTACTCATTTGATTCTCGGTTGTCTTCATTGACGACGTGATACTAAATCATTACCACCACAGCCATGAGATACTGTTAGGCAGACAATGTGAGAATCGTTTGTGACATGATATCCAAAGTCGTTCTCCACATATAATGCTTTCTGTGGATTTAAGTCCACAATCAATTTGAATTCATTCACAATTAATGGTGTCTTTAAAAATCATTAGAGAGCTGAAGTCAGATTATTCTGGTTTTCTATTAGTCTGCCGTGATTTTACGTTCCCATTGCGTTCTGCGATGGCGCAGCGCTCCGACAAAAGCAGATCTACAAAGCTCTTTGGTGTGAACTATAGGCTTTACGATTATCGTCACAGCGGAAAGGAAAAAAAGAAAAGGAACCAGTTCCCCGGAGGGGTGAGTCACACAGTAAGCTTATCCACGCTGAGAGTGTCTCCAGAATGAAATCACAGATTAGCTTCTTGGCTCTATCATTTTCTAGCTTTGTGACAGGGTGTAATGTGTTTGGGGATATTGACTTGTCAATAAACAAACATATGGCGTGTGTTTAAAAGAAAAAGAAAGGGAAGGAAGCTAAACTCCAAGTTTCAATAACATTGTGCTAAAAATAGTTATGCAACAGCGCTCTAAACTTTCCATTGAATGGATAATGTATGTACGTGTTGACGTATTTTTGCAGCAGCAGACATACTAGGGTCAACATGCTGACCCTCAGTCTCTCTGCAGCCGGCAGCTGAAGCATTAACAGCTTAAGGTTTTACTGTAAGACTTCCACTGTTAAATTACCTCTCAGTAATGGTATTTACTTGACAGATGGACAGCTATAGGTCAGGCTCCGTGTGTGTGTGTGTGTATGTGTGTGTGTGTGTGTGTGTGTGTGTGTGTGTGTGTGTGTGTGTGGGGGGGGGGGGGGGGGGGGGGTGTGGGGGTGTGTGTGTGCGTGTGTGTGTGTGTTGTCATGCGTACGTGGCTGCCATCACTGCGTATGTCCATGTGTTATGCAAACTGCAGGTGCACCCAAAAGCTGACATTGCGATGCCAGAAAAGGGCAGGTCTGATTGCTGTGAGACAGCAGCTTGAATCTGAGAATACTTATGTCCAGTAAAACAGAGAGAGAAAGACGGAGAGAGAGAGAGAGAGAGAGAGAGAGAGAGAGAGAGAGAGAGAGAGAGAGAGAGAGAGAGAGAGAGAGAGAGAGGAGTTGGTAACCTAGTATGTATGTAGATATGTCCGAGGCTCAAATGTTCAGTCCACTGGCAGGGAATGACCGGAGCCTTTTGTGGTGGTTCCGGCCAACAGTGTATCAGACTGACTCAACAATGCAGTGCATGCGTTGCATGTAGGAGTTGTGGAACGTGTGTGTGTCGAGTCGGTGGGGCGAGCTGCCTTGAGTTACGTGGAGTAAAGACGTACGTACTGCATATACACACACAAGCGCAGTACAGAGATACGGCACATTTATAGTAGGATATAAAAATAAGCTAATGACCTTTTCACACAGGTGGGAACAGTACAAAAAAATGTCCGCTCGGGTTCTCCTTACACACTGTGGATGGATGGCATACGAGCAGTGATGGGCAGTAGCTTGTTACAAGTAGCTAAGCTACATAGCTTAACTACATTTTCCCGAACTTGTAGTGTAGCTTACTACATTTGTTCTGGGAATAGCTTGTAGTGAAGCTACACTACTTGTTTCGAGTAGCTTGTAGTGAAGCTACACTACTTGTTTCGAGTAACAAGGATTGTAGCTTACTACATTTTCCCACACACATTTTCAAATTCCACCCATTTTTAATGGGTAGAAAACCTCTAATATACATCCCAAAACTTAAACATGCCACCATCCTATGTTCAAACCCTCCGCTAAATTATTATCATTATGATTTTTACCCATATTGTTTTATTATTATGATTAGTATTTAGAAAGTTGTACATTAAGATGAGATATATATTTATATTATGTAGTGATGATGTAGCAAGCTACATCAAGCTACTTTTGTCATGTAGCTTGTAGTGTTGCTTGCTACAATTTTCTGGCGATAGCTTGTAGAGTAGCTTAGCTGCATTTTTTCGAGAGTAACAAGTAGTGTAGGTTACTACATTTTCCCAGTAACTTGCCCATCACTGCATACGAGGTTCGCTCTCCACAGCTCTACAGAGCCGTATTTGCAGAGAGGTCAGGCCTTAGAAACACTTAAGGATAGATACACTATCCATACTAACACACTGAACATCATATCAGTGTTGGCAATTTGGCACAATTGTCGCTATATTTAGCTTGTCTTCAGACCCCCCTAGCGCCAAAATTAGTGAAAAACTCCTGGCGGAAAATGTGCTTTTTTGCTGGTGAGCAAATCTGTAACTCTTGAGATTGTAAATGGACCCTTACGGGTCCATTTGGTTTCATTTTACGCTGTCAAGAGTTAAATTATATTTAAACAACTGAATTACCTAATTTTCAAGAATGTACACATCTAGAAAATGTAGAAGAATTGCTATTTTGACCAACATTTTGCCAGTTATTTCTCCATTCTAGTGCATTTTAGAAGTGCTACTAGTGCAATTTGGATTTTGGCAGTTGGCAACGCTGCATCATATATCATTATATTATATTGATCATTGGTGATATTGGGCACCTGTCATCACTCAGAAGGGTCCTTGAAATTAAATTATCTTAACAATCACTGTTCTCGACGTCTTCAGTCTGCGAACCCACCAAAAAGAATCTTATTTGACCTGCGTCCTGCTGTCTCACCTGCAGGGGACATCTCGGGGACGCTGGCGGTGTAGGGGCCATCTTGGAACCGCGGCTCGTTGTCATTGATGTCCTGCACCTTGATGACGAACTCAGACTCTGGCTCCAGAGGCTGACCGGTGGCGATGTCGACGGCCTGGGCCCTCAGCGTGTAGAACGATTTCACCTCCCTGCAATCATACATACGTCAATTCATTTTTCGAGGGTGAAACACATTAAAAGGCGACTTCAACTACTTTTCAACCAATCTTCATATAATTGCTCTTCACTAATAACTTATGATAACATTAGTATAGTAGTGGATAGAAAATAACATCGTTCATCATGCAAAAGGTGTTTGTTTTACATGAGGTTTGCGTCACAGGTAACATGGGCCTTCAAAGTAAGGGTCTTCACTGACAAAACACAGGCAGTGGGAGAGAATAATAACCCGTGAGGGCTCTATGGTACTTAGAACGATACAAGTTGTTAATGCATGCCCAACCCAGATATTATGTGTTAGAGCCTCGTAGCCATGCATGTTTGGCACTGGATCACTTGGGGTGAGTTTTTTTTTTTTTTTTTTCTTTTTTGCCGGTTCAGAACAACCAGGAATGAATGTGGCTATGAACAATGTATTTACTATATTCCACGAATAATGGATTATTAACTAGAGCTACTGTCGAGTGTGCTAACTACTCTACTGTGCAGAATTCTGAACACTTAGACAGCAATACACTGACTGATGCTGAATAGGTTCAAGTATTGCAATTATGTATCCATTGTATTACAGCACAGGGGGTTATTATATTATACAAATGTCGTTTTTAGGGAAGCAAGATGATTGGTAAAAGAAAGTATCTTTCTTGCTGTGCTTAGAACAGGCATGATGACCTATTAAAAAATATATAATTTACCATTAAATGGCTTGGTTGTATGTTTCTGAAAATTCTTCTGATTGTGACTTAGCTGGGCTATTCTTCTGCTGGCCTAAATAACAGTCATGAGAGCACCTATGGCGAAGTAACGTACCAAGCAATTGCTACTCCCTTTTGTGCCTTTTCCAACATTGCAGCCCTGTCAAGGTTCATTTCTCAACAATGTCCCACTAATCGCTCTAACTAATAGTAACCCAGTGGGGGGGCTGAGAATAATAATTTTCATAAAACTCATAAAACTCAACTAGAAATGCACTCTACCGAGCAAGCAGAGTGCACAGCAGAGTGCACTACTGCTTCTACAAACATGCTCTCAGTCTCTCTATTAAAAAACAACAACACGAAGACAACACTGACCTGTTTGTACATACTTACCAAGTTGGGTATAAGGCTATACACTTTACCTTCCAAAACTTGTAACCTATCTTAGTTCCCATATGAAAAAAAAAAAATGGTCTCTTGAAAGTGGCACCTTTCATACAAGCCAAGCCACTTTACAAAAAAAAAAAACTATGGATCTTATATCTGTTTTGAATGTCAAATATAATTCTTATAAATCACAAAATTATATACCCGTATGTTTTATATATGTTTCACTTTACAAAGAAATACTAGGAATCTTATATTAACTTTAATGTTTTATATGAAAGTCACTTTCAAAAGTTTGCATATACTGTATAGTTTTTCCATATGGGATTAGGTCAACATCCACAACCAATAAGGGACCACTGAGGACCTACAGTACATACGCGACCACATGCCAACCGCAGTACGATCGCAGATCGCGCTGCACCGATTGCAGTAACTGTGTCAGAATAGAAGCCGTTGGCGCTAACGGTTCTCGAGTTACGTGGATTACACAGGGCAATAGATCAGTGGTTTTGAACCTTTTTGATACCAGGGCCCACTGTGTATTCAGAATTTCAGCCACGGACCACCATTTGATGACATTTTAGCCACACAGACCCCTAAAATAAAGATTTCTTTTGGTTTTGTCCACAATAGCATGGATTTCGGAGAAAACAAAACAGTCAAACATACAGATGAAAATGACCATTAATCTTCTACATCTCTAGTTGTGTAGACTTGGGCTAATTCAGATGATGAATATTTTAACTTTTGAGAATCTTGAGAATCTTGAGAATATTTTAACTCTTGAGAACGTAAACATGAAACAAAATGGACCCTTGCGGGTCCATTTGGTTTCATGTTTGGGGACCACCATGCACCACTGGTGGTCCCCGGACCACCTGTTGAAAACCCCTGCAATGGATGAATCTAGGTGCCGACGGGTTCAGTGAACAGAACAGAAATACCACCAGCCACAGTATGTATGCCGAGGATCAACCTCGGGGATATTACCATTTTCCCAGCGCATGTGCATCGACTTAACCCTGTTCCCCAAAGTCTAATCCATTCCGTTATAGCAGTAAAAATGCAGGAGGAAATGGGAGAAAACAGTGCTATCTCACTCCCCGGTCACAAGAGTTGGGAATCAATAATAAAGCCATCAATAAAAGCACAGCTCTCAGACCCCTGCGAGACTCGCCAGAATGGATGCATTTGGAAATTGCTTGGACGAAACTACTCACATGGATGGGTTACCCTGGGTTACAAAAATAAGAAAAGCTGAAAAATGGATATGTCGAGTTTTTGGTGAATATACAAGATACACTTCAGCTCTGTAGTCCACTGACCACAGCGATCAGAATAACACACATTAGGATTCAGTGAAACAGCCAGTGTTGCCAACTTGGAGCATTTGTCACTATATTTAGCTCTTTTCCAGACCCCCCTAGCGCCAAAATTAGTGAAAAACTCCTGGCGGAAAATCTAGTGCTTTTTTTGCTGGTGAGTTGGGGGGAAATTGATTGACAGGCGCCAGAGATAAAACCCTCATTTTTCACCATTTTTCCTCCTATGACAGCGGTTTTCAAACAGTGGTCCCCAGGCTAAATGATGGACAGTTGGTTAACCAGATGCAACTCTTTGAGAGCGTAAAAATGAAACCAAATGGACCCTTGCGGGTCCATTTGGTTTCATGTTTACACTCTCAAGAGTTAAATCATGTGAATTAGCCCATGTCTACACAACTAGAGAATGTAGAAGATTAATGGTCATTTAAAGGTAGGGGAAGTGATTTCACTTTTGTCAGATATCACCCACATTTTTTTTTCTGTTAAAATGCTCTATTATAAGGTGTGGAAACCATATATGGAGTTTCCCCCTCCCCCACGTTAGCAGAGGAGCTAATAAAAGTTCCCCAGGTGGTGGCGAATTCTCCTCCAATCAGGATCGAGCAGCAGGTTCACATAGTGTAGCTACTGTTGGACGCCCCTGGTGCAATAGGCTCGTACTACACCATGAATTTCAAATCACTTACCCTACCTTTAATGGTCATATACCCTTCCAGTCAAGTATCTAGTGCATTCTAGTGCATTTTGGAAGTGCCACTAGTGCATTTTGGATTTTGTCAGTTGGCAACACTGGAAACAGCTTGCTCTCTGTCTCTCTCTCTCTCATGCAGTAGGCCTACATACGCTAGGGCATGAGAATATCACTGGGTCGACACCAACAGATCAGGGTTAATAAGGTAGACTAAGGTTTATTCCTTGCTCTGCTCAAGTGCCAGAGGCTGCTCCGAGAATAGCGTACTGTGGGTGCTGATATTTCTTGGCCTATGCTATAGCATCAATCAAACTTTATACTAATTCTCACCATAAAGGGATATTGGAGACAAGAAATCAAAGAGTTGGACCTTTGTTTATAGCCTCCAAATACAGACACAGTTAAAAGTAAGGGTGTGCATGAACGCGCATGTATGTGTGATGACTGTAGTGTGTGTGTTTCAGTACATGAGCAAAAGTGCCTGCAGTGAGTGGGCACGACTCACTAATCCAAGGACATGGCAGAACACATGGTGTCTTGTTTATTTAGCTTAATGACTATCTCACAAAGGACTGACCAACTGACCGAAGTATTACAGCATTTTAAAAATACAAAATCAAGGCTACAACACTTTTGCAGCCCCTTTACACTCTACTCGTTTTATATCAATTATATAGTTATAATTAAGTAGCATTGCACTATAAATACTGCATATGTGAGTTAATGTAACTAGATGGCCACTGGCAACTTGCACGGAAAGAACCACACATTCCATAACATAAGTATAACCAAGAATGCTGGGCGAGTGGGCACAGTGGAGATGTAGGCACACACATTTCTAGCAAAGTGGGCAAAAAGGCAACTGGGCATACAGGCAGTTCGGCACACAGGCTATCTGGGCAAATGGACCAGAGGGCACACAGGCTATATGGGCATATATACACACAGCTATTACTTGGACATGAGAACCTAAAAACAATGCTGAACACCCCATCGGGCGGAACCTGAAGATTCACAGTCATTAAAATGCATGAATCTGCATTGAATGACATGCTGAGACATTGAAAGCAGAAGGAGTCTAAACACTGACAAGCTGTGATTTTGAGTGTGTGTGTAAATGACGGTCTGCTTATATATCCCACGTGCTACCAGTAGCATTGTGACAGTACTGTAAGTGATTGGGTGGATTGGCAGGGGACCGGCTTGACCATGAACTACCATAGTGCTCCATTCAATCCAAAATGGAATAAAACACAGAACCCTTTTGTAAGCTTTATAAAGGGGAACAATTTCTCTCCGAGTTCCACTGACAGGTACTCACGCTGCAGGAATGACCTTGAATGAAAAACACATCACATGTTTGTGTCGAAATGTCCTTGAGCAAGACACTGAACGCCTAATTGCTCCCGACGAGCAGATTGGTGCCTTGACTGGTGTCCTCCACCATCGGTGTCTGAATGAGTGTGTGTTGAATGGTTGACCGTAATGCACAATCTATGCAAAGCGCCTTGATAAAGGTGCTATATAAATGTACCATTTAGCGCCCAATGGAGGGGAAAAAGTGTCACTTGTAAACACTGAAACACCTAGACGTAATGTGAGAGAGAACATCGGCTTGACAAGGCAGGTGTGTCAGCTATGGTGAGGATCTGTTTGTGTTATCCTGTCGGTGTGGAGAGCGCCGAGGGCGATTCCTAACTTTTACACATGCATTTATTTATTTATTCGCCCCTCATAATAAGGAGTACCCTCCGGCGGCTGTGAGTGTGACTTAATCCGGAGTGACACTCCTCTGTAAAGAGACCTAGTGGGGATGTCCCCGTTTGGGAAAGGAATCATCACATTAACGAGGAAGGAGTGTGCTCAGTAGCACACAAATCTCCCCGGGAGGCCATGGCCTAATAATAATAATAATAATAATAATAATAGCGAAGTATGCAGTCAGGGGTCTGACTATTTGGTTGACCTACGCATGATATGTTTGCGCCAGGGGTGGAAAATATTTCTGGGGCAAAAGTAGGCCTGTGTTTTTGTCTTGTCATTTAGTTTTATGGATACAATTAGGCATTGTAAACAATCTTTCTCAATATGCTATACTTTTAATAGTGTGTCTGTGTGTGCTGTGCAGGTGCACGCAAACGTGTCTTAAAGGGGAATTCCACTCATTATCTTCATTTTACTATGTCATTAATAATACCTTAGAGATGTTGTGTGGACATGGTCAAAAAAAGTTCCCCCATTCTGTGCTTCCTAGAAATGGAGGTCTGAAAAAAATCATTAGCATGGTGAAATACATCTTGATGACATCATCAAGATGTATTTCACCATGTTAATGAGTTTCCTTTTTTCTGAGAGTGTACTTTATATTGGCTCTATATGTTCTTCTATCAGTCTCTCATATACTCACACTCTCTCTATGTTTCTCTCTATCTAGGCCATGTGATGACAATGTTTTGGGATTGTGCATGTGAGTATAAAAAGGCTTGGAGCAAAAGGGACATAATAATTCAGATTGTTATCATGATATCACTATCACGGTGCAAGCAGAGTAGACAGTGTATACTGCAATATGGAGGCATGAAGCCTGAACAACTTTCAGAAAGTATAAATCAGGCTTAACAACAAACACATTGAAAAGTAGTGATGCATGTTGCCATCACTAAGACAAACATAAAGTTACAATATAATGTTATAGCCATAATACATTGCAATAAGTGTGCACGACTCTCCTAACTCCAAACACGCATGACATTCTGAGCAGATTTCTGTCATTCAAATGGATCTATAATCTGAGAAAATCTGATTTGTTTTATTCCTTGTGATAACGTTTGCATCACCGAGCCAAATCGAATCATTCAAACATTGCAATTTTAAATGTGTCAAAGTTTCCACTCCCCCACACACCGCCTCGAGTCCTTTCGCGAGAGAAAGATCGAATTTCACAGACAATATTGTACTGAACATGAAACTGCAATTAGGATGAGGTGTACATACAGCTATATGTCTGAAAGGTGTCAGAACAAGGAAGCATACTCTGATGAAAAAGGGAGGGAGAGGGATAGACAGGGGTGTAGTGGAGGGGGGACGCGGGGGGACGGCGTCCCCCCACTTCTCACATCTAAGATATTTTTGGGGGCAAAAGTAGGCCTATGTTTTTTGTCTTGTCATTTACTTTTATGGGTACAATTAGGCAATGTAAACAATCTTTCTCATTATGCTATACTTGTTTTAATAGCGTGTCTGTGTGTGTTGCGCAGGTGCACGCAAATGCAACTGTGCATGAACGTGTCTTAAAGGGGAATTCCACTCATTTTCAATATTTATTATGTCATTATTATGTCATTAATATACCTTATAGAGATGTTGTGTGGACATGGTAAAAAAAGTCCCCCCCCCCCATTCTGTGTTTCTTAGAAATGGAGGTCTGAAAAAAATCATTAGCATGGTGAAATACGTGTTGATGACGTGTTGATCACATCCGTAGTGCACATGTAGGCAACTCTGTAAGCACAAGGACAGATTTTTTTTTTATTATACTTTGTAATAAATGGATGGCCCTGGTGTCAAAAGGGTTGAAAACCCCTGCACTGACCACAAAGTTAGTGCCTGTAGTGTAGGGAATACTGTACATTGCATATACTCCAAAACAATTGAACAGACAATCAATCTATCAAACTGAATTAACTTTCCCATCATCATGAATTGCATTTTTATTCGCACACATACTGCATGGCTATTGGTCTGATTATTATTTCAGTACAACTCGCTTTTCAAGACAGTCACACATTATCTTCTTTACCCAGCCAAGGTAGACATGTCTCTGTTTTTGTCATATCCCTGATAGTGTTTGTCTATGTTTATTTAACTTAAAACACCCACATAAGATATATATTCTAAGAAAGCAACCTGTCAGAGCAAAACCCTCTGCACTGAATATTTCCAAGGCTGCATCTGGCTGAAGTGTAATTGATGTGCATTTTGTGACAGCAGTAATACCCAGGGGGGCTTTCTTTACTGTGATTATGGGCACGGTGACAATGCAATAGATAATACATGCAGACGAGGCGCCGCAGGCATCACAAGAATACCAGTAGCTATTCTGGAACAACCTCATGGGCATTACAGGGTTTTTTTACGCTAAGGCATGCGGTGCATGTGCATGTGCTTTGACTTAGCCGCTTTCTTCAAAGTCAAATGAATGAATGAAAAAAAAAAAAAGACAGGAGAAAATGGAAAATACCGTTAACTAGCTCCCCTGGTCACCACAGTTGGGGATCAATAATAAAGCCATCGATAAACGCACAGCCGAGCGGGAAGGGAAGCATTGGAATGGTTGGGAGTTGGAATGCATCTTTGATACGCTGCTTTGATAATGCAGACTATTGGAGCTATTCCTGTGATCATTATAGTATACAAAATCAAATACCTTATAAAAGTATAATAAAAAAAAAATCTGTGCTTGTGCTTACAGAGTTGCCTACACGTGCACTGCACACGTTCACTACGGATGTGAACGATACATTTTTTAAACCTTCAAATAAAACATACATTGCATGCAACATTAAAGGAGAACAACTGTCTAGGGCTACTGTAGTGTACTGTACAGGATGTACAGAAGTGCAATGTGTTGCCAATACTTTTGTACTTTTTGAGTACAGAACGTTTACTTGAAACAAGTATTTATATATATCTCAAGAGCCCTCAGTTCCTATAGTATCCAAAACGAGAGAACTACGAGAACCCTCGTCCTAAAATACACTCGCCCGAGTCGTATCCATGCAAGGATCTCAGAATCCAAGAATCCAACTGTCAGCACCAGGTATATTCCTAGACGTAACCGCAGTAAAACTATGCCTGAATCTAACCTTATTGATAAACGTAACTGCAGTAAAACTATGCCTAAAATCACTGGCGTGCACAGAGAGTTTCAAGGGCAGGTGCTCAAATGTAACCAGGAAAATTGAGTTTTGGGGGGTTAAAAACGCATAGAAAACAGCATTTCAGCATCTTTTTGCTCTTTTAAAAAGGGCATGTTGGTCCAGAGAGGGCCACTAGGGGGTGCTCAAACCCCCCTTGACGTCTATGTGTGCACGTCTATGCCTAAAATGATCTTTGTGACGAAACCTAAGCTCAGTAAAACTACAGTATATCTAAACCTAACCTTATAATTAATAAACATAAACCCAGGGGAATTCCACCCATTTTTGTACAAATGGAACCAAATAAACCCTAATGGGTCAATCTGGTTCCATTCGTACATTCAGCTAGCAGTGTTTCATCATGTTAATGTTTTTTTTCAGACCTCCATTTTTAGGAAACAAGAATACCACACAACATGGTATATTAATTACATAGTAAAATGTTGAAAATGGGCAGGATTCCCCTTTAAATAACCCCCGTGAAGCACATAGAACAGGGGTTTTCAACAGGTGGTCTGCGGACCACCAGTGGTCCCTGAGAGGGTTCCAGGTGGTCCCCAGCTAAGTTGGTTAGCCAGATGTAACTCTTGAGAACATAAAAATGAAACCAAATGGACCCGCAAGGGTCCATTTGGTTTCATTTTTACCTCTCAAGAGTTAAAATTCATCATCTTAATTAGCCCAGGTCTACACAACTAGAAGATTAATGGTCATTTTGATCTGTATGTTAATTTGCCTGTTTTGTTTCCCAGATCCAGCCTGGAATTTGTGGACAAAAGCAAGAGAAATCTTTAGTTTTGGGGTCTGTGGGGCTAAAATGTCCTCAAATGGTGGTCCGTGGCTCAAATGCTGAATAAATGGTGGGCCCTGGATGGACTGGTATCAAAAAGGTTGAAAACCACTGACATAGAAGAAGACAAGAAGGACTGCGGGCGAGCAGTCTATGGAGAGCATGGGGTCGAGTGTGTTTTTCGGGGCGAGCCTTCCACGCTCACCCCCTGAGAGTGCTTAGAGCAGGGTGGCCAACCCGCAGCTTGCGAGCCACATGCGGCTCTTCAGCTGGTTACATGCGGCTCTTAAAGGGCTTCCACATGAAACTGTCAAAAACGCTTGGCATGGCGCAGTCATTCATTCCCTATACAGTGGTGCCTAAACACTCGACCACAAACTGATTCCTAGTCGACCGTGGAGGTGTAGGTGTATGTTTTTTGCTTGTCATATAATTTTGGGGATTGTAAACCTTTTTTCTAAATTCATTTCTATATGTTTTAACTGTCTTAGCATTGCGCAGCTGCACACAAATGCACGTGTCTTATGGCAGGAGAGGGGGAATCTATTTGCGACCATGATGGCCGTCACGGCGGTTTTATAACCATTGTGACTGTTTGATGTGGCTCTTTGCAGTAACACAGTGAAAAACGTGGCTCTTAGTCTATGACTGGTTGGCCACGCTCACCCCCTGAGAGTGCTTAGAGAGTGCTTGCGGTGCTCGAGAGTGCTCACCTGTCGAGTCCGACCAGAGCGTGGATGTCCCCTGTGAGCTGGTCGATAGTGAAGATGGAGCCGGCTCCCTCCCCCGACAGAGTGTACTTGACTTCACTTTCTCCGTGGTCCCTGTCCGTGTGCAGCTGAAGAGGGACGACAACACGGCAACGGTCACTCAATTAGACAAAATCAATGGCTCTGGTGACTATTAGTCAGGTAACAAAAATACATGATTATACATTGTAGTAGTCAGATATCGATCGCATGGACTGTGCCCTAATGCAGCGATAAGGCGATAACATGTGGGACTTCCCACATTGGCAAGTCAGAGCAATATACAGTATTGAGTTTGTCATAAGCCAAACGACCATGTAAGCTGCATGCATGACCTGCAGATCTATATACAGAATGCATAGGGTATTAGGGATTATGAGAATGTTAGGGTTATGATCACTATATAGATTGCATGAGTCAGATATGCACTATAGCACTATAAAATGCAGTAAATGTAGTGAATAAATAATAATAATAATAATAATATATTCATGGCTACTCCTGGCTAGTCCACATGCTGTAATTTAACATTGTTAAATCCTCCTAAGACATGTAATGGGGTTTTCAACCAGTGAATGATGGAGTAAATGATGCAAAGCTGGTTAACCAGATGTAACTCTTGAGAGTGTGAAAATGAAACCAAATGGACCCTTGCGGGTCCATTTGGTTTCATTTTCACACTCTCAAGAGTTAAAATATTCATCATCTGAATTAGCACCACTTCATTAAGAAGTCTACACTGTTTTGTTTGCAAAAATCCAGCCAGGAATTGTGTACAAAACAAAAAGAATTCTTTAGTCATAGGTCTTTGGGGTGAAATTGTCATCAAATGGTGGTCAGTGGCTCAAATGCTGATTAAATAGTGGGCCCTGGTACCAAAAAGGTTGAAAACCAACGTCCTAAGATAATGAATTGGTGGTCTGTTTGAGCCTCTGTAGAACTGGGTTGACATCTCCACACCACCCACACGATACACATTTTGCTCACGGGAGAATATGTTTCCAAGGATCTACTTCAATCACTTACCAGAACACCAATGGGCAGAGCACAGCCCACTGTACTCCCTTTAGGGAGAAGTGCAAGAAGCGATAATGGTATTCGTCGTTATTGAATTTAAACCACAAACAAAGTATATACAGTACAACCCAATTTGCAACTGTGCCATGGGTACTGCGCACACCGCAGAGTGCTGAAGAACTGACCACACTCTCAGTACACCTGGGTCATGGCCTCTGAGCCTCTGTGTTGTTTATGATATTGAGTTACATTTGTTAATGTCTTGGTTTCAATAGATTTCTGTATGGCAGGACTGGGCAATTAATTTTCGCCATGGGAAAATGATGGTGGTGAGGTGGCTAAACAGCGTGAACTAAATTCTAAGTAATATCAATGTAATTTCTATATAAAAAATAGTAAATGGCACTGACATAGTGCCACCGTTTTTTTTTTTTTTTTTAAATGTGCCCACTAATTTAAACCATTGTCAGATGAGAATCATTTTGTTTTTCACCTGACAACTCAAAAAAGATACAGGCACTATTTCACCGTGGATCGGGGAGCGTGGAAACCTCTCTAGCAATAGTGTTATATAAGCAGGAAAGTATTCTAACATTAGCTCGTTGCTTGGCTGTGATTTATTTATAATTAAACGCATGTATGACATTGGGAACAGCTCGTACTCGGTACATTTAGCACGTGTAGCCAGAGGTTGAGTACAAAGCTTACGGTTCGTCACACACAATAAGGTTGATGGCCGACTGGCGGTTGGACAACAGTCAACAACATAAAGAAAGGGAGCAATGGGAAGAAAGGAGAGGGAACAAAGGGCAGAGTGGGAGGAAACGAGAGCCATTGAGTGGCAAAGGAAAGTATAGAGAGTACCTGAGTGAGGAAGAAAGAAACGATCAATGATGAAATGATCAAGGAGGAACAGGAGAAATAGAGGGAAAGGATGATGAAGGTGGGAAGGAGGCAAGAGACAGAGAGAAGGACCCTGGGAAGCCTCACAGTCAGGGGCAGATCTAGGCATGGGCATGGGGGGGGGCAATGCCCCCCTAAATGCCCTGACTGCCACACTAAACATGATGGCATGCAAAACAAGACAAATTTCAAAGATATTTCAAATTAAAGTGCTTATAATTGAAATGAGTTGAAACACGATGCTACTAACTGCGCACCACTAAACCAACACCATTTCATCATTGAAAACAGATGTCATTAGTACTGATGCTTAGGCTTACTTACCTAATACCTAAGTCATGTAACCAAAAATATTATGGGTGCGGCTCCCTCGCCCGTGGCGCAAAGCGACACGGGCAATGAAGCCGCCCCCATACCATTTTCTCCTGCCCGCCGCCCCCAATTGGGAAATGTTACATCCGCCCCTGCTCACAGTTAATTTCTGTGCCTTATCATGGCAAAACAATCAACAAAATTGGAATCAAGGGATAAGAAAAAAAAATCCCATGTGGAGATACTTTGCAACACGACTGCAAACGAAGGGAACATCACTATACTTTTCAGTGACTATGCTCACAAGGAATGTGCAAAGAAATGACGGTACATAACTATTGAAAGGACTGTATTGTACTACATAACTATTCTTCAATGCACTCAGACATAAGGTGAATTTACAGCATTCATTAAGTGGGCTGTGTATGTAATGACTAGGGAAATTAATATGATGTTGCGGTTAATTGGCTCCTTGTGCTGAAATAAAGCCGTCGCCTCTTCTGCAAACGTATCACAGATAAATTAAAGGTAAGTGTCTGTGGCCTGTGTTTTGATGGATGCATCCTGTCTGAGAGGGCCTGCTTTTGTTTCTTGAATCCTATGTGCCTTGTGTATTAAACAGGGAAGTGGATAGCTTATCAGGGCACCTTGCCGCACGCTGAATACCAATGTTGACATTTTTAAAATGGAAATCTCCGCGTAATGCGCCTCGAAATGGCTATTCCTCGTGACACGTATGATAGATGTTGGTATTTAAGTGCCGCACGGCCCACGCGGGTTTTGCCCATCTTAGTGCTTATTTTCACACAATCAGAGCTGCGTGCGCGCCGCGCTCATGATGAATGCCAATGGCCACGCATTATACTCCGGAGTGGTCCTTTCCGTATAAAAGTCATGTCTTGTCCAAGACGGATTGATGCGCCGTTCAAAAGGTCAAGGAGACATGTGTAAAGGGGACAACGTGGTGATATATCTTCCCCCCCACTCTGAAAGGCCACACGCAAGCAGCATGTGCTCACCCGGATGCTGGAGTCAAACGCCAGTTCACAGTAGTATTTAGGGTGATGCATTGATGGCTGCAGCCAAACTGACACACATGGTTTTAACCAGTGATATTCAACCATTTATTTCCAAGGACCTCCCGTTAAAAAAAAAAAAAAACGCTCCTGAATAAAATGTGGGCTTGCTTTAAACAAATAAATAATATTGGTATGAACAGTACAAATTCAGTGTGACTTCAAATCTCTGCTTTGTTGGTTAACTTTGTTTGTGGGTGTAGATTTACTTTACTTAATCAGGTTGGGAGCACCTGTTACATAAGTTAACTCCCACATGGCGATATAGAGGGTATTAGTTGTTCCGGCAGAATTGCACGGATTACCATGTTTACTCGCTTGGAGAAAACAGCCATTGGAATCTTATTATTTTTTTCCCCATGCCAGGCCCAATTCTGGGAGCAATCTGAGGAGGAACGCCCTTCATATACAACCACAAATGCCCAATGTTGAACAATCACGCCTTCTCATCATATATTATTGAGCCAAAGGTGTAGAATTGCAGTAGCTGTAGGTAGTAGGGTGTGGCAGAGAGATTACCTTCCATACACAGTGCCCAAAACCATTTCAGGACACTGGGGCCTGCATTGCGGTCTCCAGCAGGGGCGGATCTAGGCATGCCCCACCAAACATGATGGCAAACAAAATAATCTAAGATATTTCAAATGAAAGTGCCTATATTTAAAACCATAGGCGTGCATAGATAGACGTCAAGGGGGGTTTGAGCACCCCCTAGTGGCCCTCTCTGGACCAACATGCCCTTTAAAAAAAAAAAAAAAACATTTGAGAAAACAGCGCTTGTGCGCTTTTTTTTTATGGCCCCTCAATGTCGCAACTCTGCTACTAGAGTTGGCTTGAATGCCCCTCCTAGTGGAAGAGTGGTGAGTGCCACTCACCACTGTTGTCCACAAGAGTCATGGCCTGTTTTAAAGGGAAGGGGATCTGCTTTCATTCTAAGGGACAGGAGCTTGAAATTCAGTTTTTAAGAACAGTCATTGGAGAAGAAGCCATTATTTTTTTCAAACCATTTTATATAGCAGTAGTCTAATGCGTTTGTATAGTTGTACTTGTAGATGCTGAAATGCTGTTTTCTATGCGTTTTTAACCCCCCAAAACTAAAAAAAAAAAAAAAAAATCCGCCGCCCAGAGTGCCCTCCTGGTTACATTTGAGCACCTGCCCTTGAAACTCTCTGTGCACGCCATGTTTAAAACGATTTGAAACACTAGTACTGCTACTAACTAACTGCAGTTGTGGCACCACTAAACCAACAGCATTTCATCATTGAAAACAGAAAACTCTCTGAGTCAGACCTTTAGCTTTATGCATGCTGCGTGTCTGTTGCAACTTCAACAACAACTGATGTTATTATTGATGCTTTACTTGCCTAATAAAAGTCCTGTAACCAAAAAATCCCAATTGGGAAATGTTACATCCGCCCCTGGTCTCCAGTGTGGACACGCTGGCCTCTTCAGATGATCTAGACATCGGAAGCTCTTGTCATATGGTTTACAGATACTCGATACTGACGGGACATGTCCATTCATCATTTGATAGTAGGGGTCACTGTGGCTGCTCTTCATAAATATATTTAAACAAAGATTATATATAATCTTCTTGTTTTCTTTATTATCTCTCATCTCAGCCCATGTCTATGTTTTTCCTATCATCTTTACTTATCTTTACTTATTACTGATGACTCATAGAGGCCATACCTCTGTGAGCCTCAACCTCTTTCTGGATGTGCATCTCTGTCTGCCACTTTACTCTTTTTATATATTCTATAGAGTACAATCTAATATGGACACACATGACAAACCGTCCCCGTGCATGCTGCATTCCAACCTTAATTTGTGCAGGTGCCACAGTGCAGCACACCTGCACTTCTCCAGCTTAGACTGTTGTCAGTGGCGTTTCTAAGCAATTTGGAGTGTGTTTTAAAAGTTTGATTCTACTGTAGTTATAGAATCGAACAAGTATGATGTAATTATCCATATGAAGCTTATTAGCCTGGGATCCTTTTAAAGCATGTCTGGTGGTCGCCCCAGTGCCCCATGGCGCCCCAGACAAGTGCCTAGTCTGCCTAATGGCCAAAACGCCCCTGACTTCTCACCTGCCTCAGTAAAACTACCATGGACCCTCTCAGGCTAATGGAATGACTCATGGAATGAGCTCTGCTCGGTCAGGCCCCGGCATACCTAATTGACCTGGTCCCCTGTTATGTGCCAGTGAGGGCCATGAGGTCTGGCTGAACAGGGTCTAACTACAGTACATGTTCACAATACTAAACTGTTGAAACAAAAGGTTGAAGCTGTCACATTGTGGAACACTTCCACAGGCCTTGAAATTAAACCCCTGTGGACATGTTTGAGGGGGCTTCACTTCATGACATTCAGAAGTGGCAGCAAAAGTCTATGGACTTTTAGGACATTTAATATTTCTTTAGAGCCATGAAGTCGATGAACTTTAATGTTTGTTATTAAGGTAAGGTTTTAGTGTAAATGTAAAGTGCTACATAGATAATGTGTACTACAGATTCATCATCTGTGGTTCTCAAAGAGGGTCTGAGGACCCCAAGGGCTCTTAAGGGGATTCCAACCGGTGCCCAGCAAAATGGGTTTTGTGGGTTGCAGCGGGCCCAGAATTGTGTATGCAAATGAATCAAGTGGACCTGTAGGTGTACATTTGTTTTCTAACTGACATATATTTTTTTAAGATTTGTTTTTGGGCTTTTTGCCTTTATTGACAGGACAGTAGATAGACAGGAAAGGGGAGAGAGATGGGGAGTGACATGCGGCAAAGTCCGCCGGGTTCGGGAATCGAACCCAGGGCATGCCGTCAGGCTGGCTTAGCAGCCTAGGTGCCCAGACGGTTGAGCTAACCTCCTGGGCCTAACTGACAATAAGTTAAGCAGAGACCCCCTGGAACCCACTCAAGGGCCCCTGGAGGTCCCTAGACCCCTTCTCAAGAACCAATAACTTATGCAAAATCATCTGTAGGCTACAAATGACTAGATGTTAAATGATGAATATGGACATAGACCTGATGATACTTTTCCATCTGTGTGGTTTGAATTAACATATGGCTCTTTCTGTTAAACAATGCATAACATTCTAATCTATAATATATCGTCATAAAAAAAGAAACAACGAGAAAAGGAATACATGGGGAAATTGCCTAATAAATATATAATACGATAGACATGAATATTTCTTCCTTGCATCCTGCTGGTCTAAGCAGCATAACCTGCTCTATGGTCCAGCTGGGGCAGCTAAAACAGCTGCAAGCCTCTCTTTTTTTCATGTCCTTTCTCTCTGCTATAGTGCATTGTGATATTAATACACTTCTTAAAATAATAGTCGGAGCTGTCTGCCCTGTGGTACATACAGCACCTCCTGACTTCAGCAGTTCCCAGCAAGGTAACATGTAAATCACGGTTAGGGAAGGAACATCGTTGATCGTATAGAACATGTGTTGTTGTTGTTTTTTTTGTTTTGGCAGTGATGCATGCAGTGTAACCTGCACTATTTCATCTGTGTGGGTGGCAATGAGTAGTTTGTTATAGAACTGATTAATGCGTGTCCTGTGCCCACTGATGTCTTGGAGGTTAAGGCGCTCACCTCTAGAACCACACACACGGCTGCTGCTTAGCTAGGCGGAAATCTGCCCATGGCCTGCTTTCCTATAATACCCTACGCGGGTGTCCTGCTGCACTTTGCTTTCCATCTGTCTCACGCACTCAAGAAAAGAATACCAAGGGGGTGTGGAGTCGACTGCCCACTCCTTTCAAAGTAACTAATGATCTTATGCCCACAATTATAATTACATTGGCGTCAATTGATATTCAGCTGTCAACCTCGTAACCCTGATATGCATGCGAGATGCGACGCCATGCGCTTGCACATCGTTTATTTTTTGCCGTGAGAGGCTGGCAGACAATGACACCCACAGAAGCACTCGCTAGACATTCATCAATAGCACCTTTATTACTTCTATATATATTGATTTGAGCTACCTTTCACACTAAAGTTTCGTACTGTATGTATGCGACTGCTGACATATACTGTATGCTTCTGATTCAGTGCAGTTGTTACAGTGAAAAACCCAAGCTGAAAATGTTCTCTCGTCCATCATTTTAACATTGTAAACATTTTCAAGAGAGAGTTGCGACCATCATAAAGAAATACACAATGCAAAGCCCAGAAAATGTGAACCGACCATGAGCAAAGGGAGTGCAACTGTGAACAATGGGCATAAATCAAAAAGAAAAGTTTTGAAAAAATATAATTCTTTGTAGACTTTGCAGAGTTCTCCAAAGGCCACAAACGTCAGATTCATTTCCACCAGAATTGAAATAAATGATGGCTGTAAATGTGATGCTGTCAGTAAGAGATGTGAGATATTTATTGTGGTATATTTGACTTTGGAGTCTGGAGACTGTTGCCATACTGCATGTTAAATTCCGAATGTAGGGTAAATGCTGCATTTATATAGCGCCTTCATCCAAGGTGCTTTACATAGATGGTGCATTACACTCACCCATTCATGCACAGGTTGTTTTGAGGAACTAATCTGATTGTTTGAAAGATGTCACATGCAGTTACTCAAACCAGCACTCAGTAATGACTAATCAAAACAAAGATTTCAGCTGTGTTTTTTCTCAGAACTCGGTGGCTAGGCTCGCTAGTTTCCTCTTGACATTTGGCGTCGTAGTAGCTAAAATACATTAAACACAGATGGTAGAAGAAACCATGCAAGGCAGAAACCTGCTCAACTTCCTCATTTCCTCCCTTAAAGGGGAATTCCACCCATTTTCAAACTTTTCCTGAGAGGATACAAATGTGAACCAAATGGACCCTAGCGGAAAAAGGGGTCTGAAAGAAAAATCGGCACATGTTATAGGGTTGCAATTCTCTCCCTATCGGGACATAACCCGATAGGGAGAGCACTGAGTTAACCGAAGCGGACCTCGCAATGCTCAGCAAGGCAACTCACTCGGTGGTGCTTCTATTGGCACAAGTCTAGTTTAGACGTCCCAAAAATATATTTACATATAATTAGTCTTGGGCGGTATTGATTTTTTAATATCGGTATTGATAACGTGTTAATTAGCTTGATGTTCGATATTACCGGTATTGAACACGGCAATAGCGTGCAATCAGAGTTGGACACGTTCCACCAATCACCTGGTTCTCAGAATTGCGACATTCAGGGGACAGAAACTGAGCGCTCTGCTGTTCAATCAGCCTAAATCGGGAAAAACCGGAGTTGGAAATACATTGTTTCCAAAAAGCCTAGCCCAAATAAGGGCTATTTTAGGCATGTTTGTAACATGAAAATTGTTTGTATATAGTTACAATTAAAAGTCTCGATATTTACAATATTCGGTATTCGATAGTTTCTATAGACCCAGCGATATTACTCTGTATTGATTTCCAATATCGCCATAAACGGTAATACCGATATATTGCCCAAGACTGCTTATAATATGCACATACTGTACATATTCACCTGGTATGTAGTACAGCAGATCCACATGAGCATACTGTAGCAGCATGCACAGTATGATGCACAGTATGAATACACCTTATTAGACATTGAAGGCATCAGCATGTTGAATATGAGATTAAGGTGCAAAGAGCATCAGTGCATAATCGCGTCAGGCATGGAGGTGCTGTACAAAGGACATCCCCACAGGTTAATTCGTGTGTATATTTGCCGAGACAGAGTGAGGGAGTGGAGAGGAAGAGAGCGAAGGGCCAGGACCTACCTTTTGTATAATTGAGAGGCGGTGCCGTGATATTTTCAACCCTAAAACGTGATCCGACTCGAAAGCTTTCAGCTTTCAGGGAGAAACCAAAAATACAGAGTATAGGGGAAGACATATTTGCATATTATAACCCACACCAGGGGGATTAATGTAAACTCCATAGACACAACAGAACAAAAGGTACAAAAACCGTGGCCCACCAGCTTTAAATTACATGCCCATGTATTGCATGTAACATAATACACACGCTGCAATGTGTTTTTTATGCATGTTTATTTGTGTGTGAGAGAAAAGAGAGATAGAGAGCATCACAATGGCATGTGTCTTTGTGAGCAATTTGTTTTTGTCATCAGAAATGCATTGCGACTTGTTTCTTGTGACGCAACAAGTTGAATCTCTTGTGACTCAAGCAGCAAACGGTATGTAATTCAGACTGCTTTTTTTCTCTGCGATGATTTAAAGCGGTTTCATCGTGTCATAAGGCTTTGGTTTGAACTAGGCTTTATGCCATCGCTGCCCACAAAGCCTCCAAGCTCAAAGTCCTTCATTGTTCTAGTCTCTATCAAGGGAGTTACAGTTAAACAAAAGAAACAAACACCCCCCCCCCCCCCTTCCCTCTTGCCTTAGATTGGATGAGTAAAAAATTCCAGAGAGAAACATACTTTGATTGAGAGGTTGATTGATTGTAGGGACGTGATCTTGCATTCATCATGTTACATGACCATACCCTATGTAGTGTGTGTGTGTGTGTGTGTGTGTGTGTGTGCGTGCGTGCGTGCGCGCGCGCACGCACACTCACTCAGTCAGGAGATATGGAATTCTCCTCATGAATTATACAAGCGGTCAGATGACCAGCTATATAAAGGAGAAATGCTGGTGCCATCCTCTACCGAACAATACTGGATATATTCTCAGTGTGTGTGTGTGTGTGTGTGTGTGCGTGTGTGTGTGTGTGTGTGTGTGTGTGTGCGCGTGTGTGTGTTTGTGTGTACACTACAGTCTGTCATGCTACAGTGCATCTGTCCTCTTCAATGTAAAGAAAATATTCTTTTACAGGTGTGCATGAGATGGAAGAACAGCCTCCAAGCCTCTGGGTTTGGATATTTTATTCAACACACCGACCATCTTCAGTGACGTTTTGTACTGCCAAGCTGTGCATCAGAGATGGAATGCAAATAGGGTTAAGATGTTGTCTTAACCCAGCTTTGATAACATTACACAGATTTCTCTCTCTCTGTCTCTCTGTCTCTCTGTCTCTCTCTCTCTCTCTCTCTCTCTCTCTCTCTCTCTCTCTCTCTCTCTCTCTCTCTCTCTCTCTCTCTCTCTCTCTCTCTCTCTCTCTCCTCTCTCTCTCTCTCTCTCTCTCTCTCTCTCTCTCTCTCTCTCTCTCTCTCTCTCTCTCTCTCTCTCTCTCTCTCTCTCTCCTCACACACACACACACACACACACACACACACACACACACACACACACACACACACACACACACATTTTATTTATTTACTAACTACTTACTTATTTACTTACTTACTTATTCACTACCTATTTTACACTTTGTTGCATTGTATGACAGCGTCACACAAAAGTAGTAAAAAGCCAACCCACAAGCTTGCAACACAAAGCATTGCACAGTGGTGTTGACATTTGTAACATGCTCAAAATATCGACTCAATAGGGCAGCCGTCTGTGCAATTCATAAACATTCCCTGCAAATGTAACCATTTTGAACATACTGTACATGTTTTCCGCATGACAATGACCAAATACCTTCCAAACCGTACGTGATGTGGGTATGGAAGATTTACAGACTGAACAAATACATTTGCACCAGACATTATCTCAGCATATGAATGACAACACCTCTCATAGCAACAGAGAATTCAGCCCAGCACAGCATCTGTAGGGTTGAGCCATACAATATCTGTAGGCCAGTGGTTTTCAACCTTTTTGATACCAGGTCCCACTACTTATTCAGCTTTTTTTAGCGACGAACCACCATTTGATGACATGGCCCCACAGACCCAAAAACTAAAGATTTATTTTGCTTTTGTCCACAATTCCAGGCTGGATTTCAGAAACATTTGGGCTTATTCAGGGGAATATTTTAACTCTTGAGAGCGTAAACATGAAACCAAATGGACCTGCAAGGGTCCATTTGGTTTCATGTTTACGCTCTCAAAGAGTTACAACTGGTTAACCAACTGTCCAGCCTGGGGACCACCTGGAACTCTCTCAAGGAACACTGGTGGTCCCCGGACCACTGGTTGAAAACCACTGATCTGTAGGGTTGAGCCATACAATATCTGTAGGCCATCTAATCGAGAACCAGAAGACACTGCCATATCGTCCATATACTGGTGCATTAAGGTTTTCTAGTGACCTTCGGAAAAAGTGAAGTAAGTGATTAATCAAATAAAAATGGTGTGTGTCAGCATTGTCCAACAGAGGTCACGCATGTTGCTGCTACAACTGCTTACATTTTTCAAATTAAACGTAAAGCAATTATTTGCCACCCTCACAAAGGTTCACAAAGTCAAAGCACGTAATTCTGTGCAGTGCTATTTTAATCTTGCCAAGCCATGAATTAATGTGTCATTTGTGCATTTCAAAATTCCTATTGATCAAACATTGTGGTGTTTCCAAACCTTTTTTTTTCCCACTTCATGGAGCAGAAGTACCCGAACACAACAACCCCTCAATGCAGTGCATCTCGACACATTGTGGGCTTGTAGATCGTTTCTATAAGATAAGTTGGACTAATAACTGATTATGCCTCCAGAGAGACAACTTGGGTGCAATACGTGCATAAAGCAATAGCTTTTGCATTTTAATAAAAAATAATTTATTTCAGGCTGTGAAGGCTACCAGACGCAGCAGCTTGCAGCCTTGCACATTAACCCTTTGTTTATGTGCAATTTTTGAAAAATAGCAGATCTACAATAAAAATAGCAGATCTACAAGCTCATATCGCGCAGATCTACAAGAAAAATAGCAGATCTACAAGCTCATATCGCGCCACCGAGTGGCGCGATATGAGCTTGTAGTTCTGCTATTTTTGAAAAATTGTGAAAAAGTGGTGCAAATCTTTGAATACATTATTTTGGAAGCAAACATTTTTAACTCAAATCTTTGCTTCTGGGGGGTCCCTAGAACAACATGTTTTTAGATGAGGTTCTGCAGCTAAATAATAGATATTTCTGGGGGTCCTTCCTATGAAATATGTTAAGCATCACTCACACAGAAAGAGATTTTTCCAGAAAAACTAGAATCTCGCACCAGGGACTAGAATGTAGTGTCACAAACTAGAATCTAGTGTCAGAAACTGGAATCTAACTTCAGAAACTACAGTCTACTGAGAGGAACTAGAATCTAGCGTGCGGGACTAGAATCTGGCATGAGGAACTAGAATCTAGCGTCGGAAACTAGAATCTGATCAGGACACAATGGGTTAAACAAAGACTGACTGGTCTATTGTGATTCTTTTCTGGATGACAGCCACCTCTTAAAAATGACAATGCTGCGAGAAAAATTGCCAAAATAGAAAGATCCGGCGAGTTTTATGTCCTACAACAGGTGCATTCAATCAAAACATTGTCTACTTTTGTATTCATAAAAGAAGGCTGTTGTTGGTGGGTGTTGTAGTCGTCTGGCACTCCGTCTCACACTTAGCACCCACGGCTGATGTGTGTACCGTATAACTCTGTGCTAAAGTAGTCCACACCACACAAGTAAATTATTATATGAGGAGCGGTCGCACATTAACAGTTTCTTTTGGCCTGCGGGAACAAACTTAAAAAAAAAGAAGGAAAAGAAGTCGCACACTCTGCCTCCCTAATATGCAGTGATATAATTTGGCTCATTGGCCCTTCTTCAGAATCAACAAAATGGTTGCTATTCTGGGGTTGGGTGCGCATTAGCCTGCAGATCTACAGTACAAACTCACAATGCTCTGTGTCACAACATGTCGTGTATTTATGTGCTCATTATTTTGCTGGAGATACTTATTATAGAGACTCTTGTCATTAGACATAGACAAAGCATCTATAAAACCATTACACTATTTAAACATAACAGATGCAAGCTATTTTATCTTTTAACATGAGATGTTTTAAACTCAAAACTTTTCAACCTAAATCTTTGCTTCTGTGGGTCCCTGGAAAAAGTTTGAGTCACCAAAAATATATGTTGTTGTTTTTTGAGGAAAAAAAGATTTTTAGAATTAGTCCGAGGTCTTGATCTGGGTTAAGTGTTTAATCAAGGGGTCTTGTTGACTCTTGTTTTCTGGTCTGCCAGCATATGCCACAGGGCACCAATGAGGGCAAAGATGATGGGTGGCATTCTCTCTGGTCTCTCTCTCTCTCTCATGGTCTCTCTGTCTCTGTCTCTGTCTCTGTCTCTCTCTCTCTCTCTGTGTCTCTCTCTCTCTCTGTGTCTCTGTCTCTGTCTCTCTCTCTCTCTCTCTCTCTCTCTCTCTCTCTCTCTCTCTCTCTCTCTCTCTCTCTCTCTCTCTCTCTCTCTCTCTCTCTCTCTCTCTCTCTCTCTCTCTCTCTCTCTCTCTCTCTCTCTCTCTCTCTCTCTCTCTCTCTCTCTCTCTCTCTCTCTCTCTCTCTCTCTCCCTACAATTTACAATTCAGGCATTTAGCAGACGCTCTTCATCCAGAGTGACTTACAATGGTTTACAATTTAATCAGGATTTACAATGCATTTTACAATATACAATGAAGCGCTGAAAACATTGTAATACCAATATAAGTCATTGCAGCAAGTACTGTGGGTGTAATACAAGTGCTATGGGCCGAGATGGAGTCTGAAGAGGTGTGCTTTCAGACTACGGCAGAATATAGGTAGTGTGTCTGTGGTTCTGATTGCGATGGGAAGTGCATTCCATAGTTTTGGAGCCAGGAGGGAGAAGAGCTTGGGGCGCGTGGAGCATTGTCCAGGCGTTTTTAGTGGGGCTACTGCCAGCTTCCCAGTGTCGGCTGATCGGAGTGCACAGGAGTGCTCTCTCTATCTCCCTCTCCCTCTCCCTCTCTCTCTCTCACTTTCTCCCTCTCCCTCTCTGTGCCTGCTCTTCTCACAACAAAGATGAAGCTACTAGAAAGTACAAAAAAAAAAAAAAAAACAGTTATGGATTGAGACCAATAGCTTGAGAAGATTCTAATTCATAAAGTGTAAATGTGACTGTGAATATTACACTTTAGTAGTGTTAATATTCCAAATGAGGTGCTTGCTGAAGTCACACTGCCGTTATAAAACACATGGAGATTTACAGTTATGAGCAACTTTTGTCATTAAGTGAATGGCAATGTGCCTGTGTCAAAGTCTAGGATCGCTGAAGATTGAAAGGCAAAAAAAAGAGTGTTTGATATCATGTTGTTTTGATTCTAAGGACTCGAATAGACATCATTAGCTTTGCTAGTGTTAAGAGCAAGGAGGTACAAGTATTTCTTCTATAATAAACCCTTCAGGGGAGAATATCTTTCCCGGATTAGGGAAAGCAGAGCCTACTGGGGGTGCTGGGGTGGTGGGGGCAAACGGGCACATTCAACATCAGAGGCAGCCAAGGGAAGCTTACATGCATATATAAACCTCTGGAGTGTACCTGCCTGGGCTAGCTCTACGCAGTCTACGCATCGCTTCCCATGTGTGAAATGAGCTCATGATAACAGGACCAGAATAAGAATCGGTCCACCGTCATGAACATTTATTTTAGGCCCTTTCTTGCTATGAATCACAATAATAGCCTGCCCTACTGTAACAAGGAGAGAGAGAGAGAGAGAGAGAGAGAGAGAGAGAGAGAGAGAGAGAGAGAGAGAGAGAGGGAGAGAGAGTGAGAATGTGTAATGGGAGAGAGACTCCGGGAATGACATGTTATAGGGGAGCAAGTGAGCCAAATCCTTATCCTTACCTTATGCCACTATAGGTAGGGCAACCTATGGCTCACACAATGTGGCAGGTTAGTTGGGCAAGAATTGCAGAAGGCAGTCCCAATTAATGGCACCAGAACAGTGAACATTTTAAATTTTACAGTATAGAGAATTTCTGCACGCTGGGCTCTAGTCTGAGGGCAGTAAGGATTAATCTTTAGCGGCGGTGCAATTTATTGGTCTGTAAGTTTGACACACAACAGCGGAACCAAAACAGCTGGCGTTGACAGACTAGAACATGGGCCGTAATTACAAGGGAGCACCCACAAGGACATACCGGTATTGGCTTTTATTGCATTGAAAAGTGTAACTGTGGCCTTTATTACAGACTGTGTATAGAGAGACATACTGTATGAACTGAACATATGGGATTCGTTGAACTCTGTTTTCAAGGCCAACTATTCAGAATGGTGCTGCATGTGACAATGCATAAACCCCAGATAACACCAACTGACAAGGCTTAACGGTTCACACTCTTCCCTCTTTCATGCATTCGCTTATTCACCTTTCTGTCCAAAGGTGGTTTAAGGCCCACCACTGAGAGAGAGAGAGAGAGAGAGAGAGAGAGAGAGAGAGAGAGAGAGAGAGAGAGAGAGAGAGAGAGAGAGAGAGAGAGAGAGAGAGAGAGGGAGAAAGAAAAAACAGATTTTCTGCACCAGCAGCAGGTTTGGTGGACCTGAATCCTTCAATGTCCTGCTGGCAAGTAAATCTATAATGTTTAGTCCATCCACACATCCCAGCTGGCAAGCATGGGCTTTCAGAAAAGCTCCTCTTAATACTTTTTGGAATGCAATTTGGACATGGCTTTGGGCTGGTCCATTCAGAGGCTGCAGCCGGCAGCGGGGTTCGATGAATAAAAAGACAAAAAAACAAACATAAATAGTCCATCATCATGACAGATAGAACTGAGGAGCACAGTGGCATATGGCACACAATTAATCTCTTATAAACCATTTAAAAAATGTTTGATGCCTACAGCCAAAACCTCAGCTCTGCACAAAAATGTCCAGTAGATTGTTATGTTTACATATAGATTAAAAATAAATAAATAAAAGTTAATTACTATTACATAATGAGAAACATTTTCATTTTCAAAAAACTGATCCTAGATCCTGTTTCTGCTCAATCATGTTACTCTGTAACGTCCCTACACTGTAACACATACTGCATGCTTACTGCTCCTGTGTTGTTTCACGTTCATGGGTAACAGGTGATGTGAGTGATGGGCAGTTGTTAATGGAAATAAGAATCTAAGATGTATGCTCACAGTGTGACACAATGCAAAGGTTGTTCTAAATTTGCTATTTTTGAAGAACTTTCAACTAAGTGTGAAAAATCATGAAAAATCAAGTGTGAGAACTGATTTACAGAATGGACCTGAGGTCTTAGCGGGTTGAAGTGACGTGATTTTGCACTGAACAATGCCAAGTAGAATAATAAAAATAAAATTCACTAAAATTCACTTTCTATCTTTTCTGAAGAACATACAGAGACTACAGAGGAGCTGCACTGGTGGTGATAGCAGTATTAGGTGCTGTAGATGAAGCTCTAGTTTGAAAAGTATATTTCTAATGACCCATGCATAATGACTGCTATTTACAATCCTCAGGTCTCGCTCCATCTGCTGCTGTATATGAGATTGTATACGGGCTTCCCTCACAAACTAATGAATGGAATGCAATTTGGACCAGGACAAAATGCTTTCCCTGCCCTCCCTTCTGTATTAAAAATGGATAATTAGGAGGTGCAGGGAAAATTGCACAGTCTCACAGCCAAGAAATATCAGCACAGTGCCGGAACAGAATGCTGCTGATGGAGCTACGGTAAAAAATACTGCACGCCTATGGTTGGTATGGTATGGTATGGTATGGTATGGTATGGTATGGTATGGTATGGTATGGTATGGTATGGTATGGTATGGTATGGTATGGTATGGTATGGTATGGTATGGTCGAGTTTAGAGTAGACCCTAGAGTAGACCTAAGACCTGGACACACAGTAATGGATGATAAAGTACTCCCATTCAGTGAAGTAATATCCTGGTAAAATATTACTACAAGTACAAGTAAAAAGGTATATAAGACGACTCTGATTATGAAAGTTTTTTCAAGACTTTTTCAAGATTCTATTTGACATTCAATGTTATTTTCAAGAATAACATTGAATGTCAAATAGCTCACTCTAGATTATGGTCCTGTTCTTTAGATATGTCCATTGAAAAAAAAAATCCAAAATCACTTTTGGCATCTACACTTTTCTGCCCTCACTTTTATCTTCAATATATACTTTGCTCAGCCAATTAAATCATCGCTCTGGGGAGATCAGCCGCAATCGCAAGCCGATGGTTGTGTTCACACAAACCCCGTAAGCTGGTCATAAGAGGATGAGCCATCAGTCGATTTCATATCATGCGTGAGCATTGTCTAACAATGCAATGAGGAGCACAACAGGTCAGTGTCATGAGGTGCAGATGAGTACAGCGGTGTGACATTGGTGTCCCCCACTGTGAGACACTACACCATGTTGGCTCCCATTCTCACCGGCCAATCATAACCTCTGTGCACCGGCTCCCTGTGACAATAATATTGTCCTCCCCTGCTCTTCCTCCTGGGCAAATAACAGTTTCACTTTAGAGGTTATTGGAATGCCTCGCTACTCGGCACCCTCAAAGCTGTCTGGGACAATCATGGAGCCATTTTGAAAATTCTATTTTCTGCTCAAGGCGAGTGTGAGTAGTAGTCGGTGAGTGTCACCCCCCCGTCCCTCTGATGTGTACTTTCTCCCCCACACAGGGAAAAAAAAATACGCCAGTCCTTTTATGCCCTTGGATGTTGTTTTCAATTACTGAGTCGCGCTCCTATCGATCCTGGAGGCAAGGCCTTCAGAGAGGAGTGTGTGTGAGAGACAACAAAGATGAGGAGGGCTTCAGAACTCCTCCTCAGTTTGAACTCTGACCCCTCATACACCGTTGAAGCAAAGGGAGGTTAACCAGAGGTATAGTATTGGTAGCAAGATGTGAGGGAGAGATAGACAGAGTACAGAGGTAGACACTCGCACACATAAACACACAGTAGGGAAGTTTTGTTTTGTGCATTCTCGGACTTAAAACAGCTCAGAGGATTTCACTGTGTAGATAAAAAGGATGATGTGCCTGCATGGATCAATTACTCACTGACAAAAATAAAAGGCTACAGGCAGGCCTCCCCCCCAGCTAGGCCTATAATGTGATCTATCACGTTCTGAAAGATGAGCACATGTCATATACTGTAAAGAGACGCCTGATGGCCCATTAAGCCCTTGAAATTGGCCATCCAACGGCCATGGCCATCCCCGTGTTCAGCCCCGTTTCTATTGTACAGTACTGTGAAGAGACTGAGAGCAGAGAGTGGACTGAATGGAGCCCTTTTCAACCGTGCAGCCGTTCTACATCGATAACACGAGACTAAGCTCCTTTTTCTCTATCAAAGGAGACAGGATTGGGTCATAATCCAATGATAAAACAGTGGATAGGATATACAGTACATAGCTGCCCTGGAGGCTACGGTACCTTAACTACAGTATATCTGTTATATTTACCTATTTCCAGGCATAATATACTTTGTTTTGATTTCTCCTTTTTAATAGTTTATCTTTATGAATTTAAATTGAGTTATGAGGCCCTAAAATTCAGAAATATTGGCAGGATATCCATTCCACCATGGAGACTATTTTGGGCTTTGAGCTACCACAGAACTGTTCCTTTTTACTGTTAGGAAATATACCTGAGGACTTACTAACAAATGACAAATACCTAATCAAGATCCGTTTAGCAACAAGTAAAAAAGCAATCACAAGACGTTGGTACCAATAGGATCCACCCACAAAAGACAATTGGACGGCCATTATTGAGGACATTTACAACATGGAAGAATTAACTTGTATGCTTAGACTACAAGAAGAAACATTCTATAAAAGATGGGAGAAATGGCTTTTTTCCTTCAGCCCATAGTTTGATATTGAATAAGTATGAGATTGTATGAAATGCTTGTTGAACTGTATGATGGATGAATATTGCAGCCATTTTTGTTTTGGTTTTTCCTTGCCCTTTTCTCTTGCCAAAGAGAGGCAACAGCCCATGATTTTGTAACCCTTTTTTTCACACCCAGTGCAAATTTCTAATGTGATCCTGTTCTCTACACACTCTGCGCCAACCTGGGGCGGCAGCGGACTGGCCTCATGCTTCCTTCAATGTATGAGGAGTCCACCTGACAGGGGGGAGTTTCCCTGGCTGGACGTAGCGCATGGAAGGAACACGTTATTCCAACCAGTTACTGTCCCCCTGCATCAGGCTCTACCACTCCAAAGAGAGGTGTTAAACAACGAGAAAACAGGCTGTACTCGTCTTACCTTTCCGACGTACTGCGGCTCAGATCCCATGTACTCTTCCAGGACGAAGAACTGGTTCCACACCCATCCTCTCTTGACCCGCTGACCCCGCCATCGCGCCCCGTGCCTCCTCGACCTCGCACGGCTCCAGGTCACACCGCCCTTCGCTCCAACCGCGGCGTGAGCCGAAGCGTCTCCCCACGGCGATCCCACGCTCCTGTTTCTCATGCCATCTCTGAGCGATGGCTCTCCCCCCTTAGTTCTGCCCCTGTCACTCTCAAAGGTCCTCCTGCTCATCCTGTGAGCCGGGAGCCGGAGGTAGGTCTGGGAACTGTAGTCCAGCAGGAAACACGAGGCTGCCAGCCAAAGCAAGAGAGATTCCTGCGTGATCATCGAGTCAGTGGCAGTGGCAGTGGCAGCGGTTGTTTGGCAGGAACAGGTTGACCAAAACCTATTCTAACTCCACGTGGACAACTGACATGTGTTGAAAGCAGGAAAGCATCGGGGCAAGGAATTTGATTCTAGTATGTTTCCGTTAGATGATTAGACACGTATGCTTTTAGGTTCTTCGTAAACATTGTTGCACAAAAGGAAGCTGAGGGGGCTACGTCACAGTCGGGATATTCGCACAGTAGATCCAGGAATTAGCTTGGAACCAGTGAATTATGAGGTTTACATCCAAGCGGTTGGGTTGTGGATACAGTTTGGGTCTCTAGATGAGGGGAACATTTGGAAATGGATTGCCGGCAGAGACCCTGGGTTATCGCTCTCTTCTGTCTTCGTCTCACCACAGATTCCTCACCTGAAGGACAACAAGAAATGACACATAATTTAATTGGCAGCTGCTGTATTATTTCTACAGAATTGTTCCATTAAATGTAAATACCTGATAAAAAACGAGGAAGTGAAAAGGACGCGGTCATACCTACTACTACATCGTAAATGGAATGAAATGTAGCTCTGACCAGAGCCATAGATACGCGATAGCCAATCAGAGGTTGTGGTGTTGCCATGAGACCAGATAGCCAATCAGATCACCAGCACAAAACTCATCCCATGGCTCAGAGGTCGGCTTCAACCTCTTAGACACTGGGATGATAACATATCGCCATCTCCCCATGCCTGTTTACTAGGCAGCCTGCAGCTGCCAAAAGTGTACGTATTAAGCAACAGATAGCTTGTACAGGTACATGCTCTCTTTGATTTGATTTCAAGTTAATTTGTTTTAATGTTGATGGGGGTTGGAGTTTCACATAGAAAAGATGCTCAGCTCAAGTGCAACTGAGTTTTACCAGAGTGTAAATGGACACAAACTCAACGTTTGCACAAGTCTTGCACTCTACACCATTTTGTTGTCACGCTATAGGAGCAAAGCCTGCTCCAAAGCCATATCACCTCTATGGTGAATGGTCAAAGAACTCTCATATCCAGTGAATCCATCCAAGATGTACTCGTGAATCTCACTGCTCTAAGTGGGTCATGGGCTGGTTCTTGCTGGGTCTGCACATGAATAATAGCATGCAGGACCTGTGGGCCAGGAAACACTTCAAAAACGACTCCCCACAAGCACCGCGGTCATCGATTATACACTATATCCACCAAACTCTGGCAAAAAAGGCTTGAGAAAACCTTGAATACACTTGGATCTGTAGCGCGGAACAAAATAAATGATATTATCACCACCCCTTTCCGCTGCGTGTGAATGAAGCCAAGTCAAGCATAAGTAAAGAAATCAGATTCATCATCGGAGCACACCGCCATGAGGAAATAATGCTATTTTATCCCCATAACGGCGCGAAATGTCCTATCCCAGTATAGCTGATAAAAGACCTTCACATGTACCGAACCCTTGCACTATCCTACTCTCGGACTGTCATGGATCACCGCGTCGCAAGAGGAGAGATGAACAAATTGGCTCTCAGGAGAGCCATCAGCGTGCATACACGTATGAAGTGTGTGTCTGTGCGTGTACGCACGCACGCATGTGTAAGTGTTTGTATGTTCTCCAGGGAGCCTTTAGTCCAGCCAACCATATAACCTGAAATGTCGTGGAGCACTGCTATATTTCAATGAAATTTGAAGCAGAGAGAGGGGCACTTCAGAATGAGTGTTTGTCGTCGGTTGTTATCGCTGTTGCATCAAATTGCAAGCCCTTCAAATCCTGTTTGTGTAATGAATTAATGTACTGGTTTTACAAGTGAATTTTCATTTGCAAGTTCAGAAAATGTACTACATGCGGCAACTGCCAACAATTTTAATTCATCAGTAAATGCGGCGTATGCAATGCGTTCTCGCACAACAAAAGTGTTAAATTAAATCTGAGAGTAAAAGTGGTCCAAAATGGACCCGCAACTCCCCAGGACATTACAAAGTTACAGAAGACAATTAAATACAGTACTTACAGTAATAGAACTATACAGTCAAAACGCAGAATCTGTATTGAATTTCTGCAGAAAATGTTAGATGTGGATTATTAAAAACACATTAATGTCACAATGCGTCGCATTGTGAGGCTTGCAAATCGTTCCGACAGATCGACTATTTTCTAAGGATTTTTTGTATACATTTTAAATGCCCCTCTTATATTTTACACTCAACAAAAATATAAACGCAACACTTTTGTTTTTGCTCCCATTTTTCAGGGGATGGACTTAAAACCCTAAAATTCACTCCAGATATACAATATAACCATTTCTCTCACACTCTGTTCACAAATCTGCCTAAATGTGTGATATTGAGCACTTCTGCTTTGTTAAGATAATCTATCCCACCTCACAGGTGTGCCACATTAAGATGCAGATGTGACATCATGATTAGTGCACAGGTGTACCTCAGACTCTCCACAATAAAAAGACACCCTGAAATGTGCAATTTTCCTTTGCCTTATTGGGTGTATGGGCCTCCGAACCAGTCAGTATCTGGTGTGACCACCATTTGCCTCATGCAGTGCAACACATCTTCTTCGCATAGAGTTTATCAGATTGTCAATTGTGGCCTGTGAAATGTTGGTCCACTCCTCTTCAATGGCTATGTGAAGTTGCTGGATATTAGTGGGAACTGGTATGCGCTGTCGAAATGGTAATAATGTGGTAATAATGTGTTATTACCATTTTTACAGTGTGTACCAGTTCCCACTAATATCCAGAAACTTCACATAGCCATTGAAGAGGAGTGGACCAACATTCCACAGGCCACAATTGACAATCTGATAAACTCTATGCGAAGAAGATGTGTTGCACTGCATGAGGCAACTGGTGGTCACACCAGATACTGACTGATTCGGAGGCCCATACACCCAATAAGGCAAAAGAAAATTGCACATTTCAAGATGTCTTTTTATTGTGGAGAGTCTGAGGTACACCTGTGCACTAATCATGATGTCACATCTACATATTAATGTGGCACACCTGTGAGGTGGGATAGATTATCTTAACAAAGCAGAAGTGCTCAATATCACACATTTAGGCAGATTTGTGAACAGTGTTTGAGAGAAATGGTTATATTGTATATCTGGAATGAATGTTAGGGCTTTAAGTCCATCCCCTGAAAAATGGGAGCAAAAACAAAAGTGTTGCGTTTATATTTTTGTTGAGTGTATATTCAGCACTAGATTTTCAGCCACTACTCGCAAGTTGATCTTCTGTTCTCATTTTCTGAGTTCATCATGTATCTTGTTTAGAATATTAAGAATATTATTAAAATATAGACTTATTAGCGCAAAGTAGTAATGCAAGATCTCCCCTCTCTGTTTTGTGGGGTAATGGAATTAAGGCGTGTTTTTTTCAGTAATGCAATGGGTCTGAAAGAAAAATCATTAACATGGTGAAATACATCTGGATGATGTCATCAGATGTATTTCAGCATGTTAAAGATTTTTTCCAACCTCCATTTTTAGGAAATACAGAATTGGGGGAACTTTTTTTTATCATGTCCACACAACATCTCTAAGGTATATTAATGACATATTAAAATGTTGAAAATGGGTGGAGTTCCCCTTTAAAGGTAGGGTAAGTGATTTGAAATTCATGGTGTAGTACCAGCCTGGTGCACTAGGGGCGCCCAAGAGTAGCTACACTATGTGAACCTGCTGCTCGATCCTGATTGGAGGAGAATTCACCCTCCACCTGGGGAACTTTTATTAGCTCCTCTGCTAACGTGGAGGAGGGGGAAACTCCATATATGGTGAAAACGGAATTCCCCTTTAAGTAAAATCTGCCTCAACTGCTTGGACCTCTAGGGCCTTGATTCAGAAAAAAACTCCCCGGTTAAAAAAAATGGAAGTACTTTTTCCACTCATCACTGACAAACGCATGCGCCACTCAAAAAAATAAACAAGGCGTATACTGGTGGAGACCCTCAAGGGAGAGCAATCCAGAGTTTATATAGGACCAGATAGTGCTGTCACCCACGGAGCTGAATGTAGAAGCCAGGGGAGAGCAGATGGGCATCAGAAGAGCATATAGCCATAGTGTGACAGAGGGTGTTTACTGACAGACCCCCCTGAGGGGATAGCAGGGTATTATGCCTCAAAATAGCTGCATTGGATTGGGCCACCTCCGTAGATAGAGGAATCAACTTAGTTTTTTAGATTTCTGAACAGGTGGTTAACTCACTTTACGCCAGCATCTATTGCAATAATTGTGGTCTGATGCTGCCGATCAAACAATAGGACTATAAAGGAGTGTATCACGTTGATTAATGCCAATGGCGCTGGACGTAACTATTGATTTATATTGTTTAATCGACGTCGGTATCATGATGTTGATGCATGAAAACATCAGGGCCAGTCCTACCATATGGGCATGTGCCAAGGGGGCTTGGGGCACTAAAAAAACAAAAAGCCCCACAGACATTTTTGCCACTAATCATATAAAACAAATGGAAGTAGTAAGGGGAAGTTATAAAAATCTGGGAACTAAATCATTATCAAGAAATGTCTTCCATTCCCGTCATCACAAAAGTGATTAGTCAGCACATTTGGGGAAGAGGCTATGGCCATTTTCAGCCCAATGAGTGTGTTTTTGCTAAACTATTGCTTGGAATGGATTCAGCTTATGAAACCCTGCACCTAGTTAGACATATCAATGTGTATGTATGCTACATAAAGCATGAAGACACTTTGCATGGTTTTCCTTCTATAGGTTATAGAAGGTAAACCTTCTATAACCTATAGAAGGTTATAAACATGAACCCCCAAATGGAACCATTTGCTTTCATGTTTACACTCTCAAGAGTTAAAATATACATCATGTGAATTAGTCCAAGTCTACACAACTAGAGAATGTAGAGAAGATTAATGGTCATTTTGATCTGTATGTTGGACGGTGTTCTTTCCCAAATCCAGCCTGGAATTGTGGACAAAAGCAAAAGAAATCTTTAGTTTTTGGGGTCTGTGGGGCTAAAATGTCATCAAATGGTAGTCCGTGGCTCAAATTCTGTATAAAAAGTGGGCCCTGGGATCAAAAAGGTTGAAAACCACTGCACTGTGTGTTCAAGATGGGCCCACTGGGCTGTGTGAGGTCAGGTGGAGAGGTGAGTCTGAATGCAGAGTGCGACAAAATATGGTAAAAACACTGTCGTATTCCCTCACCAATTTGCTTACTATGTGGGTCAAATGAAAATGATGTACTTGTTACTGCCTGACTCTCACTCTGGGAAGGGGCAGTTTTATATAACAGCAAAAAACTGACCCAAAATGACTCACATTTTGCAGGTGCATGTCTGGGGGGGGGGCTTTCAGTTTCAGTGCCCGGTAGGGTTGCAAAAGATTATTCCATAATCGAACATTTTTTCGAAAAATTAAGGTTCGACTTCATGTATATAAAAAATAATAGCCTAAAAATGCTGTTGAACTTGCGCAAGAGGCAGAAGTCTAGATTTACAACCCCAATTCCGTTGAAATTGGGACGTTGTGTAAAATGTAAATAAAAACAGAATGCATTGATTTGCAAATCGTTTTCAACCTCTATTCAGTTGAATACAACACAAAGACAATATAATTAATGTTCAAACTGATAAACTTTATTGTTTTTTGAAATTATACAATCTTTTGTAAATTGATCCCTGCAACACGTACCAAAAAAGTTGGGACGGGGGCAACAAAAGATTGGGAAAGGTCATGAATGCACAAATAACGCCTGTTTGGAACATTCCACAGGTAAACAGGTTAATTTTAAACAGTTTAATATCATTATTGAGTATAACAAGACCATCCCAGTCGCTCACAATCAAAGATGGGGCGAGGTTCACCACTTTGTGAACAATTCTGTGAGAAAATCATCCAACGGTTTAAAAACAATGTTTCTCAACATTCAATTGCAAGGAATTTGGTGATTTCATCATCTACAGTTCGTAATATAATCAAAACGTTCAAAGAATCTGAAGAACTTGCTATACTAAAGCGTCAAGGCCGAAAACCAACACCAAACACTTGTGACCTTTGATCCCTCAGGTGGCTCTGCATTAAAAACTGACATCATTGTGTAAGGGATATTATTGTGTGGACTCAGGAACACTCAGAAAACCATTGTCAGTTTACATAATTTGTCGCACGACGGTGCCGTGTGGAAACGACAGCAGAGTTAAAAGTTAAAATGCATCGTTTATGCAACGTTTGGTGAGCTTGTAGATCTGTAGATATTTAGCACGCAACGCTGGCATATAGCCCTACTGTTGCCAATCGGCTCGCACACCGCCCCGCTCTGCATCTCAGTCTGCAGAGACCTGCACAAGCTTGAAATACGATGGGCACAGCATTCCGAGAGAGCCGACATCGAACCCAGCCAGGCAGACATATAGACTTTATCAAATAATATAGCTGACGTATTGACCAGTTACCATTTTATTATTAACACGCACAAGAGTAAGTGAGAGAGACCCAGACAGACAGGGAGAGGGGCTCTCTGTATAGGCTGTAGCAAAGGCACTACACTCAATGTAGCCTTAAATCAAATCTTCTTTTTTATACACGTGAGGAGGAGGAGGAGGTGGAGGTTGACGCATGATCGAGACAGCATGGTTTAACTTTCTCATTAATTTGCATTGCTGCGCGATGTGCAACAACAATCAAACAATCAAAAGGAATAACCGATTGCCATTTTTGACCAATATTTGCAGCCCTAGTGCCCGGGGCCCCTCAGAGGTGTTAATCCGATCCTGGCACGCATCCACAAGAACACACACACACACACACACACACACACACACACACACACACACACACACACACACACACACACACACACACACACACACACACACACACACACACACACACACACACACACACACACACACTCACTCCATGCACGCTCCTACCATAAGCCAGTTAAATTGAACCAGAGTCCGCCGGAGCTTCACCTCGTAAAAATCCATATCACACAAGCCACCAGAGACCCTGGCTCCTTCAATATCACACACGCATTTTAGAGCATTAGTGAATCTTATATCTCATAATACAAACGTATTATTGGTTTCCGCATGAAGGTGCTAAGAACATTTTGTTCTGATGGTCGTCGGAAACCATTATTTGACTACGCAATACCATCCAATCCGTGGTGTGTGTGTTGAGGCATGCCACTCTAATGGGGGAGAGTGTATAATGATAATCAACTGAAGGTTGGACCTACTGTGAATACCTGCAGTCCCCTTGTTATAACTATTACTAATGCAGTGTGATAGAAGATTACTGCCTGGAAAGAAAATGTGAACAAAGGAGCTGAAAATCAAAGTCAATAATATAAAGGACAAATTATACTGTAGTACGCCCACGCCCTGTTCACTCTGCTTTTCAGCCATATTCATTGAATGGCCTTTATGCAGCCAAACACTTCCTGGTTGTGCTGGCAGTAAGGGATCCTTCCTGTCGGCAGACTCCCATTCACTTTGCATGTATTGGTTGTGAATTTGTATGAATAAAGTTCACTTCCTTAAACCACACTATTTCATTTGATAATACCATTTCCTAGTTCTTCATAGTTTGTATTATTTGTGGTGTGCTATTGACATGATCACATGAGTAAGAAATGTCTAAAATCTTCAGTTAAAACCGGGAGTTTTTCATGGATTTATCCATGTGTTGCCATATCCACTTTTTATAAGCAAGCCTTTTCAGTAAAGTTGCTTGAAAATAATGGTAGTTACTAGCTGCATGTTTTATTTAAGCCTGTTCCCTAATGTTGCTTAAACCTGTGATTCTCCTCAAACATTTTCATAAAGGATCCCATGTCCCTGGATCACAAACCCCAGATGAAAAACAAATCTCAAGTTCTTGTCTTAAAGAGCCTTAAAGAAAGTCTTAAAGAGTAATATAGTAGCTCATTTGGTTTTCATAGTCCAGGTCCAGGTATTTTCAATTGGTGTTCCATGGACCACTTGTGGTCCTAAAAGGTATTCAATTTTTTCTTCCATAGAACAGCACACTAAAGCTTTGTGCAATGTACAGTAAGCATGCCAACCTTGTCAGTTACTGAAAGTCTGATTGAGGATAAGAAAATCCACAGAAATAGGTGTTAGAATCTCAAGAAAGTTTGCCTGATTTTATCATAATTAGCCTACATCACTGTGGGAATAATAATGCCATATGTCTACGCTATCATTAGGCTACTGTATATCGTTAGGTAGGCGCACTCTACTCAGAGTCCAACTTGTATTCTCAATGGCTGATGGGTGCAGATTCTTGCAGATCAATGTAGAGAGAAAATATCCGCACTCGCATATAGTTCATGAGTTTTCTTTTATTTCATTTCTCTATGAAACTCTGAAATGAAATAATAAAAAAAAAACTCGTGAACTATATGTGAGTGCGGATATTTTCTCTCTAGGTTGAATGAAGTAACAGAATGGATTTAGGGTAACTGTGGTGGTCCCCGTGTTGATTCTAAGTCAGGTTGGTGGTCCCTGGTTCACAATCAGTTGAAACCCCATGTCATAGACCATGGTTGCTTATTTCTCTCACACAATCTGGAACAATGCACTTGCTCCGGTGTTGCCAGATTGTGTGAGAGAGATAAGCAATCAGTCAATCATGAGCTATACATCTACTGTACATTACATACTATGCATTATACTCTAAGACTATATATTGGCAGCTACTTGAGAATAGCAGATCTGAAAGCTTAAAGTGTGCCACTGTGATCTGATAGATTTGATATTTTCCTAAATAATTCTTGTTTTATACAGATGAAAAATAAAAACCTGGCTTGGCACAAAAAAAGGTAACACTTTACAATAACGACCCGTTATAAAGCATTTATAAACATTTATAAGCAGTTTGTAGATGATTAATAAACATGAATAGACTGTTTATTAACATCCATAAATGTTTAACTTAGGGGTGGGACTCGATTAAAAATTTTGATCTAATTAATTAGAGGCTCAATAATTAATTAATCTCAATTAATCTCATTTTAATCGCATATTATTATTTACCTGAGAAAAGTGAGAAAGCACATTTTTGAACTGAATTTATTATTATTATATTATGAGTGAAGCAATGAACTGAATGAGTGAAGCAATGAACTGAATACTAGGCCTGTGAATCTGTGGGTGTCCCACGATACAATTCAGTATCAATTTTCTGGGTCACGATTCGATCCAAAAACTAGATTTCTAGATTTTTTTTTAAATTCTCGATTCAAAAAGATTCCCCAATTCCAAAGCTTTCCTCTTTTCTTTTTTTCTTCTTCTTATTTACCAAATTCAAGTACAAACGTTAGCATTTCTCAGTCAGTCCAGTACAATAATTGACTCTGGGGCAAAATAAATAAAATACTGGTACTTGGAAGACTAGCTGGTAAGAAAGGCAGTGCCACACACACAGCGCTGATTGTTCTGGAGCATACATTTGCGTACATTTAGCAGTCATTATTATCATGCAATTTAGCGTCAGATAAACACAGTGAAGTGAACTACTCTGAACTAGGCTACTATGATCAAACCGCTCACGGAGGATTTGTTTGCCCAAAGCCCACGTCAGTTGATCATCTGAGCACACACACACACACACACACACACACACACACACACACACACACACACACACACACACACACACACACACACACACACACACACACACACACGGCTACAGCCAATATGAACTCGACTCTAGCTGCACTGATGAGCGCCGGTCGCCAACTCCAGTTTGTCCCTATTCAAGCCATTGAATGTCGGACACCTCAACGTCGCTCTGGTACTAGCCAGAATGCAGAAAGACTTACCCAAGCTCCCTTCTCTTCACGGGGTTAGTCCAATGGTGGCTCTTCTACATAGATTTCTACGAAACGGGGACAGTAAATACACTAGCTCCAACATGTTGGATGTGATTTGAGGCTCGAACTGCTGCGATGGTATGCACATTCTTTGTTGCATAAACTGCCTTTTTGTCCACGCTTCCATCCGTTCTTTGCTTAAATCTAAATTTGCCATCAACGGGGCCGAGTAATGCTTGCTCATCTGGTTTGTCGTTCATGTTGCGAGTTGTTTTGTTTTGTTTTTGCTGCGGGGGAAGAGGAGGCGGACGGAGCTTTAGAGTATAGACTGAGTTACGTTTACTCCATAGAGCTAGTAGACCAATGGCGATTCTTCTACATTGACTTCAACTGCAGTTTGTCCCTATTCAGGCCATTTGAACAGCGCTCAAGCGCTCAGTTTCTGACTCCTCAATGTCGTGACTCCGGGTGGACTGCCGCTTCCGTGTGCGTTAGCATATTGGGTAGGTGTGAAACGGTGATACAGTGAGAAACGTTCCACTTCAATGGTGTGAATGGGCCATCAGTGACAAACGTTCCGTTCCAATGGTGGATAAAGAAAAGGTGCGAATAAATGCGTTATTTTTTATAACGCGCTATATTTTCTGTAATTAATTAGTCTCAATTAACGCGCTAAAGTCCCGGCCTTAGTTTAACTAAACATTTATAACTGTATTTATAGCTAATTTATAAGATATTAGTAAAATATGAGTAAGTAGTAAATTACTCATGAATAAGCCATTTATATACATGTTTATTTGTTCATAAATAATTTGTAACTAAAGCTATAAAGTAATTACAAAATATTTGTGGATGAAGAAATAATAATTTATAAGCCATTCATATACGTTCATGAATAATTAAAAAAAATATAGTACCCACAGAGCATTTAAGAGCATTTAAACCTTGATATTAGTAAATGTTTACTAAAATGCTTAACTAAACATTTATAACTATATTTAAAGCTCATTTATAAGTTATTAGTAAATTATGGGTAAGTAGTAAACTACTCATGAATAAGCCATTTATATACATGCGCAATTGTTAATAAATAATTTGAAACTACAATTGTAAACAATTTGTAGCTAAGTTGTAAAATATGTACAATCTATTAGTGGATAAAGAACTAATACTTTATAAACTATCCATGTATCTTGGTAAATTATTAAGACATGTATGCCAACATGGTAGAACATTTAAGAATAGTTAAAAATTGACATTAGTAAACATTTATTAAAACATTTGTAACTACGGCTAAAAATCATTTATTCCATATTAGTAAGTGCTAGACTATTAATGGATAAGCCATTTGTAAACATTTTTAAATTATTATTGAAAAATGCATAACCTATGTATAACCTTTATATAGAAACATTACTTCGACCTGAAGGTCCCTCTAATGAAAATAAATGTACTTGAATTTGTAGGAATTAAGTACTTGAATGAATGCTTGTTCATGTGTCCTCCATGTTTTACTACGTTTGTAAAACATTTGTGAAACATCTATTAATCATTGGTAGATGTTATCAAGAGCCCTGAAGTAAAGTGAGGACAATTCATTAGTTATGACTGTATGATAACGTGACACTCATGTTTGTTCATTTTGAATAGACAGTTGTAAATAATGAATAGTCGTCACTTTACATTAGGGCACTTGATTATGATTTATAGATGTATATGAATGTTTTACAAAGCATATACTAATGTGGTCTTCATGTTCGTTAAACATTGGTAGATGTTATCAAGAGCCCTGAAGTAAAGTGAGGACAATTCATTAGTTATGACTGTATGATAACATGACACTCATGTTTGTTCATGTTGAATAGACAGTTGTAAATAATGAATAGTCGTCACTTTACATTAGGGCACTTGATTATGATTTATAGATGTATATGAATGTTTTACAAAGCATATACTAATGTGGTCTTCATGTTCGTTAAACATTGGTAGATGTTATCAAGAGCCCTGAAGTAAAGTGAGGACAATTCATTAGTTGTTATGACTGTATGATAACATGACACTCATGTTTGTTCATGTTGAATAGACAGTTGTAAATAATGAATAGTCGTCACTTTACATTAGGGCACTTGATTATGATTTATAGATGTAGATGAATGTTTTACAAAGCATATACTAATGTGGTCTTCATGTTCGTTAAACATTGGTAGATGTTATCAAGAGCCCTGAAGTAAAATGAGGACAATTCATTAGTTATGACTGTATGATAACGTGACACTCATGTTTGTTCATTTTGAATAGACAGTTGTAAATAATGAATTGTCCTCACTTTACTTCAGGGCTCTTGATAACATCTACCGATGATTAATAGATGTTTCACGAATGTTTTACAAACGTAGTAAAACATGGAGGACACATGAACAAGGATTCATTCAAGTACTTAATTCCTACAAATTAAGGTACATTTATTTTCATTAGAGGGACCTTCAGGTCGAAGTAATGTTTCTATATGTAGCCCCTTTTACCTCTTACTAGGCAGGGCCCCTAAGTTATTTCAAATTAAAAGTACTTAGCAGTTTCAAACTTTAATTTGAGTTCCCTTAAGAACTTATTACTCGGAAAGCACTAATTTTAACCTTTTTAGCTCAAAACCTTGTTAGCTTTTTAAGAAATATTCACCCTACTATGAAATCCGTATTTAAGCAAACAGGAAAAACAATGAGATGTCTTTTATAGTTTTACTTAAAAATATGAATTCACAATAAAATAAAATAAAAAAGTTGAATGAAAGTTATCACTGGTACAGTAAAAATAGACTTATTAGCACTCAATGCACTTTAAAGCACTTTACAGTAAATACAAGAAAATACCTTTTACCTTAGATCCTATCTAAGCCGGCATTTCAAAATAAAATAAAAATACAAAAAAGTATGAGTACTCAGAAACCCCCCATTGCAGGCCTGATACCCTAAAAGTCCAAAACTAAAATCTTCACTCCTTGCGAGTCAATGGTCAAACCTACAGTTCAGGAGAGTGGTGGTGAGAGCACTGTTATTGTGTGTGCCCCTGGTGCATTTGCGGCCTACACCATGCAGGTGAATGGGGAAGCCAGGGCCTAACTTGGGCAGAGTATTTTAGAAGAGATGAGGGGCAGGTCCCACGTTGCCAGAGGAAGGTTAGAGCGTTGCCTGGTAGCTCAACCCGCTATCTGGGATGTCTTGCTGCAGACGACGTCCTCTTCAGGAGGTTTGGTAGCTCAGGAGTTGACTGTTTTAGCTGAACAGGCTACCTCCTCCCACTATGATACACTGTCTCACTAGCTTAGCCAACTAGCTTCTAACAGCATACCATGCAGTCACAGTGATACTGGATAATGTCCTTGTAACTCCTCGCCGAAATCACTGTCCATTCACCAGTCCAACACTAGTAACTCAAATCTGCAGATTACTTTTTCACTAATCTGGTTAAAACTTCAGAAAACAACGTGTGTTACATTCTCTTCTCACATTTCTCCTCTCTTCACTCTGTCCCTCCGTGTTGATCTCTCCTCTGAGCTCTCTCTCTCTCCTAATTACTCCAATGGCCCTCACCTGTGCCCAATCCACCCACTCAACAACCCATACACGCACGCACGCACGCACACACACACACACACACACACACACACACACACACACACACACACACACACACACACACACACACACACACACACACACACACACACACACACACACACACACACACACACCACACACACACACACACACACACACACACACACACACACACTTCCTACAAGTAAGATAAAGGAACCCTTTACAATAAACAGGGAAAATAAAACTTTCCCATTAAAGGAACATTTCGCTTTTTTTCTTTTCTTTTCTCAAACAGTAAACATGAAAACAAAACTTGTATGCATCCAAACACTATATACACTCGGCCGGGTTACATATATAAAGGTTATACATTTTTCAATAATAATTTAAAAATGTTCACAAATGGCTTATCCATTAATAGTTTAGCACTTACTAATCTTGAATAAATGTTTTTTAGCCATAGTTACAAATGTTTTAATAAACGTTTACTAATGTCAATGTTTAACTATTCTTAAATGTTCTACCATGTTGGCATACATGTCTTAATTTACCAAGATACATGGATAGTTTATAAAGTATTAGTTCTTTATCCACTAATAGATTGTACATATTTTACAAATTATTTATTAACAATTGCGCATGTATATAAATGGCTTATTCATGAGTAGTTTACTACTTACCCATAATTTACTAATAACTTATAAATGAGCTTTAAATATAGTTATAAATGTTTAGTTAAGCATTTTAGTAAACATTTACTAATATCAAAGTTTAAATGTTCTTAAATGCTCTATGTGGGTACTATATATTTCTTTAATTATTTATGAACGTATATGAATGGCTTATAAATTATTATTTCTTCATCAACAAATATTTTGTAAATACTTTATAGCTTTAGTTACAAATTATTTATGAACAAATAAACATGTATATAAATGGCTTATTCATGAGTAGTTTACTACTTACTCATATTTTACTAGTAACCTATAAATTAGCTATAAATACAGTTATAAATGTTTAGTTAAACATTTATGGATGTTAATAAACAGTCTATTCATGTTTATTAATCATCTACAAACTGCTTATACATGTTTATAAATGCTTTATAACGGGTCGTTATTGTAAAGTGTTACCCAAAAAAATTACAGATGGGGATCTGTGTGCACAGATGCATGGAACATGGGGGCTCTTTGACTCATTGTTCATTTGAGCAGAATCACAGATATGGAACAAGCCTTAAAAATCTACCTAGTAAACTGTCATTACTTGCAAGCAGATTTACTGAAAAAGGTTGCTTATAAAAAGCGGACATGGCAACACTTGGAGAAATCCATGAAGTACTCATGATTTTAACTGAAGATTTTAGACATTTCTAACTCATGTGATCATGTCAATAGCACACCACAAATAAAACAAACTATGAAGAACTAGGAAATGGTATTATCAAATGAAATAGTGTGGTTTAAGGAAGTGAACTTTATTCATACAAAATCACAACCAATACATGCACAGTGAATGGGAGTCTGCCGACAGGAAGGATCCCTTACTGCCAGCACAACCAGGAAGTGTTTGGCTGCATAAAGGCCATTGCCTTTGATTGTATGGTCCAGGTTTGATCGCTCTGCTCGCGCAAGTACTATGTTCGGTTCGTCATCGGCCGGTGGACCGCTTTAGGTGGTGATGTAATGGTGGGGTAATTAAGATATCTAAGTGTTGTCATGAATATTAAAGATGGAGTGGCATGATTTTTGTATTTTTTTCCAATTTTGTACATGTTTAAAAGGTGGCAGTACTTGATTAGACCCATTGGTGTAGTTTTTATGTGCAATGATGTCTTCACTTTGTATTTAGGGTTTTTTTCCTGAGGGCTGAACCTTTCCAGTCAAACGTACCAATGAAAAAAAAACTGTAATATAGTGACATCACATCATCAGCCCCTCCCCTAACTCCTCCCCCTTTATCATACAACTACAGCTGTGGGTGTGGCTTCAGTTCAGGTATATCTCCACTCATCACCAGCCACCAGGCAAACCAGGCATACTCAATGAGCTGGTGAAGCTGCCCACATAAAAACGTCATTTTAACATATACTGTACGCTTTAAAAAAAAATCTTCTTCCTCATATTACAATAATGCCTGACGATCATGTTTTAGGGTGGAAAAAAATCATGGCATTCCATCTTTAACTCCTGGAGGTGTTGAGAGTATACTTGCTCTATGCTCGCTAGCAAGTAGGCCATGGCCTACTTGTGTGCAATGTGCAAGTGGGGGGGTGTGAGTACAGTTTTACCTTATTCTTTTGGCTAGAACTGCATGGAGGGGAGGGAGGGAGGAAGGGGGGTGTGCGATGGAGACATGATTTTTTTGTTTGTTTTTCATTGTTTTTTTTTTGTTTGTTTGTTTGTTTTTGGAGTTGGGAGCTTTTCATTTTAACTGAGGGATTTGTTGATCTCAGGTGCACAATCCCGCAGGATGATGATTAGAGTACTACTCGTGGCGAGCATCAATGGAATCATCCCCCCTTGGGTACTGCCGAGTGTCAATGAAAGGACGGAGGACCTTTATCTCTAGACACAAATCAAATCTGAATGCCTGCCAATGACTACATGCTGGATCTGGAGAGAGGAGAAGAAAGCACAGACACAATGCACTGTGCTGTATATCACTGTTCGCAGTATACTGGGTATAGCAGTGTTTTTTTTAGAATATTTTCATTTAGTTTTAGTCTTAGTCTTTTCAATAAGGTATAGAGATGTGCAGTGACGTCACCGCCCCTGTTCCAGAAGTCTTTTCCCCATTCATTTTTCTCATAGACTTTTCGAAAGTAATTTATATCAAGATGATTACGCTGCGGACAAAGCCAACTGGAGTCGTGCTGAATCATGATGACACACACAAACTTTTGAGACAATAAAATAAAAAAACGAAACAAAAAGTCTTGTATCATGCCGTTTTCTACTTCTTCCTAATTATATATTATATGACGATATTGTGTTGTCATGATTTGTCACGACCCGAGTTGGCTTTGGCCACGGCGCAATCGTGTTTTTATTAACCATTTTCGAAAAGTCTATGAGGAAAATGAATGAGGAATCCACTAGTGGAACAGGGTTGGTGACGTCAATGCACATCTCTATACAGTATTGTCTTTTAGTCGCATTTAGTCTTCTGAAATTCATTCTTTTAGACTAGTCTTAGTCAACAAAATGTCAAAAAGGATTTAGTCTTAGTCTTTTAGTCTTGGTAGTTTAGTCTTACATACAAATACATTATAGATTTATATATGTTATACAGATTTATAGTTTTTAGTATAAAACATGTCTCGTTTTTATTTCTTGTATAAAATTACTGCAATAGTAATAAGTTCCTTTCCTGAAAAGGTATGCAATGTATACTGCAGATGTGTTCACATACTTTAAAAGAACAAAAGTCTTCGTCTTAGTCTTGAAAACACACATCTTTTAGTACCATTTAGTCTTTTGTAATTCATTAATCTAGTCGACTAAATATCAAAAAACTTAGTCGACTTAGTCTTTAGTCTTAGTCGACAAAAACAACACTGGGGTATAGGTGTCAATTCAGTAATTTAATAAGAAGCTGATTTTTGAAAAAAACATTTCAAAATACTTCCAACAATAGCCAATCTACGTTGACACGTTTATGAGTTTGTAAGATGAAAAAGGCAACCCTACACATCAAACGTGTGGGAATGAGGAGTAAGGCACCATTAAATGTAATTTTTCTCCATTCGTTAGCCTAGCAGGAGAAATATTGATTGATTGACTGAAGTGTATGCATTAACATGAAAGCACAACTCAATACAAAGACCACGCATGCATGTTTCTGTGGATGACACACTGATAGAAAGCATTATACAGAGTGCACCTTTTTCAATTCTTCAAAGCCTTCAGAGGCGTACAAATACAGTATACTGTATGTGTACATGTATAAAAAGAATCATGGCTGTGTGAAATGAGGGGCACTCTTACCAGCTTACAGAATAATGTTACCAGCGGCCGTTGATGATTGTCATAGCACAAGAAAAGAATCAAACAAACAAAAAAACTGTATAAAGAAATCCATTAACATGGTGAAAATATGACATGGTGATGATGTCATCAAGATGTTTCACCACGTTAGAGGTTTTCTTCAGACCTCCATTTCTTGGGAACACAGAATAGGGGAACTTTTTTATCATGTCCACCCAACACCTCTAGGGTATACTAATGACATATTAGAATGTTGAAAATGGGTGGAGTTCCCCTTTAAGTAAAGGGGAATAGGGGACTTGTCTAGTCCAAACATATACAGAATGTCTGCAATATTATTATATCGGGGAAAGTCATTCACTTCTATTCGATACAGTCTGTTTATGGCAAAAACTAATTCGGCAGAAATGACATTCAAAAATTCTCGCAGTCTGTCAAATCCATATGAGTGAATTGGACAGGATGATTTGTTTCTTTTTCATGGAGGAAATGAAATAAAAAACAAAAACAAACCCGCGGACGATTGGCATCAGGCTTCGGTTCTCTGTAGCAGATGTATGAGATCAGCCTGTGCCTTGTATATCTGCTGTTTCTTCATAGCCAAAAAATAACTCCTACACTTTCTCCGTTAAAGGGTAACTCCACCCATTTTCAACATTCTAATATGTCATTAGTATACCCTAGAGGTGCTGGGTGGACATGATAAAAAAAAGTTCCCCCATTCTGTGTTCTCAAGAAATGGAGGTCTGAAGAAAACCACTAACATGTTGACATCATCAAGATGTATTTTCACCATGTTAATGGATTTCTTTGGACACTTCTTTTTTCCTGAGAGCGTACAAACTGCATTTGTACACTCTCAGAAAAAATGTTGAAAATCGGTGAAATTCCCCTTTAATTAGTGTTGCAAACGAACATTCCATATTCGAAAGAATATTCAAATCTAAAAATGTAAAGAATATCATAACTTTAAGTTTCAAGCTTAAAACAGATGGTAATAAAAATGCTGTGCGAGTTCCCACAAGACTCTGGGTCACATCGACACTAAAAAAACAGGCTATTAAGATTATTATGAATCATTAATTTAATCTTGCAAGACTCAAGAGAGCGCATTTCTCAGCACCAACCGTGGACAATACAGGACTGGAGCAAATAGAGGAACGAAGAGGATGTTTTACAGCACATTAGGCTGCAGTATTTCATGTTGAAATTATTTACATTAGTTCGATATTCGTTCGAACTAATGTTTTGGACCACTACTTTTAAAAGGAATATTTGAATGTAATTTTTGGACCACTACTGTTCATATAGTAAAACAGGGGTCTTCAACAGGTGGTCCGGGAGCACCAGTGGTCCTTGAGAGGATTCCTGGTGGTCCCCAGGCTAAATTAAGAAGTCTACACTGTTTTGTTTGCAAAATCAAGCCAGGAATTGTGGACAAAACCAAAAGAATTCTTTACTTTTAGGTCTTTGGGGTGAAAATGTAATCAAATGTTGGCCCGTGGCTCAAATGCTGAATTGAAAACCCCTGGAGTAAAAGGTCTGTCTATTCACCTTTAGTAGTTCATTTTTCATACCCAGAACCCGGGTTCTGTCTTCAGTGAAGACAAATCTTGGAGTCCCAGCATGAAACCAGTTGAACCAGTAGTGCCCTGTTGCACAGTGTGTATTTTACATTGTACATTTGTACATTTAAAAAACAAGACAAAAAACAAACAAAGCAAACAAACCAAGAAAAAACACAAGCTGCACAAGCGTGCTTTAATTGAGCAGGAAGTGATCGCACCTCGTGCCACACACACACAAACACGCAGCTCGTGCCACACGCAGCTCGTGCCACACACACACACACGCAGCTCGTGCCACACGCAGCTCGTGCCCCCCCCCCCCCCCCCCCCACACACACACACACACACTTCTAGAATTATAGTTCTTCTGTGAATAGATCACTGAGGATAAGACCTCAAATGGGCCATACAACACACACACACACACACACGCACGCACGCACACGCACACGCACACGCACACGCACACACACACACACACACACACACACACACACACACACACACACACACACACACAGCAGCAGCACCACAGAGAGCATCCTGACCAACTGCCTCGCCGCCTTTTATAGGAGCTACATCTGTCTGGACTCCAAAGCGACTCAAACAAAGGGAACCAAATGGATGCTTAGATAGATTCCCAGAGATAAAAAATGGCCCCAAACCATGGCAATTAAAAGACTTTGAGATCCGCTCCTGGATAGATGGCTAACCCCCTCTGTGCCCCCATGGCACAGCAATGATAAAGGTGTGCTCAGTGGAGCAGGGAGCCATCCCCCCAATTACACTGTCTGATGCAGTCAAACCAAAGGTCCGTCCCTACCAATAAGTCAGTCTTTTCTTTCCTTTTCGTTTTTTAATTGCTACTTTTCCATTACTTAAGAAGTAATTCATCTCGTTAGTTGAGTAAGTAACTAAACGAGATAGGACAAGAGTTGCTGAAGACAAACAAAAGGTCTATCCACGTAGATCAATAGTGAAATCAATTGGTTGCCTGGCAACTAATGGTCAAATTACAGCATGATGTGGTGCCACTGGCGCAAGTTGCTCCTCCTTGCGTCATATTGCGTTGTTACATAAGCACGATAATGCTTGAAAACTGGTATTGCAATATTACTGCACATCGTACCACCCCGGTGTATCATCGCTACGCAGGAAATATGTCAATTAAAAACAGAGAGGGTGTGTAATGATGAGCCATTTGGTCACATTCAGTCAAGACGTTTCCTGAATTAACCCTATACAGTTTAACATGGGACATATAATGCAAAGCATTCACCTTCAGTTTAACTTTCAGAGCAATGTATAGAGCATCGCTATACAGAGAATTTAAGCAGGGATTGAGACTAAGGTCTCAGAGGCACTTGCCTCTGCACTTTATACAAGTCGCCGCAAGCAATGGTCGGCGTCGGGAAACATTTCAATTCCTTCTGCCGGTGTTGTTGTGAGCTTGTAGATTGGCTGTTTTTGCCAGAGTGAAGGCCATAGTCACTTCACCCTCAGTGAGTAAGCTGTGTGTGGATCCACAATAACAATGTGCAGCTGCCCAGGTAGTAGACTTCACCTGCCCTACAATTTTATTTAGCGTTATTGTCAACCCCTGTTAAATTTAACGTTTACGTAAGCCATGCAAAACCCCCCAACTAATTAGAATGTTGTTCATGTCAGAAACACTGGCTGATGTTATCAGGCTGCATTGATGTGTTTTTGTTAATTATATTTATGTAATTGCTTTAAATTGTTATAGTTGATTGAACCTGTCATGGCCCATATTGTTAAGAATTTTTCAAAATTTTACTTATATTTCACTTGATGATGACATCGTCAAGTCGTGTTTGTGTTGTGTTTGTTAACAATTTTTATTTTAGGACCTTTTTTTCTGAGGGCGTACAAATGGAACCAAATGGACCCGTCAGGGTCCATTTGGTTCCATTTGTACGCTCTCAGAAAAAATCTTGAAAATGGGTGAAATCTCCCTGGTTCTAGTATAATAAAAGCACAGTCATCGGTGGGGAAAAATGCGATATATAGATAGGTTAAATCGAAGTGCAGCATAACTAAGAACCGCAATATAAATCGATTCAAAACCCTAAACATCAATATTGCATTGTATCGTGAGGTAAGTGAATCATATACGTGTGGCTGATTAGAAACAACAACGATCATATTCGGCAGGATGACACCTAGAGGCGTATCATGTACTCCACCTCCTGTGTCCTGCATCAACTAATGTGCTTTTAATTTGTACTCTTTAACTTTTAACTCTGCACACACACACACACACACACACACCGCGCGCGCGCGCGCGCGCACACACACACACACACACACACTCGCTGTAATATATTCAGAGGTGCAATTACAGCCTCTTAGTGGATCATTGTGTATCTGCTGGCCGCGCTAACGTTAAGTGACATCCTGCAGAGAGGACAGAAACGCTCTGTCCCCAGGACAGTGTCACAACACGTTTTCTGCACAGCCGTATTATCGTATCGCCACGGGAGTGGAACGACGAACGCAGCCGCTCTTGAGCAGTTGAGTTAATGCACCGAGGATACTCTCTCCTTTCGTCAAGTTCAAAACACATTTGTAAAATCCCCAGCAAAAAAAAGGACTTCATGGCTGCCATATGACATTATGTGGAGTGGTGGTGTGTCTCTGTCGCATGCTATCGATGATAGGCCCATGAAAACATGTTTTCCAACGGTTATTCATGTCTGTCATTCAGTCAATGCAATAAAGGGACTTTCGGGACGAGGTCTATTTCTTCAATAAAAGCATCAACCAATATAAACACCTGTAGAAAGCATCAACTTATATGATTAGTCTTGATCTTCGTTTTTGTAACCATGTGCGAGTCCTTTTTAGACTGCCTATAAGTGGGCTTGTTTGTTGTTTATTGCCATGCTGGTTTTGTTTCATCATAAATGGCAGGCGTTTTCCCGGTCAAACTTCAGTGGTTCATTCATAAAGACTATAAAAGCTGTTGGAATAATGAAGTCCCTGCCTTTGTTCTTCACAGCGAAAAAGAAAACACTCTGTGCCTTTATACTGTAGCTGAACCATTGCACTTTTAAGTTGAATCGTATTTGGACTCAACTCATCAAGGGGCCAAATGGCATGCACTAAGTGCTACTGAAAATAAAAAATAATGAGTGTGCCTCTGTGCAGGAACACAAAATCCCAAAAGTCTAATGTTCATGTTAGCAGTAACTTATGCATAGCGGGGGAGGGGGAAGTGTACCTGTGACTATACCATGTGTGCGTGAGAGTGAGGATGTGTGTATAGGGAAAAGTTTTCTGCATAATGTATATTTGGATAAAAGAAAACACATGCTGAGAACTGTGAGAAGTTCTTTTTGCGTGTCTCGTGTGTGTGTGTGTGTGTGTGTGTGTGTGTGTGTGTGTGGGGGGTGTGTGTGTGTGTGTGTGTGTGTGTGTGTGTGTGTGTGCATGCATGCATGTAAGCTCTTGCCTGTCTTAACCATTTGTAGCCAGATCAGTGTGTGTACTGCACGTGCATGCACACACGTATGCGCATCTAGGCGTGATGCACAAACCCACACATTGGTTATATATCCATAGTGACAGGCACAAACATGGATAAATAAATAAATGAATCCTTCCCTACGTGTGACAGTTTATGGAGTGAGCAGGCTGTTTGTTTTGTGCATATTGCATTCCGCTGTCACACAGACCTCCCACGGCCTAATTAGATTCTGTCCATGCTTCAGCACAGCTCACTTATATCCCCTCACCAGCGCAATGTGGGAAAGCAAATAAAAACAAAACAAAGTAAAGACAACTGCAATTTCCGCAGTGGACAATGGTCACAGCCGCCAGAGTATTGTTTTTGTTTTGTTCTGCTTTTTGGAAAGACCCCCATAACGCTCAGAGTTACAGTATATCAGGAGGGGCAAAATCATGCCAGCGACTGATCGGTCGCAAACCGTTGGCCCATCACTCGCGACTGTTGGCTCATCAGTCATGACCCTTGTCCCAACGGCTGTGACCATTTTCATTTTACTTTCGGTTGCCCGGTTACCAATGGGCCATCGCGGCCGATGGGCCAACGCCGCAACCGCTACTATTGGTCACCGGTCGCAGTCTCAAAATGATTCCCTTGTCTTTTGGCCAACCATCTGTACCAGGCATTTTAGAAGTTGGAATCAACTTTGAGAAACTAAAAACTCCAAACTACAGGTCATCTCAAGTGTGCAAACATTTTGTAGTTATGAAGTTGTGAAAGTAACTATCTATTTGTGAACATAATGCAAATTGTGATAAAAGGCTTGTCTGGCTGAGCACCAGCCAGGTTGCATAGCCACGCATCAACAAGTTTGTCTTCACCCTGGCCTTGACGCAGTCTCTCTTACGCCGGCATGCCGATGTGCTGTCTGCGTGTGTACATACACGCAGACACACACTGAATATTGATACGCACTCAAGCACGAAGGAGAGGAGACGCGTATGCCAGGGGAGAGAGAGAGAGAGAGAGTGGGAGGAAACAGAGGTTGACAGAGAAAGATGTATACAGAAACAAAGATGCATTGAGAGAAAGAGCAGACAGACAGATAGACGGACAGCAACATTTAGCTGAGAGAGACACAGAAAGATAGAGGGAGAGAGAGAGAGCGAAAGAGCACACAAGATAGGTACACAGGAGACAGGTGAGATGGGGAGAGAGACAGGAGCCGGCATAAATCAGACGTTGACTTAGCAAACAGAACGTGATGGAGAAAATGTTAAGGGTGCGCAAAGTGATGAATGAGGGGGGAAAAAAAGGTAAGGTAAGCGCCGCAAAGTGTACATTAGAAACAAAGTAGGAGCAGAACAAGTGAGAGAATAGCGGAGTTAAAAGGGTGAGTGGGAAGACAGAGAGAGGGAGAGAGAGAGTTGAATGTATAGGGCAGTGGTTTTCAACCAGTGGTCCGGGGACCACCAGTGGTCCTTGAGAGGGTTCCAGGTGGTCCCCATGGTTTCATTTTTACACTCTCAAAAGATAAAATATCCCTCATGCGAATTACATAGTCCAAATCTACACAGCTAGAAGATTAATGGTCATGGATAGAAGCAAAAGAAATATTTAGTTTTGGGGTCTGTGGGTCTAAAAATTTCCTCAATTCGTGGTCCGTGGCTCAAATGCTGAATAAATGGTGGGCCCTGGGATGAAAAAGTTTGAAAACCACTGGTATAGGGAAACAGAGAGCTGTCAGAGACAAAAGTCAAGATCAAAAATCATATGGGAAGAAAATTAGACGGAGTGATATGGTGGGGCTACTGGAGATGGGGAAGGAAGGAGGGTGGGAGGGGGGGAGGGGAGAGAGAGAGAGAGAGAGAGAGAGAGAGAGAGAGAGAGAGAGAGAGAGAGAGAGGAGAGAGTTAGCCCATGACACAAAGAGGAAAGCCAGAAGAAGACGGCTCTTGGAAGCAGGTGCAAATCCCACAGAACCCAGAAGTCATCAATCTTCCAGTGAGGTGGAACAAGGCAAGCCGCCCCAGTTGGAGGCTTGCGCTAGGGCTGGGGCCACGGCCGCTCCCCCAGTATATACCGCCGACCGAAATGTATTACGCACATTCATTTCCATCTATCAACCTCCACTCCCTTCCCCGATAACACCCGCTTATTCACCAGCAAATGTAGATTCAGTGCGGGAGAGAGAGGAGGGGTGTACTTATCGTATGCATGTGCTCGAAAACGGCTTAAAATGTTAGTGTCAGCGCTGCAGGGGTAACGCTGCCAAATTTCTGTTCCGAGTCTTAATCCGACTCTGAAAAGTGTCCAAATGGAAACAATTTGACCCATCACGGTCCATTTGGCTTCATTAGTACACTAAATTAACCGCGATTGCGGTTTTAATTGTGAACGCCGTCTTGCGCATGCAACAACGCGTTTGTGTTATGTACTTTGCATGTATGTACGCCTGCACACATCATGTATGTCAACGCTTTTAGCGCTCTGGCAAGTGCACAAAAAAGCGTTAATGTCAGCACTTTATAAAGATGCCGTGCGGTTGAATCGCTTGGCGAGCAACCGCGTCGCATGCACATGACGAAGTACCACCGCTGCATGTCGTGTATCAACACATACTACTGTACATGCAGAACTTGCATGTAAGCCCGATTTATGCTTGCACTGTACAGTAGATCTCATATATTCGATGGATGAGCCGATGGTACTACATTAAGTATTCTCTTTCTCTCTCTCAAGGCCAAGTCATTTTCGAGCTTGCACTGAACCCTAGCTCTCGCCGCCTGACGGGTACGGACGCACCACTAACTTTGGGGCGTGCCCATCTAGAGTTTGAACAAACTGGTATCAGTTGCTAGATTCTAGTCCCCCACGGAAGATTCTAGTTCCTCTCAGTAGATTGTAGTTTCTGAAGTTAGATTCCAGTTTCTGACACTAGATTCTACGTCCTGACACTAGGTTCTAGTCCATGACACTAAATTCTAGTTTGTGACACTAAATTCTAGTCCTTGGCGCGAGGTTCTAGTTTTTCTGGAAAAATCTCTTTCTGTGTCAGTGATGCTTGACATATTTCATAGGAAGGACCCCCAGAAATATCTATTATTTTAGCTGCAGAACCTCATCTAAAAACATGTTGTTCTAGGGATCCCCCAGAAGCAAAGATTTGAGTTAAAAATGTTTGCTTCCGAAATAATGTATTCAAATATTTGCACCACATTTTCACAAATTTTCAAAAATAGCAGAACTACAAGCTCATATCGCGCCACTCGATGGCGCGATATGAGCTTGTAGATCTGCTATTTTTCAACAGATAAAACACCAAAATGCGTTCAGTACAGAAAGGGTTAAAAGAGAAAATTTGAAGAGGAAGTACGGGTGGGGAAGGTGTGATGCACCACGATGCACACAATGTCAATAGCTGATCCACAAGATCAGCGCGTCACGCGCTGTGCGCGTGTGTTTAGGAGAGAATTGAGTCCACAAAATGTAACGATTCCTGTGTACCTTTTAATGTGTACAGTATTACAGTATATCAAATACTATCCTCGATGCGTCACAATGGGGAAGTGTGATGCGCTGCTGCTGGAGCGAAGCTGGACATTCTTTTTCTTTTCCTTTTTTTCCCTTAGGTTGCACGCGTGATTAAGAAGCGACAGTGGAAACGCACAAATATCCAGTTTGAACACACGACTTCAGCATACAATAAAATAGTCTTGGGCAATATATCGGTACTACCGTTTATTGCGATATTGGAAATCAATACCGAGTCATATCATTGAGTCTATAAAATAGACCTGCACAGTGACGTCACCGCCCCTGTTCCAGAAATGGATTCCCGATTCATTTTTCTCATAGACTTTTCGAAAATAATTTATATAAAGACGATTACGCCGCAGACAAAGCCAACTCGAGTCGTGATGAATCATGATGACACACACAAACTTTTGGGACAATCAAATCATTTCTAAGATGAAAAACAAAACAAAAAGTCTTGTATCATGCCGTTTTCTACTTCTTCCGAATTATATATTATATGACAATATTGTGTTTGTTGTCACGACCCGAGTTGGCTTTGGCCGCGGTGCAATTGTGTTTTTATTAACCATTTTCGAAAAGTCTATGAGGAAAATGAATGAGGAATCCACTAGTGGAACAGGGCTGGTGACGTCACTGCGCAGGTCTATATCAAATACCGAATATCGTCAAATACCGGCATTATACTGTATTCTATTAAAATATGAGCAGTGAGACTTAATTTTAACTATACAAACAATTTTCATGTTACACACATGCCTAAAATAGCCCTTATTTGGGCTAGGCTTTTTGGAAACAATGCATTTCCAACTCCAGTTTTTCCCTATTTAGGCTGCTTGAACAGCAGAGCGTTCAGTTTCTCAATGTCGCAATTCTGAGAACTAGGTGACTGGTGGACCGTGTCCGACTCTGATTGCACGCAATACCGGTAATATTGAATATCGAGCTAATTAACACATTATCAATACCGATATTTTAAAAAATCAATACCGCCCAAGACTACTATAAAGTAGATGTGTCTCGCTTTTTCCATGTATCCTATATCCATGTTGTGTGCCATGGCCAGTGTTGCCAGTAACGCGTTACTTAGTAACGCGTTACTGTAGTCGGACTACTTTTTTCAGTAACGAGTAGTCTAACGCAACTACTATTTCAAAACCAGTAGTCAGACTACAGTTACTTATTTAATATTAGATGCGTTACTTTTTCACATTTCACTCTGTAGAATCCACGAGTCCGAGGCGGCGTTCGGACATTATTTTCAAACTCCTCTACCGTTTTGCCAACGCGACACGGACAAGACGTGTGTGTGTGTGTGTGTGTGTGTGTGTGTGTGTGTGTGTGCGTGCGCGCGCTGTAGTAGCGCGTCAATTCTCTTCTAAGTTCTTCTAAGCTTGGTACAACATCACCTGCTTTAATCTCTTCCACCCAAATGTAAATGTGTGCTTACTGGAAAGTTGACTGTAGTCTCTGATGCCCTCCGTGCGTTTGTCACGTTGTCATGTAAAAAAGTGTGGTCCAGTAAATCCTCAATTCCCCAACAAGAGTTACAGTATTCCATGGAAGAATGTCCAATTAAACACGTGCGATAACGCATAACCTTTAAATAACTTTAGAGAAATCCACCACGGCAGGAACATCAGTTCTCAGGAGTAGCCATCTAATATCGGAGTTGCGACATTGAGGGTCAGAAACTGGGCGATTGGGCGCTGTTCATGCAGCCTGAATAGGGACAAACTGCCCCCGTGCTCAATAGAAGTCTATGTAGAGCAGCCGCCATTATACCTTTCCATGGAAGTGAACGGAGATGTCGTAACTCTGTTTATACTCTACTGGTCCGGGAATGGGGTATTTTTTTGCCTTGACAACGCAAGGCCTAGGCTACATCTTGCATGGCTCTGCTTACCCACTGACCCCTAAATAAGAGCATGCTGTGCCTGACACAAACTGTATCAATAATTATTATTGGTATACTAGTTAGATTATTAATATTTGAAAATAATGTGTCTGTGAGACATAAACAAAATAGGGGAAAAATAGTGTACCTTAACTATACCAGTGCCTAGTATTGCCTACTAGTGCAGTAGTGCTTGCATGCCTAAATCATAACTATAAAGTACATTTTTTTCTGCCAATAAAGTGGCTTTTTGTTTTTTTTGTTTATTTTGTATTCATATAATAGTATAAAGTAACCTAAAGAATCTTGGTGCTAGTCCTATATGCCGCAAGTAACTAAAAGTAATCTAACTTAGTTACTTTCCAAATCAAGTAGTCAGTAACGTAACTAAGTTACTTTTCCAAGCAGTAGTCAGTAGTCGATTACTGTTTCAAAGTAACTGTGGCAACACTGGCCATGGCAAAGCCAGCCTCCTCCTCCTCCTTCACAGTGAGTGAGACACATGCATAAACTCCATTTAGCCACGCACGCAGATGGCCAGTATCCCGTGCCATCTATCCATAAAATAAAACTATAAATAGATACAGATGTGCAATGATAGTTATTGGACCAAAGTTTAGCCTGTTGGCTGCTGCAGCTAATTACCAGTACATGGAGGAAATCCCAGTGTGCTTTTATTCAATATGTTGGCAGCATAGAGATGGCCCAGGCGCAAAATTGTATGGGCCACTATTTGTTGCGTTGCTGGTGTAGCAGTGTAAACATGACAGTGGAGTAACTTTAAGAATGGTGATGTGTGTAATGCTAGGAGACGGACAGAATTTCCCATGTAAAGTCGATGGGGGAAATTTAATGCACAAATAATTGAATAATTAATTAATAATTGGTTACTTTGAAAAAAAAGTGTTTTGTCTTCTGTGTTTCGATTCATGGGTTAATTTGGTTCCTAAGGTTGTCCTGTTTTGCTGTAAATAATGATAGATTTTGGGTGCATTCACTCATGACATTTTTCTCCGTGTACAGAGGGTGGTTAGGTAACCCTCCGTTCCATTCTCCTTTCCATTATCAATTACAGATTGAACATTCTGAATTATTTCTAATATGCTCTTAAAGCCAAACAGTACTTTATGGCAAATTGGTCATTAGGACAGCTAAAAGGTTTTACTCTGGTACATCTTCTGTTATTACATTTTGGTGTTTGGCTATTATAGCCTGTTTCTAAATTTGGCTCTCCGCATTTGAGAGCTATCGAAAATACAGTCCTTTCCCTTTATCAATTTTATCAAATTCTTTATTCTGTCCTTTTTACCTAAATCCAACAAAGAGCTTTGTTATTCTCTGTGTAATATTATGGCCAACAACTGTGTGAAAAGTCTGGCCTTACAATAGTAATTCCTAAAAATAAACAAAGCACATTTTTTCCTCAAGAATGACAGATGTTTTGAAAATGAGTCTTCCTTTGGGATTCTCGTCACAGTGCTGTAGATGTTGTGAACTATGGTGAAAGTATCTGATCAGCATAAAGCAAAGCTGAGTGAAGGCTGCACAATGTGCTGTGTGTGCGATTGCATTTGTATAAACTGTTTAATTCTAAGACGTGTTTTAAGTGAGAAGGTGAGTTAAAGGGGAATTCCACCCATTTTCAAAATTTTCCTGAGAGGGTACAAATGGACCCTAGCCGCTAGGGTCCATTTGGTTCACATTTAGGTTCTGAAAGAAAAATCATTAACATGGTGAAATACATCTTGATTATGTCATCAGATGCATTTCACCATGGTAATGTTTTTTCAGACCTTTTGGAAATACAGAATTGGGGGAACTTTTTTTTACCATGTCCACACAACATCTCTAAGGTATATTAATGACATATTGAAATGTTGAAAATGGGTTCCCCTTTAAAATAATTAAAGAACATGAGCACAATGCAGCTGGTGTGAAACTGAAGCCAGCTCAAAATGTATTTTCTAGCTTTACTATTGAGCATCAAACATCAGTTTGTATCTTCACGTCACTGGCTTGCCTTCCATTGAAAATGAATGTGCGAAGGCAGTAAAACACCAGAATATAACGTAACAGAAGTATTCACACAAAGCATAGAAAGTATGTTCGGTTCATACAAGTCTCAGTAAATAACGATCAGACAACGTACGCTTTGATGTCTGGAAATAGCCTGAATAGCATGTTTGCCTTTTATCCACAAAACAGAGGTCCTCATCAAAAGATATACACACACAAAGATGTTGAATATGGCCAAGCGGCTCAGTCAATGTTAACTGCCAGGCAGCCCAGATTGTCAACAAAGAAGATCATGGAATTTGGTGGACTTCACTTTTTAGGGAACATAATCAGGGATATTGGCAACAAAAATAAAGAGATTCTTTTCACCGAATGGGTTCCCAGATTTACAGCAGTGGAAGCATACATTCTTCAATAATCACATAAAAGCAAAGAGGGCATCAAACAACTCGAGAGAGAAGAAAGACCTTTGTGCACCGAGACCACCTCTGATGCGCACTGCACAGTGCACATCTGCCCCACATGTGGAAAACACTGCAGAAACAACAACCCATTTCATCATCGAAATCAATGGACCTAATCTCAAATAATTGTGATTAGGTATAGCACATTCATACAGAAGCAGGGGTGTAGTGGAGGGGGGGACGCGGGGGGACGGCGTCCCCCCAACTTCTCACATCTAAGATATTTTTTGTCTTGTCATTTACTTTCATGGATACAATTAGGCATTGGAAACAATCTTTCTCAATATGCTCTACTTGTTTTAATAGCGTGTCTGTGTGTGTTGCGCGTGCACACAAATGCGCATGCAAACGCAAGCGTGCATGCACATGTCTTAAAGGGGAATTCCACTCATTTTCAATATTTTACTATGTCAGTACTCAGCAGTGTTGGTCTATATTACTTAGGAAAGTAACTTCTTTACTTTACTCATTACCCCTTAGACAAAGTAATATCATTACTTTACTTATTACTGGAATTGAAGAGTAATATATTACATATTACGTTATTACTTTCCCAAGTTCTCAACTCCCACCTTTGAAAAAATAGAGATGTACAACATAATCTGTTTAGCGAGCTCTTTTTAGAACTGAATCCAATTTATTGGAATAATAATAGTCTCCAATCTCACAAACTGTACCTGAAAACAAAGCCAACAAAATCTGTCTCTTTGACTTTTTAAACTTTTTCACAATTGTTTTCAAGGACAGTTGAGGTCTTGTATTTTAAAATAAAATACAAAATAAAGCAGTAAGCGATTTGTAGTTTACATAGCTGTGCGCAGGATGCAGCGTGTGGACTAGATCTACAATCTACTGCACATCTCTGTTGTTACAGTACCTGTCGATAGCTTGTAAATCTGTTCTATCTTTGCATGCAACAACAAGCTCGTTTTAAAAAAGTAACTTGGCGTTACTTGCAAAGTAATGCGTTACTTATTACCCATTTTTGCAGAGTAATCTCGTTACTTTACTTTTTGGAGCAAAAGTAATAATATTACAGTAATATGTAATCTAAAATTAGTTACTGCCCAACACTGGTACTCAGTAATAATAACTTAGAGATGTTGTGTGGACATGGTGACATCACCAAGATGTGTTTCACCATGTTAATGTCTTGTGTGCTCTCTCTCTCTCTCCCTCTATCTTTCTGTGTCTCTCTCAGCTAAATGTTGTTGTCCGTTAATGGTAAAAAATTGAACAACACTGTACAGAAGCATGCATAATTATGCATGTTGTGGCTACTGTATGTATGATGCACCTTGCCATGTCACTGTCTATTCAAGTTGTCAGCATGAAGCAGTTACCGTACATTTCCCTGTGACTGTTAGACTTAACAGTATTGTCTGTGCATGTCTCTGACAGTAATGGGCTTTTCACTGGCCCACTTTGGCTGTACAATTGTACCTCAATGGGGGATCTAGCCAGAGAAGATAATTGACATTACTCATCCTGCCCAGCTTTTGTCTGCCATAAAAAGTCCAGTGAGCACTGCCTTTCAAACCACACGAGTCTACTGCCCCTGATAGGTCCATATTGGACCTTCCAGAGGATTTTTCACAGAAATGAAGGGATGAAGTAAACAAGACTGCTCCTGCAGCGGCTGTGTGCTCTCGTTCCAATCAACCGATGCAGTCAAAACTCACAATAAGGATCTAAATGGACCATGTTTTTCACAAATGGATGGCTTATCGAAAAAAAAAAAAGTGCAGTGCGGAAACATTTTTGTTTTGGATGGATTCCTATGGTGAGGAGGAGGAAATTATAGCATACAAGACGAACAATACCAAACTGACTAACAATATGTTTTAAGAGCGGGCGATGGACAAACGGCATCGGCCGACATCCATTATTTGTCTATGAGCTGCCGATTCGGGCGATAGCAGCAGAACGGGCAACGTCAGCGGACGTGGGTGGGCTACGTTGGCCAAAAACATAGAAATTGTTGAGCTTTTTGTCAGCCGACGAAGCCGACGTCAGCTGTCGTTTGTCCATCGCCTGCTGTTAAAACGTACTGTAACAACCACAACACTGTAAGGGTGAGTCAGGGGTTTTGTGGCTTAATTATATACTACGTAACTAGTGGATGCGAGCAGGCGTGCCTTTGGCGGCAAGAATGTTAAGAAATAACAACACATACTGTTATAGGCCGGTATACAACTATACGGCATGCACCTGTGACATCAAAGACTTGCAAATATAGAACACATTTTGGAGGCGGCGCGGCACAACTTTTCCAAACATTTACCCCAAGTCTGCCGGGAATGACGCACACAGTGCCAACATGCTCAGCCTAACTAAATTAACCATTGAGGGCGTATATAATGTAGGCCTACTGTGTAAAGATTATTATGAGTTATTATTACCAGCGAAAGCGCATACACAACTCAAGCAGCAGGGGAGCTCAGGGAGAGGAAGATCATGTTTTGGAGGCGGTGAAGACAACAAAGGCACAGTCATTGGCCTGGAGATTAGGGGAATTTTCCGAGCTGTGCTCCTTGCAGAATGTCTGGGTCTCTGAGTTCTGGGTGCATGGGGGTGTGGGGTGGGGGGGGACTAAACCCTGCCTAATACATTAGAAAACAACAGAGGGTTATATAGGCTTCTGGCGATCTTCCAACAAATTGTGTTGCACTGCACATCGACTTGAAGTCGCTGACAGCGATGTAATGAAAAAGACGCAGGTGATTAATCATTTTTAAAAATGGATGGATTTGTTTTTGAACTCATCAAAGAAAAAAAAAACGGGAGTTCAGTTGGCTGAAATAATGTACCTTTGACAGTTTGGATAAAGTATATGGGTTTGATCACTGTGCCCTGCCCCTAGAGAAGTTAAGACACTAGCCTGGCCAAGACTGATCGACGCAGCCCACTCTCTTATTGGACTCATCGTCTCTTCATCTGGCCGTATTATCAAACTATACTAACTTTGGTATCAAGATGTATTTATCCAATGTTATTAGACTAACCTGCAACGGAGGTTAGTCAAATCCGAACAGACACAGCTGATTGGCCAGCAGCCCCGTCGCTCAACGATGCAACAGTTACAGGGTCAAATAACAAACATGGCGGACGCAACTACAGTGAATCGCAGCTGTATCAATCTGTCCATTGAACCGAACTATGACGATCCTGCCATTGTAATAACATGTATACTTCAGAGGGACACCCGGCAGAATGACATTCTATAAACAAACATAACTTTGCTCTACTTTTAATCAAGTTGATTTTGAATTGATTCAATTGATTTTGAAGGCTCAGGACTCAAACCCGCGACACGCCGTTAAGGCTGGACTGCTCCGCCACGGCAGCAAAGGCAGTATTGATACTTTTTAAAGGGGAATTCCACCCATTTTCAACATTTTTTTCTGAGAGCGTACAAATGCAACCAAATCCATTTGTACGCTCTCAGAAAAAAAGAAGCATCTAAAGAAATCCATTAACATGGTGAAAATACATCTTGATGATGTCATCAAGATGTTTCACCATGTTAGTGGTTTTCTTCAGACCTCCATTTCTTGGGAACACAGAATGGGGGAACTTTTTTTATCATGTCCACCTAGCACCTCTAGGGTATACTAATGACATATTAGAATGTTGAAAATGGGTGGACTTCCCCTTTAAGTGCCAAACGTGAGTACATTTGTGAGAAAAATTGGACACACTCTGCCAAGAATCTGGTATGGACAGCCCAAGGACAGCCAGGCGAGACAGGGCTCAGAGGCAATGGTGGAGAACAAATCCCACAGGAATGAAAGATCAAGTGCAAAGTGTGAGGTTTTTTCTCAACCTCAAACATTTCCTTGCTTTTTTATTGTATTTTTTATTGTTGGACCAACACTCAGTTCAACCCTGTTCCTGTCCCTGTAAAGGTCATGGATTTCACAAGGACATTACATTTACAGACTGCTATCTACTGTATATGAAAGCGATAATAAAAAAATAAAATAATAAATCCTTATTTTATGATTTTGTCCCAGGCATTAAGACCCGACATTGATTCTGTGAATTCCTTCTAAATCTTTTCTGAGAAAACAATGTGTGTATAACTTTATAAAAAAAAATAAAAAATAAACTAATACAAATTTAATTACAAAAATTAAATGGAACAAAATTAATCTGTTATTGTCCATGACTCCATGTGGTTCCAAAAGCCAAGTGGCAAAAGCCCTGCACTATGATTATGGTATTGTTGTTATTATGAAAATTTCACACTTCATATCGCATCAACCATACCTGTAAGCTGTAACCTTTATTAGCCATTATTTGATTTATTTATTTATTTTTGAAAAATAACTCCGCAGGCCACTAATGGCCCATGGGCCACCTATTGGGGAACCCTTTACTACAGCAGAGTGTGACAATTTCAAAACGCATTGCAAATACAACGCGTTTTTGCTACTGTTGAATCTGAAAAAGAAAAAGTTCCTAAAATTAAAAGTTTTGGACATAATGAGGTTTCCAGTTCCACCCAACAGAGACCATGTAAAGAGGAAATCTAAAATGACAAATGCTTTTTCCGTTTTAATGGGTTAAGAAAGATCCATCCCTTCTGGTATTAAGACCCCAAAACATCTAATTTTACAAATTTACACTCGCCCTGTAATTGAAAGCTGCATGATCTATGCAGTACAACTTATGCAAAGGTGGTATTGCACTAACAATTTGTAACACAATACCCCAAATGAAATATTTCACGTAATGATATTATAATATCTCATGTTCTCTTTGTTTATTCTCTAACTAATTATAAAACGCAAATAGATTGTGTTCAAAAAGTCCATTTAGGTCTATCTGCATCACTTAAACACATCAAGCTTTGGAAAGCTATTACAATTTAGTCACTTAGCAGACGTTCTCATCCATAGCAACTTATCATAAGCAACGTAATATACTGTACATCAGTAAAGGCAAAGAGACAGCATGGTAACCCCTTGGGCCTCAGTAAGCTACAGAATCACAGATAAACCAACACCCCAGAATAGTCTTGTCCAAGTCGAGTGACCCGGTTCCACAGGTAAATATTGTGAAAATAGAAAACCTACCAGCTCGCGAGTCGCAACACACATCACTGAACATTTGCATCACTCTTACGTGGTATTAAAAATGACATTAATTACATTAAAAATGTCCTAAAAGTGCTTGAACGGTCAGTGTTACTGTCAAAATATGCGGAATTGCAGATACACCTATACATAATTATTCTGTGTGTTGGTTCAGAGTTGTAAAACAGTCAGTAGAATAAGAATGCCATGCAAGTTGTTGTCTGAACGTATGGTTTAGTTTCAGAGTGTAAAGTGATTTTGAGTGGAGAGTTTGGTTTTGACATGGATGTTTGAAGATTGAGAAGGCTGGAAGTGTGCATTCCAGCAAAAAAAAAATCATGTTCACATTTTAAAAAGAAATTCTAGGCAATCATGAAAAACAGTAATTTCGCTGACTATCACTGTCCATGGTCCTGAATGTTCAAAGCAGCCCCCCCCCCCCCCCCCCCCTCCCCTTTTGGCTAGCAGCAGTAGTCAAACGTTTTCATTTCAATGACAGCAATAATTCTGACAGTACAGACATGGAACCACATAAAGGCTCATTTGTATGATCTCAAGCAGGGGTTTTCAACCTTTTTGACTCCAGGGACCACCGTTTATTCAGCATTTGAGCCACGGACCACCATTTGATTACATTTTCACACCACAGACCTAAAAGTGAAGTTTTTTGTTTTGTTTTGGACCACAATTCCAGGCTGGATTTTGCAAACAAAACAGTGTAAACTTCTTAATTAAGTGGTGATAATTCAGATGATGAATATTTTAACTCTTGAGAGAGTAAAAATGAAACCAAATGGACCCTCAAGGGTCCATTTGGTTTCATTTTTTCTCTCTCAAGAGTTACATCTGGTTAACCAACTTTCCATCATTTGGCCTGGGGACCACCTGGAACCTTCTCAAGGACCACTGGTGGTCCCCGGACCACCTGTTGAAAACCCCTGATCTAAAGAGTTATAGGTTCAAGGTTCAAGGTTTTTTATTTGTCACTCCAGTGTATGTCAGGACATATACAAGGATGAAATAGCGTTTCCATTTTCCACAGTGCAATAGACAAGACAGTGTAGTAAGACAAAAGTCAAGACAATAGACAGTGCAATAAGACAAAGTCGAGACAATAGACAGTGCAATAAGACAAGGTCGAGACAATATATGGACGAGACAACAATAGTGCAGCAGACCAGTAAAGTGCAAACTGTACATCTAACTTGAGGTGAAGGTGCTTAGCTAAAAGTGGCAGTAGTGAAGCTAACAGACAGGACATATATACAACTACTAGAAACTACTGCTAGAGACTGCAGTATGCTACAGCTAGAAACTACAACTAGAAATCTAAAGCTATATACGAGATTACATAGCTGCAACTAAACAACAGCTAACAACAACTAACAAACAACTAACAACAACACATAGCTTACTATGAGGTGAGGTATACATGGGCAAGATAGGATAGGATAGCAGCAGTTCGATCCAGTCCTTCGGTTGTATGTGTGTGTTTGACCATGTGTGAGTGTGTGCATGTGTGTGAGTGAGTGTGCATGTATAAGGGGTGGAGGGTAGTTGAAAGTCCAACGTCCGTGTGCATGTGTGTGTAGGGAGTTCAGCGCGTGCGTGTGTGCGCGTGCACCCCCACCGTGGGAGGGGGGAGGAGTGGCAGCGTGGGGGGGTACCGAGGGGGGGTACCTCATAGCTACAAAGTTTTGGGTTTGAGTCGCGTCACCAGTGCCCGTGGGGTTGGCTAAAGGGACTTTGGGCTCCATTTTCGTTACCGCTAAACCCCTTATCCCTTAACTTCTTTGCCTTTTTGAACTATTAAAAAAAACAATTTTCAGTAGTTCAAATGGCCAGTCTACAAGCTCACAACGTGTTAATAGATTGACATGTTGAAATATTCCAAAAGGTTTTTCAAAATAGTACAAACGAAATAAGGGGTTTAGCATGTAACGAAAATGGAGCCCTTTGTGTGTAGCCTGGGTTCAGCCCACAGCCCCGCCCACTCTGCTGGGTTCTTGAGCCATGGCTCAGAGTCTGACAATCAGGCTACTTTGTGTGTGGAGTTTGCATGTTTTTCCCTAGGGTAGGTACCCTCACAAAAACCATGCAGTAACCCTGGCTTCTACAGTATGCTGCCTCCCTCTGGTCAGCGGGAATAACATGTCACTTCCGCTTCATTTTTTTTCTCCCCGTCCGATGCTCGGAACCCAATGAAAACATTGCCATCCAGCAGGGGGTTTGGGAAGGAGCGCTTGCTTTACCCTACCAGCTACTAGTAGGGCGGGCGAAGCATAGTTTTACTGAGCTCATGTTTAGTTAGTAACCGCATAAAACATCGCCTAACGCCTAATCTAAACCTAAACATAACCTCAGTAAAACTAGGATATGTCTAGGCTGGGTAACAAACCACAAACCTAACCAGCTTGTACCTCTGAAATTGAAGAGAGAGTGTTTTTTTACATGGCATATATACCCACAAACCTAATCTAAACCTAAACATAACCTCAGTAAAACTAGGATATGTCTAGGCTGGGTAATAAAGACAAGGGTTACTAATCATGGAATATAAATGATAAAAAATAAATAAATACATGTTTAGGTTAGAATAAATGGTAGGTTATAACAGGGGTTTTCAACCGGTGGTCCGGGGACCACCATTGGTCCCTGAGAGGATTCCAGTTGGTCCCCAGGCTTAATGATGTAAAGTCGTTTAACCAGATACAACTCTTTGAGAGCGTAAAAATGAAACCAAATGGACCCACAAGGGTCCATTTGGTTTCATGTTTACACTCTCAGAAGTTAAAATATTCATCACCTGAATTAGCCCAAGTCTACACAACTAGAGAATGTAGAAGATTAATGGTCATTTCGATCTTCATGTTTGACTGTTTTGTTTCCCCAAACCTGGAATTGTGGACAAAAACCCAGAAATCTTTAGTTTTGGGACCAAGTGGTGGTCCGTGGCTCAAATGCCGAATAAATAGTGGGCCCTAATATGAAAAAGGTTGGGTTATAATAAATACAACCTACCAGTTAATCTCTCCTCACTAGTTCTCCCTACAATATGGAAATGTTTATCTCTATATATTGACATGATGTAAAGACGTAATAAAAGAGGAAACACATTCTTGCCACAGTGTGCGATCCAGTATGAATGATATTGATCTAAATGGATGGAGTCAGAGCGCGCTCGTAACAAGAAAAGTCATTATAATATGGTAATTCTTTACTCTCCTCACTCTGTATATCACAGGAGGGCTGTGGACAGTTCATAAACAAGCAAACCACAGGCATCTTCGACGGGGAATCAAAGTTGATAGAAACGACAGGCTTTCTATTCCTGGAAAGTTAGACGGTGATAATGTAAGCCACTGTTCTTTGATTTCTGGCTTATTTATCGTCACTGGTAGGCAAGTTTCTGAAATGTACACAGTCGAGGAAAAAACGTACCGTTTTATCATGAACAAATGGATGAATTCATCCTTTAATGCTAAATAGCCTCAGTCTGAGAGATAGCGTTATCCCAGAGAGGTTAGGGGAGTTGTAATGGAATTTGCTGTTCATCTTCATGATACGCACCGCTTTTGTTGACTCAATAGCCCATTCCTCAACCACAGCCCTTAGACCAAAATGTTTCAAAGAGGGGCAGTGTGTCTGAACAGTGACTCAACAGGCTCTCAACGTGCTGTAGTACAGTGCATTGAGTGCTTGTCGATTGGCTATTGACAGAGGCCTACAATATTTAGTAGATTGTTGAGACAAAAAAAACAACACAACAGAAGCACATAACCACTGGTCGACTAAGGATATACTGTATGGTTTAACTGCAAATGCATTTGGGTAAGCATTTGGCACACCCCAAATGTCAAGCCCAGGTGAAACATAACCGCCACTCCATCACGTCACCCCCATTTCTGTCTTTAATAACAGTTTAAAATACAATTTTCTTTTTTAGCACCACTGCCTTAGTGGGAATGTGACAGGGGCGGATCTAGGCATAGGCCCAGTCTGCCCCACCAAACATGATGGCATGCAAAACAACCCAAGATATTTCAGTGCTTATATTTAAAAGTATTTGAAACTCCAGTATTTGAAACTCCAACATTTAAGCTTCATTGCCCGTGGCGCAAAGCCCCCTTACCACTTTTTTCTGCCATGCAAAACAGATATTTCAAATTAAAGTGCTTATATTTAAAATGATGTGAAACACTACTACTGCTACTAACTACAGTCGTGGCACCACTAAACCAACAGCATTTCATCATTGAAAACAGAAAACTCTCTGAGTCAGACCTTTAGCTTTATGCATGCTGCGTGTCTGTTGCAACTTTAACAACAACTGATGTTATTTTTGATGCTTTACTTGACTAATAAAAGTCCTGTTGTAACTGAAAATGGTATGGGTGCGACTGAAGCCCCCCCATACCATTTTCTCTTGCCCCTCCAGCATGTTATCTTGCCCCCCAAATGGGAAATGTTACATCCGCCCCTGCTCGAGACACGCTCCATATATGGCTAGGCCTCATCAAAACCTGTTTACTCAAGACACTACTCCTGCTGCCACGCTTAAATCTCCATATTTGGAGTTGAGCTGTTCTGACATCCCTCATCAAACCCTCGCACGCTCAAGACATGCTCTCTATATGTATGGCCAGTACAGAATTGGTTCCGTTATGACCTCCCCATGTCAAAGACTTGCCCAGCAGTCTGCTAACACCCAGGTGGACGCCTGCACGCGACCTCGGTCACTTCTCCTGTCTTACAGGGCATTAACCTGACTCTCAGCTCTGTTGAGAGGTGAAAGAGCTTTATGCTGCCACTTACAATATGGTTAGCAAACAGCAGTGTTATTCATTGGTCAGATATACTAGAAAACATGTTTTTTTTTTCTTTTTCTCATAAACGTGTATGGTATTTTGTTATTATACGGTGCAATGCATGGAGCTGGTCTGCAATGTTCCGTGTCACTGTGTGACTTGTTGAAAGGTTGTATCTACCAATCTGGCAGTCGGTTTTATAACAAAGAAATACAGGAACAAGACAAGTGCTGTTTTTGTTGAAGGTTTCCAGAATATGGCTTTGATGACATCAGGAATGGACACTTAACACAAATCTAATATCGCTGCTTCATTCCACTGGGTTCTTGACCATTTGGCTGAAAAACCTGACATGCACAATTAAAGTGCAAGAGAATGTAGCACGAGTGAGGGGAAGGCACCGCTAACCATCTCCGCACAAAGTCAAAGATTATCAATGGACCTTCAAATACTGTATAGTCCAAGTCCAAAATGTCTAAATCTTCATAAACAACCAAAACAAACAACTGAAAAGGACTGCACTGAACAACATGATGGCAACTGCTTAATCCCATTTTCAACATTTTAATATGTCATTAATATACAGTACTTTAGAGATGTTGTGTGGACATGATAAAAAAGTTCCCCCAATTCTGAATTTTCCTAAAAATGGAGGTCTGAAAAAAATCATTAACATGGTGAAATACATCTGATGACATCATCAAGATGTATTTCACAATGTTAATTTCTTTCAGACCCCTTTTTTTGAAAATGGGTGGAATTCCCCTTTAAGTTATATACAGGTACCGGTAGATTGTGCTGCTTTCTCTCTCTCTCCGTCTGTAGATCGGTCTATTTCACAGCAGCACAGAACTTCATAAAACAAAGTATGAAAAAGTATTCTAGAACTAAAAGATGCGAGCCCTATGAATGTAGCTGACGCGATCACAAAACTACCCCCAGCAGTGTGCTGTGCATGAGTCACATCACAGCCAGTATGATGCTCATGTTAACCTTTTTTTCTGAAGTCAAAGAACACAACCGCTGATAGCACTGAACGGACAAGCACAGAAAATCACATACCTGTAACAAATCTCTCCGTTCTCTCTCTCTCTCTCTCTCCGCCTTCTGTGTTGCTGACGTTCAGAATGAATTAAAGTAGTCCAAAGGTTTGAGCGTACGTCCTCTGTCTCTCTTCCTCTGCCTGCAAGTGAACAGTGAAGGGCTTATGGCTCTTTTGCTCTCACACACACAACCACACACACAGACAACCACACACACACACGCACCCACACAGACAGACACACACACGCACACAAACACTGTCTTTCTCTCTCTCTCCTCCCCTCTCTTGCTCCGTGATCTGCCTATCCTCTCAGTTCTCTCAATCCCCTTTTCTGGCGGCTAAGACCCTCCTTCTTTCAGCCACCTCAATCTCTCTCTCTCCCTCTCTCTCCGTCTCTCTCTCTCTCTCGCACGCACGCACACACACGCACTCACTCACACATGGTTACTTTAACTAGCTCCGTACTCTCCTATGACCCTCCCTCTTTCTCTCCCTCTCTCCCTCCTCTCTCTGCCCCCCTTCTCTCTCTGCCGGGTCTGCCCCCCCTCTCTCTCTGCCCCCCCCCCCCCCCCCCACCATCTCACCTTGTCCCAGCCTGCTTTCTTCCTGTCAATCACTTTCCCTGCCTCAGATCTGATCATCTTCCTCACCCCCAGACCTCTCTCTCTCTCTCTCTCTCTCTCTGTTCCTTTCTTAATCTCACCTCAGCTCAACCATCACGATCTCTGATGCACTATTTTGCACCCCCCCCACCCCGCTTCCTCTGTTCTTCTCGTCATTGGCCGTGCATGCAAGGCCAGCGTCTCCGTCTCTTACTCATCCTTTAGCCTTGCGTCTAAATTGTTGCCTCTCTCCTCTGACACTCTTGCTTGCTTGCTCTTTTTTCTCCCCCCCCTCCCCCTCCTCCTCCTCCTCTCTAGTACATTCCTCTAGTATACTAATGATAGTCTCCCTCCCTCCCTCCCTCTCTCCTTCACCCCCCCTAGTCCCTGTTTTATTCTCTTTCTCTCCCTCTCTTCCCTGTTTGCAATGCTTCTCCCTATTTTTGTTCACACAGGCGCGTATGCGCGCACGCAATCGTGCACGCACAAACCAACATGCTCACCCAACCCCCCCCCCCCCCCCCCCCCCCCCCCACACACACACACACACTACTCTCGCTTCTCTCCAGGGGCGGATCTAGGCATGGGCATTGGGGGGCAATGCCCCCCCCCCTAAATGACCTGACTGGCCCACCGAACATGATGGCATGCAAACAACCCAAATTTCAAATGTATTTCAAATTAAACTGCTTACAATTGAAATGATTTGAAACACTACTACTGCTATACTAACTACAATTTTGGCACCACTAAACCAACAGCATTTCCATCATTGAAAACAGAAAACTCTCTGAGTCAGTCCTTTAGCTTTATGCATGCTGCGTGTCTGTTGCAACTTCAACAACAACTGATGTCATTATTGATGCTTTACTTGACTAATAAAAGTTCTGGAAAATGCTATGGGTGGTATGGGTGGTATGGGTGCGGTGGTATGGGTGCGGCTTCATCGCCTGTCTCGCTTCGCGCCACGGGCGATGAAGCTGCTCCCATACCATTTTCCATTTGCCCCTCCAACATGTTCTCTTGCCCCACCAAATGGGACATGTTACATCCGCCCCTGCCCCTCTCTCTCTCTCTCTCTCTCTCTCTCTCTCTCTCTCTCTCTCTCTCGCTCTTTCCTACATGCAGGGCTGAGATGTTGACAGAGTACCAGGGGTGTGTGTGTGTGTGTGTGTGTGTGTGTGTGTGTGTGTGTGTGTGTGTGTGTGTGTGTGTGTGTGTGTGTGGTGTAGTGCTTGCTTGCAGCGCTGCAGGGCTGTTTGCGTGCTCCACAGAATAGTGGTTAGGATGGGTGTCTGACTACATCTCCCTTGAGGTTTTCCCTCTCTATAAGGGCTCTTTGTCTTTCTCAGAGTAGACCCTCACACTTGTGTGTGTATGTGCAAAGAGGAAAACCTGCAAATGAGACAAGTTCACACTACAGCATGCGCATGCACACGCACACGCACACACACACACACACACACACACACACACACACACGCACGCACGCACGCACGCACGCACACACACACAAAACAAAGTGGGTGAAGTCTAAGTAAGTTGTATGTATGCACACCTGCTTACAGTATGTACTGTACTCCATATAGCTGAAAAAAGAGACACCGCAGAATACCTATAGACCTGCGCAGTGACGTCACCGACCCTGTTCCACTAGTGGATTCCTCATTCATTTTCCTCATAGACTTTTCGAAAATGGTTAATAAAAACACGATTGCGCCGCGGACAAAGCCAACTCGGGTCGTGACAAATCATGACAACACACACAATATCAAGCAAGAAGCAAGCAAGAAGTAGAAAACGCCATGATACAAGACTTTTTGTTTTTCATCTTAGAAATTATTTGATTGACGCAAAAGATTGTGTGTGCCATCATGACTCGTTGGCTTTGGAATTGGCTTTGTCCACGGCGTAATCGTCTTTATATAGTACAGTAGGTCCTATAGCCTGATCCACACTGGATTTCATGATGATCTGGGAAGATCCACATGGGAACAGGATGTCTGTTGTCATATGAGTCAAACATTTCAGGCTCCATCGGTGACACTGACTTTCATCGTTAATATTACAGTTTAATATTTCATTGTAATGAGTCAAAGCGGTGGGAGGTGATCAAGTAGCTGGGACGAGGGGTGTTGTTGTGGAGAAAACCATTTGCATGCAGATTGCTCACATCAGCATCAGAAGCCAGAGAGAAATTTATTAGACTCTTTATATGATGGTCATGGCGATTTAAGCCCAAACCATTAGAACGGGGGTCTTCAACAGGTGGTGCGTGGACCACCAGTGGTCCTTGAGAGGGTTCCAGGTGGTCCCCAGGATAAATGATGGAAAGTTGGTTAACCAGATGTAACTCTTGAGAATGTAAAATGTTTCATTTTCACACTCTCAAGAGTTAAAATATTCATCATGTGAATTAGCCCAAGTCTACCCAACTAGAGAATGTAGAAGATTAATGGTAATTTTGTTCTGTATGTTCGGTTGTTTTGTTTTCTCCGAACCCCAGCCTGGAATTGTGGACAAAAGCAAAAGAAATCTTTAGTTTCGGGGTCTGTGGGGCTAAAATGTCATCAAATGGTGGTCCGTGGCAAGAAATAGTGGGCCCTGGTATGGAAAAGGTTGAAAACCCCTGCATTAGAAATACATTTGGGGGAGATTACATTGAAATTAAAAACAGTTTAAAGTATTTTCTTTGTGTGGACAAGGTTACAGTATATGCTACTGGCGGGCATTAAGACATGTGTCACTGATCGTCCAAAAAGCTCATGTCTTTACAGTATAACAAGAATGTCATTGAGACAGTGTCTCCGCCCCATATATGGAGGCCTGAGACGGCACAACAGGGACGGTACAACAGGGACGGTACAATGCTTCACCGGCCCTTTTGCCTGACGGGCATGTCCCAGGCTGGGACACCAGAGGAAGTTAAAGTTCCCAGTCTCGCGCCATTGCCCGGTGAGCGGCGACAAAGCCCCTATGGGCCTGGGAGCACCGTGCAAACCCCACCGACGGCAGGCGGCGCCCCGCAGAAGGGAAGTCGCCCACGGAATTGCGGAAATGCCTCCTAAATCTATACACCTACACTACTGTATAATAGCAGTCGTACTGAAAACGGGTATGGTTGGTAAAACAAACAATCTCCGGTGCCCACCGGCGTCTCACACACACCCACATGCACACGCATGCCGACCCTCGACATGCCGTGAAAAGCCAACACATTTTACAAAATAATAATAATAATAATAATAATAATAAATTAACATACATACACAGACGGGATTAGACACACATATTCTACTTTGACAACATGCGCACACTGCACACTATATGCAGGATTAGTCCGCCTTACCCCCTGCTGTTGCTAAGAAGACAGACCGTGTTTTGGTTCTATCTGCAGGGGTCTGTGGCACAAAAACATCATTATCGTCTCCATCTAAGGGATTCCAAGGCATTTCGCTGGCTTATGAGCTGACAACAAGTTGTGCTGTACTTTGTGTGTTTGTTTGTGTGTTTGGTTGTGGGAGGGGGCTGCACATGCATGTGTGTGCACGTGTGCATAGAGGGAGTTTATTCGAAAAGTGCAAAATGCATTTGCTCAAGTGGTGGCAGACGATACATAATTCTGTAAATGAAGGCACGCGCGCGTGTGTGTGTGTGCGTGCGTGCGTGCGTGTGTGCAGGCGCGCATGCGCATGTGTGTCGTGAGGCAAATCAACTGCAGCCCAGTCAATTGACAATATCCCATTCCATTCCAGGGCTGAATAGCTTTGACAGATGATGGTGGGGGCTATATTTGTTTTTTTTAAATCTGGGTCCGTCCCCAAAAAATGTCAGCTCTTGCATTTTTGATAGCGGCCGTGACGTCTTTCATTAGAGCCTGACCCATATAGGCTACTGCATTTTAGGACTGCAATCTCTCTCTCTGCTGTATTTGTGTTTCTGTGTGTCTGGCTCTCTGCTTAACGCTTTCATTTGTGCCTTTGTCATGATCTCACAACTGAACGCCACCGTTTACAAGTTTTGCGACAATATGGCGGGACACGGACAAGTGATAATTTATCTGGGAAAAGTGAAACAATTAAACCGTTTTCACTCTTTTCTCAAACGCTCACACACAATGCTTTGCAGTCAGTGGATAAGTAACAAGTGAAGAAGTTACCAGATGGACTCATCATGTCTTTTTTTGGCATATGAGACGAAACTAAGTGAGAGACAGGTGTCTGGCTGGCATTTACAGTTTCATCCAAACTTCCCACCTAAAATTTAATTACAAAGACTAAGCCAGGCAGTGTATAGACGCCTTAACAGATGACGCCACACTGGTAAACACTCGTATGCATGTGCAGATTGGCTGCAGAAGAACCCTGCCTCTCATAACATGCAATAGAAAAGTTCTAAGTGCACCCTCTTGTAAAAAAAAAAAAAAAAAAAAAAAACACCATCAAACTTTCAGATGTTGTTTTTATTCCAATGTGGAGAAAGAACGATTAGGATTGTTATTGTGATCTCTTGCCCTTGAAATGTATGATCTGTATAATCTGTTGTGCTTCAACAATAATAGCAATTCAAAACAGTTTTCTTCAAATCCCCGCCTCCAGTCGCTGTCATAAGAAAAGCCTAGAGTACAGGCAGATTCCATTCACTTCATGAGGCCAGTCTATTTGCGGCTCCTCTACAGTCAGACTTCTATTGAGGATGGGGACAAGAAATAGGGGCAAATTTTACTGTAGATTGTTTTGCAGTAATTTAGTTGTTAGCCTACTGTACAATACTTTGAAACAGACATGTTTTGCCTATCCCTTGTTGAAATCAATCAGATTGGCCCTCTTTCAGGCTGCATGAAGAGCAGCTTGAGCGCTCAGTTACTGACTCCTCAATGTCGCAACTCTATACTAGATGGCTCTGGTCTGCGCACTGAATGCGCACCTGCAACTCATCATGTATAATTTATGCTCATCACCAGTGTCGCACACGCAGACGTCTAAGCTCACAACAGTCACGTCCATGACGCGCTGTGATCTTGTATATCAGCTGTTCTCTGGGCGCAATACTGTTGCACAAGTATAACGTATAAACGTCTACTAGGGTGCACCTCTCTAGCCAAGAGGACGTTGAATGAACTGAAAGCAACGCTCCCCAAAACAATATGCTTGGAGATCTGTTGGGAACTGATTACATGAAACAGTCACCCGTGCACACACACACTCAATGTTTGTAAACAAATAATTGGTCTATTGCCGCTTAAATATCCATTTAATACCATGCAACCTACCTAAGGCTGTATAAGGACACTTAGCCACTGGATAGTATACTAGTAGTGTTGGCACCAGGGGCGGATATAACATTTCCCAATTGGAGAGGCAGGAGAAAATGGTATGGGGGCGACTTCATCGCCCATGTCGCTTCACGCCATGGGCGATAAACCCAAACCACCCAACCATTTTCAGTTATGGGACTTTTATTAGGCAAGTAAAACATCAAGTAATAACATCAGTTGTTGTTGAAGTTGCAACAGACACTCAACATGCATAAAGATAAAGGTCTGACTCAGAGAGTTCTGTTTTCACTGTGAAATGGTGTTGGTTTAGTGGTGATACAAGTTTGTAGGTAGTTAGTAGCAGTAGTAGTGTTTCAAATTATTTTAAATATAAGCACTTTAATTTGAACTATCTTGGGTTGTTTTGCATGCCATCGTGTTTGGTGGGGTAGTCAGGGCATTTAGGCCCCCCCCCCCATGCCCATGCCTAGATCTGCCCCTGGTTGGCACTTGCCTTTTTCTTTTGCTTTGGAAAAAGCAAAAAGAGTACCTGGTTAAGAAGCAGATTGATATTGGTAGAGATGGTGTGTGTTTATCTCTTGCATCAACTTCTCAAAATGTATTGATATTGTTCTAAAGCAGTGGTTCTCAAGGAAGTGGTGCAACCACTTCCCTAGACATCTTTAGGTATAGAACCTGTCACCTGTGTCTGAGGACGGAATTAAGTAGCATATTCTCACCACCGGATGTCACTGCTGCAACCACTTATACTTCAGACAGGTCTGAGGTTTTAAAAGGACGTGAAAGTGAGGAAACTCACCTGCGGCGGGCAGTGATGCGGTTGAAGCATGAAGCATGCAGGCTGCAGCTGGGTCTTCTCCTTGACACTGGTCCCCAGCAGGGTCCCTGGGTTGGCTGTCCCAGTTACTTCATCAGTGCACCTGGAGATACAGATATATGTAGGTCTCACTCATGCATTGAAACCGAGCAGGCTGACTAGTTCTGATCAGAGCAAAAACAATGATTTCATTCTAAATTGTCACTGTAATTGGCTAAACTCAGAGTTATTCCAGCACACACAGGACAGGATGTACAAGTCAGATGGGAACCACATCAACTAAATAAAAGGTTATCTAGGTCAGGGGTTTTCAACCGGTGGTCTGGGGACCATCGGTGGTCCATAAGAGGATTCCAGGTGGTCCCCCAGGCTAAATGATGGAAAGCTGGTAAACCAGATATAACTCTTTGAGAGCATAAACATGAAACCAAGTGGACCCTTGCGGGTCCGGTTGGTTTCATGTTTATACTCTCAAGAGTTAAAATATTCATCATCTGCATTAGCCCAAGTCTACACAACTAGAGAATGTAGAAGATTAATGGTCATTTTGATCTGTATGTTTATGAGTGTTTTGTTTCCCAAATCCATTTCTTTTGCTTTTGTTCATTGTGGACAAAAAGCAAAAGAAATCTTTAGTTTTGGGACGTCTGTGGGGCTAACATGTTCTCAAATGGTGGTCCGTGGCTCAAATGCTGAATAATTAGTGGGCCCTGGTATCATCAAGGTTGAAAACCACTGATCTAGTTGGTTGTGTGGTCCTATCACAAATACTGCATAAGTGCATATATTACCCCAAACAGCTTTTGCTTGGTTGGTGCTACTGCCCCCCTCAATATCTCGGCACCCCAGAGGCGATCATCTAACTGCCTGTACTGTATGCCCTGGTAACTATGCCATTTTGTCAGTGTCAGCACAGATCGACAGCAGGAATGCGGTCCCTGTTGCCGTTTTAGGGCGATGTGCAATGGGAGAAATGTGCTGTATCGTAGTTTGAAAAAGTTTGTCAATGTGAACTCCAGAGTTATACGACTTTCAGAGACACACACAGACAAGAAAATATAGTAGCTGCCTTTTTCGTACCCAGTAAGCTTGGATTTAAACAGAGTACAGAGGCAGTAAAACACAGAAAGGCAGAAAACAAAACAGCGAGAACGCGAGGCTGACACATTACCCCTTTGTGTACTGAACACATTTTGGTGTTTCTAACCATTATGCTTTACCTATTGAAAAATAGCAGATCTACAAGCTCATAGCGCGCCACCGAGTGGCGCGCTATGAGCTTGTAGGTCTGCTATTTTTGAAAAATCATAAAAATGTGGCACAAATCTTTGAATATATATTTCAGAACCAAACAATTTGAACTCAAAAATCTTTGCTTCTGGGGGATCCCTAGAAAAAAAATCAGATGGGAGTCCATAGCTAAATATAGATAATTCTACCAGGTCATTGGTATAAAATATAATGAGCATCACTGACACAGGAATGTAGATTTCTTTTCAGGAAATCTAGAATATAATGTCAGAAATTAGAATGCAGAATCAGAAACTAAAATTCCGTCTCATAAACTAGAATCTAATATCAGAAAGTACGTTGTAGAATCTCATGTCCAAAACTAGAATCTAGTGTCAGAAACTAGAATGTAGCATCAGAAACTATAGAATCTCATGTCAAAAACTAGAATCCAGTGAGGACAAAATGGGTTAAGACAGAACCAGTACAGTGTACCGTAAACACAACATACCCACCTGCAAGCACACACACACAACAAAACAAACAAACCGACGCAGGCAGGCACACACTGCATCAGTAATAACTCTCATATCCTTGCAGCATAAACAATCTGCCAGGACAAACAAATCCTACAGTGATTCAAGCGCGACAATCCAATGTGATTTCATGTAATGTACAGCAGGCAAACCATTTCCATTATTTGTTCTCCCTCTCTCTCTCTCTCTCTCTCTCCCTGTCCTCCCCGACTTAGGCATTATTGTTTTCCTCATGCCTATATCTCCCAGGCATTAGTGAAACGACTATCTTGTCCATCAGCACAAATGAATTAAAAGGGCAGTGAGCATTCCACACTTAAGCCATAGGGGCCCTGCTGGTGAAAACCTGCTGGTCTGTGTGTATGAGTGTGTGCGTGTGTGTGCATGTGCGTGAGAGCGACTGACCATGTGTAAAGCCATCTCGAGAGCAGAGCAGCCAGCTCTCACGGCATGCACAGCGTCCGTCCACTGGTGATTGTCCACCATGCTATCATGGCCACAGTGTTGCCATGCTTTGTTTCGTCTGCTGCCTCTTTGTCCCTCAGCGCGGTCTGCTTTTAAGTGATTCTGGTGGACTGAGCAATAAAATAAAGTATTCATGAGCGTGTGCCTGTGTGTGTGTGTGCGTGTGCGTGTGCGTGTGTGTGTGATGTGTACATTCTCTGATTAACCTCTATGCACAGATGGCATGGTGTACCCCTTTGGAGATGCACCTAATCCCTGGAACACATGGTGTGTTCTGTCTGTCTGTCTGTCTGTCTCTCTCTCTCTCTCTCTCTCTCTCTCTCTCTCTCTCTCTCTCCCTCCCTCTCCCTCTCTGTCTCTGTCTCTCTCTCTCTCCCTCTCTGTCTCTCTCTCTCTCTCAGAGAGAAGTGATTGTATGTGGGGAGTGGGTAGCGTGAACGTGTGCAGCATGCTCCACATACCACTTAATTGTGACTATTAAGAATGCACACAACGAAAAGGTTAGCAGCACTTTATGTACTGTACAATGTGATTACAGTGTGCACTGCACGGGCACTTGCTTTTTTTTAAATTATGCCCTTTGATATCCCATAAAAGACATTCAAATTAATTAATTAAAATTAATTAACTTATGGAAATGTTGAGCAAGAAAGGTTTAGTGAGAAAATGCAGTCGCAGAATCATGTGGCAGGATGATTACCAATACAAGTGCAATCACTCTTCAAAAGGTACAATTTATAGTAGTGTTGCGATCTGACATTATGGTTCATAATGCATAAAATAATGCACTGTAACATCCCCACGGTTTTAATGCGTTATGTCTAGGGAATAGGGAATACTTTTTTATCTAATTGGACAATTTACCCTGATGCTATTCAGGTCATCCACTATACCAAACAGTAAATGGGGTAACCCACATTATGTGAGCCTTATTTAGCTTAATATAGCCTATAGTTTCAATGCTATCTAGCAAAGAGCATGAGCCACATAGCTTGACGTGGAACTTGTCATATTAAAGGGACATTCCACCCATTTTCAACATGTTACTACGTATATCATTAACATGGTAAAACACATCTTGATGAGATGAGATGATAGATACGATATTTAAGATGTACTACTTTCTGAGAGTGTACAAATATGGTTCCATTTGTGCACAAAAATGTTGAAAACTGGATGGAATTCCCTTTGAACATTCATGGAGCCAGCCTGTTGGTCATAATGATGGTACTACACAGTGCCATAATACAGAGCCCTTCAGGAAACATCCAGGGATTTTCCACAGACAGTGTGGCAGGAAGTAAACAAATCTGGTCTACCAGCAACGCTGAGGTCTGAGGATGCTTTTCACAAAAAATGGATTATTTCAAGAAAACAGTGTGGAACGTTTTGTTTTGAATGTATCCCAATGTAGTGGAGGGGGACATTATGGCACACGAGATGTGGCGCTAGAGCCCACATGGTTCTAGCGTTAAGTCACAATATGTACTATAGCCAAGATAGGAAAATTGCTATTATGTTCATGGACACCCTGCCACATGAATGCAATTATCCTGAATCTCTCTGCTGCCAGATAATGAGAGATGCTGATACTGTTGTTGAGTTTCAGCATCGCCATTATAGTCCCAGAAGAGCCAAACAAATAAGTCAAATTGACAGCAACAAAACTTTTAATCCCTATCTGATTTTGAATTTGTTTTCTGCCGGTGTAAGAAACTCTTTGCCCTCTGTATGCTGTTGTAAAGAGATGAAATGACTTTCAGCACGTTCCTTAGTAATGTTACAAGGCCTGAAGGTTGTGATACATGAAGCGCAGCTCTTATCTACAGCACCCAGAGGTTAAAACAAATAGGTATAACAAGCCTTCAGATCCACTGAGGGCTGGTCAGTACAGTATTTATTCCAAACAATATCTTTCACAGTATACGGCAGTAACTACCTATATATCACAAACTGGGCTGGGTGGAATTTGATGTACATCGTCATTCTCTGCACAACCTGCACTATAGCCATAAGCCTTTCTTCCAGCGCCACCATTAGGGAAAACTTTCCACCTGCACCCATGATATCTCAAAATCAAACATTGGGGAGACTATGGGCTCCATTTTCGTTACCATCTAAACCCCTTATCCTAAAACCCTGATCATTTTTTTTTTACTATTTTGAAAAACCTTTTGGAATAGTTTAACGTGGCAATCTATTGACACATTGTGAGCTTGTAGACTGACGATTTAAAGGGTTAGGTTATGTTCTTTTTTAATAGTTGAAAAAGGCAAAGAAGTTAAGGGGTAAGGGGTTTAGCGGTGACAAAAATTGAGCCCAAAGTGTGTGGGTTCATTGGGCAGACGTATTATGTAAAACACAACAATGATACTAATCTACCTAGCCTAGCATTCTGCATGGTGCTCAATGTGCAGCCTCACGGTGCCGTGTACTGTAGGTTCATGTCCTTTGCTTTGTGTCACCTCTCTCTCTCTCTCTCTCTCTCTCTCTCTCTATTTCCCCAATTCCTGTCTAACTTTACTTCACATCAATAAAGGCATGAAAAACAGGTGTGCAACCATGGCAGAATGTAAATAGTTGCCTACTACTACATTGGATTCAGAGCTAACAACGCCAATCGAGGCAAAATTTCAAGCAATTTCCTTGCAGAATGGAAACATAATTATTTTTTTCCGTCACATTAAAATGGTAAATTAAGTGAACTTGGAGGGAAATTTCTTTGACAAATTAAATTATATTTCCAATCGGCGGTGAAAGGGAAGCTAGGGAACTGTTTTCACGAAGACGGTTGGTAAAAAAAAGTTATGCAACGGCTGATTCATCCTCCCGTCACGTGAACTGCATTATAAGATACAATTTGCATTTCAGTTGTACAAATTAACGTTGTTTTCCCCCAACTGTGCAATTTCCTCAGAATGGTGCTTGGTATTAGTGCAGGGCTTTTCAACCAGTGGTCCTTGAGAGGGTACCAGGTGGTGACCAGCTAAATGATGGAAAGTTGGTTAACCACATGTAACTCTTTGAGAGTGAAACCAAATGGACCCTTGCGGGTCCATTTGGTTTCATTTTTATGCTCTCAAGAGTTAAAATATTCATCATCTGAATCAGCCCAAGTCTAGAGGATGTAGAAGAATGGTCGTTTTTATCTACTGTATGTTTACCTTTTTTGCCCGAAATCGATCCTGGAATTGTGGACAAAAGCAAAAGATATCTTTAGTTTTGGGGTCTGTGAGGCCAAAATGTCATCAAATGGCAGTAGATGGCTCAAATGCTGAATAGATAGTGGGCCCTGGTATCAAAAAGGTTGAAAACCACTGAATTAGTGCATGAGTTGCCATGAAGGTTGACCCTGAGGAAGGCGTAACACCGAAACGATTGATGGAGGCTTGACGTTTTCAAGCTTCTTCTTTGTCCTCTTTGCTCTTGCTGAGGTGCTGAGGAGAATTCCATTTCTTCTTTAGATGAAGGTTGTTGGTTGTTCTGCGTTTTGTCACGAGAAGGCTTTTAAGGCTTAAGCTACCATTCAGCACTCAGCAGTGTCAAACAAGCACCAAATATCTTGCTGCCTCTTTGAGAACTGCAACCAGAGTAACACTAATGGACTGGCAGTTAGTTCCCAGTACTAAATCTCACACTAATGGCCCCTTCTCACTGCATGATATTTGCTCAGATTATGCTGTCTGTCGGAGAGCTTTTTGAGATGCTCAATGACAATTAAACCCCCTCGATCGGACGCAAGATTGGGCTTTGATCGCAAGGTTTTGCTCACTTCTCTGTGAGAAGATTCAGCGGTGATAAAAAAAAAAAACAGCTCGCCAATGCCTTCACAAGTGTTGCTGAATATCTAAGGTTTGACATATGACTCTTTTGCCGACTGGACATCATACAGTATGAATGTACAGTATGAATCATACAGTATGAAAAATAGATGACACACACACATTTTGTTACTGCATAGGGCATGCCTTGTTGATGGATTTGAAAGAGATTTTGAAGGTCTGGTTCCAAAATGACACAGCATTTGATGTGTAATGTCCATGACATTTACAATGTAATAAATGGAAAGTGTCCTAGCCTTGAGTGGACACCGGGGAGAGGCGGGGCTTACTGAAAGGTCTATTCTGTGTGAAAGTCACAAAAATATAGTGTGAAATACTTTGCAATCTGAAGACTTCCTGACAACTCTTACAGTATGTAGATGCCATATGGCATCTACATGCATGTTTAACACTTTTGTGAAAGTGCCTCATTCTGTATAGATCTCTGGCAATGTGCATGAAAAATGCAGTACTGATCAATCCAGTGGTTTGCAAGAGACATAAAAGTACAGTCAGACATATACTGACAGACAGACAGACCCTCTTATAGATGACTGGACCCATGTGGAGCATTAAAAAAAAATAGATCCCCAATACAAGCCAACTTTGGCCAAGCTGTGGTAGAGTATGAGCAAAATGCAATACAATCATCAACATCAGTGAGGGCCATGGGGATCCATGGTAACCCAGCCAGAATGTTTGGAGATGTGTTGTTGTTTGAGAACAAACCGCTGGATTGAATGGCCTACATAGCCATCCTCAGGGGCTGTGCCACTTGTAGGCAAACAATTTAGTTAATATTCCATCATGCCCATTGCCCCTCGTGTAGACAGGCGCTTTTGGATTCATTGAGTTTGCCTGCAAGATTATTATTATTATTATTATTCATTTTTCTTTTATACTTTTGTATTATCATTCCCAAGGCTGTGACTGCTTCGTCCATCTCACGCTCGCTTAAATGGAACGACTGCCGTCATTCTGTGTTCTTTCCCCAGACGTTCTTTCTGAATCTCTGAATTGCTCTCCTTCCAATTTCTGCCCTGTCTTTCATCTTTGTCTTCTTCTTTGAGACCTGCACTGAAAGGCAATGTGTCACACCGATGGAACTCACTTTATTGTGTGCGTTCTGGTGTGGACAGCGGCAGAGTGGGAGTAAACACAGCTATCATACTGTCACACAGTCACAGTAATGTGTTTTCATCACAATGGGCCTCGACTCCTTTCCTTTACGACATGCACTCACTGTCGGCCTCTGTGGCTCTCCGTCTAACCGATCATATAATTACTCAGATACCACACAAGCTCCGAGATGTCTCTGTGGATTGTATAGGTTCACGTTTCACACAAATTCAAAATCAACGTATACACTGTATGTCAGAGGTGCCCACACTTTTTTGACTTGAGAGCTACTTTCAAAATGACTGGCTCAACAAGATCTACACATCAAAAATGTGATTGTTCCCAATGTTCCACTACTGAAAATCCATTTCAAGGACACTAGAAAGTTTGTGCTTTGAAATAGTGTTGATGGTGTTACTTACTGTTATAGTGTTTAAGAATATGCACTCATAATGAAAAATAGAGGGGGAGAATTGAAAGGGTTTTCCGGTATATGCTATTACAGATGTTTGAAAACAGTATTTGTAATTTGTGATCTTGAGTTTAGTCTCTCACACCCAAAACTAAGGACTTTCATGTTTTTGTCCAGATTGGGAAAGAGAACTGGCAAAACTTAAAAATAAAAATGATTCTCCATTTTGTAATTGTGTGGACCCTTGAAAATTATGTAATTCAGATGTTTAAAAATAATTTAACTCTTGAGAGTGTAAAATGCAAGTGCTGGGGGGACTGTCATGTGATCTACCTGCACAGCCTGTGTGATCTACTGGTAGATCATGATCTACTTTTTGGTTACCCCTGCTGTATGCACAGTATTTACATACAGTTACATATAGACTGGCCTATATATGTTTATCTTTAGAAATGTAGCAGTTGCATTGTGCCACTTGTTTCTTTCACCTTGACAGCCACTTACAGATTTTAAAGTGTTAAAATTGCCAGCTGGAAAAGATATAGTGCAGAACACACTTTTTTTTTATGTAGCCTCCTTTTCTCTCTGGAAACAACATGACATTTCTACAAGCTGCTAATGATGTATTAAACTAAAGCTCTCTGCTTGGCTGGGCACACACACAGTAGATCACTGTTTAGTATCGCAGGGATGGATTTATTAGGACTCCATTATACTTTTATGACTGGGTGTCTCCAGAACCCACACACCAAGATAAAATACATCTTAATTTGCAGCAAAGCAAGAATGTTTAAAATCTGACGCCGATGTTTTTGTTCAGGTCTTGTTTGGGTACCTAACCCATGTTTCACTGTGTCTTCTTTTTCCCCAAATAAAGGCTTAGCTTTGGTGTTCAGGTTCTACCTTTTAAACTAAAGGGGCGTTCAGGGATTTGGGTGATTTGGAAAACCCTCCCCGGTAACAAGATCTGCACATGCACACACTCTACAGTGTGGGGTAGTGCAACAGGCCAACACTCAGCACAAGGCCCACCCCCACTCAATCCCGATTGGAGGAAGGCCCCTCTTATGCTGATTGGACAAAAGGCTATTCTCCAGAAACTGAATCTCAGGTTGTTGTTGTTGTTTTTTTCCATCCCAGGTGCTCACTGGGAACCGGAAGGAACTCCTTATATGGTCTGCACACTGTATAGTAGGGAGGATTAGCAAAAAAAAAGAAGCAAAATACTGAAAAATCTGAATTAAGTGAAATAACTTACTGGATTTTTCTTTAAGCCAGCAGCACCCACTGTAGGACATGCATAGAGTTAGTACTAGCTCCTCTTTCTGGGTGTCTTCGTTCAACATGCTGTTTATGGAGGCTTTTTACAAGGCGGTATTTGCCATTCCACTACTGTGCTTATAAAGCCAGACACAAAATGTAACCAGAGGCGAGTTCTGTACACAGACTGCATAACTAGCTCCAATGTTTCTCTTCTGGCCAGGCTGCTGCCTGCAACACACACCACTCTTCAGATCACTAGTGTAAAGCCAGCTCATGTATACTCAATCGGTTTTCTCTGACATGCTATATAGTTTTCTCGGACGGCAGTAACCCCCGGGGAGCTGTGCGTGTGGGTACGGGATGATCACCGGGTATACAGTCCATGGAGTACAGTGGCGACAGTGTCCCCGGGAGCGTACTAACAAGTTGAACCTGTTCTTTAATCGGCTTGACATGCCAGCCACAAACAGATAGTCACCTGGCACCTCTTCCATCAGCCCCTGGCTCACTGGCAGTGCCTGACAGGTGCATGGTAGCTTAAGAGAGTTAGCTCAGGGAGTAGCAGGACCAAGCGTGTCTCCGAGAGGCGGCGCCATGCAGGCACTACTATAACAGTGATAGCAGAGGAGGCACTGGGTGCCAGGCGGGTGGCAGAGAAAACAACTATGGTGCCGATAATCTGCTCATGGTGCAAAAGAACTTCCTGAGGACATGTTTATGTAATTCTGTTGTATGCAACAAGAAATACTTTATGCTAGCAATGACAAAAAATGTGCTTTTCCAGCATGGCGAATTACAAATCACAATGAAGCTCCATTTGTATACACAGAGTAAAAAAACAAACAAACAGTGATTTTACGATATGGTCCCAGAGATAGAAATATCATTAAATAGCAGTCTGGAGCCTAATTCAAGGCTTTGGTGTCTTTGAAATTGAAATCGGCGAAAATCACTACCAGAGCTGCAATTTTTTTTTTAATTATGGGGCATATATTTTCCATTGGGGGTGTCAATTTGGGGGTCACTGATACAGTATGAAAACATTATTTGGAATCACTGCACTACACATATTGTATTAATGGTATTGGTGTTTGGTCTTTTGTATACATTACACATACAATATATTTAATAAATGATGCGTAGCCTTCATGCTAGCTCAGGCTGTGTCCCTGAGAGGTTTCACGCATAGGCATTACAATGATGTTTCATGCATTGTCACAGCAATCAGCTGACCAATTTGGCAGGTCATATTAAAGGGGAATTTCACCCATTTTCAAAAAAGGGGTCCGAAAGAAAAATCATTAACATGGTGAAATACATCTTGATGATGTCATCAGATGTATTTCACCATGTTAATGATTTTTTCAGACCTCCATTTACAGGAAATACAGAATTGGGGGAACTTTTTACCATGTCCACACAACATCTCTAAGGTATATATTAATGACATATTAAAATGTTGAAAATGGATGGAGTTCCCCTTTAACACACCCCAGTGTCTGTTCTCCTCCCCTGCAGGACTGTGCTGGTATGCATCTCAGGGGTTGACACTAACACTTGCCCGCTTGCCCGGGGCAAGTAAAAAAAAATGGTGGGGCAAGTGAAGACTGCTACCTGGTTGCCCGATCGGGCAAGTGTGCAACTTAGTGCACTATAACACAACACAAGATAAATTTGTCTTGAAGGCAGTCATTGCACTCTGCCTCTGTGTCTTTCCCTGCTTTCTAGATATCCACAATTCCAGGCTGGATTTGGGAAACAGAACAGGCAAATTAACACATCAAAATGACCATTAATCTTCTACAGTGTAGACCTGGGATAATTAAGATGATGAATTTTAACTCTTGAGAGTGTAAAAATGAAACCAAATGGACCCGCAAGGGTCCATTTGGTTTCATTTTTACGTTCTCAAGAGTTACATCTGGTTAACCAACTTAACTGGGGACCACCTGGAACCTGGGGGGCAAGTGACCATGACCTGAGGGCAAGTAGAACCTGACTTGCACTTGCCCGATGGGCAAGTGCCTCAGAGACCTTAGTGTCAACCCCTGCATCTGGTTGTTCCCACCACCACCCTGTCATCACCGCTGGGCTCTGCTAATAGTTCTGCTCCCCATGGGGGTGGTTAGGTATATACAGTATACAAATATATCTCCTTTTAATCTTAATGGTTAATGATGGTTGTCTAAATGTGCTGAGTGGGGAGAAAAATGTAGCAGAGCCTGGATCTTATTTACATTCTATAAATAAAATATTGGTTTTCATCTATTCATGAGCTATCTCACTGAGCTGAAGGTGCTTGCTAACAGGGGAACCCTTAAAACACACAAAGAATGATTAAAAAGAATATAATAAAAGTTTGGGAAGCCTCAAACACAGTAAGAATGATTAAAAAAATAATAAAAACTTTGGGTAAGCTTCAGACCTAATATTCGCGAGTACTGTATGGGCAACAAATGCAAACAAAAAAAAAAGAAAGAAAGAAAGAAAGAAACAACGAAAATATCTCTCTCCTATTCGGTTGCAACACTGTATCACAGCAAAAGTCAAATAGTGACTTTCTGAAGAGGGCGCGGTTTTCCTTTTGTCTTGCAAAAAAAAATGCATCAAAAAAGTAGCAGCACTGATTCAAACCGCCAACCTAATGACTACTGGCCAACCTGCTTTACCTCCTGAACCACTGTGGACTTTGGAAAGTCAAATACTGACTTTGTGTGGGGTCTGGAAAAAAAGTCACTATTTGACTTTTGACGTGTGATAGTGATACAGGGTTGTCTGCCTATATATGTCATATTTATAGTATGCGTAGAGTTAAACCCATTAACACAATCCATGCTGGGATTTCTTAAAAAATAGCTAAAAGCTAGTTGTGCCAGAGCTTACTCTAAAAGCCCGGATGACCGAGAAAAAAAAAAAAAAAAAAAAAAAAAAAAAACACACCGAATGAAAAATGTTTTTTTGTGAGATCTAACGTCTCTTTAGAAGCATTAATATTCTAAATGAGAGGCATGTTGCGGTCAGAATGAGGACAGAAGTAATGCGCTGCATCAAAACCTCAGATAGCTACCTAGATTAGGAGATACAAGGCATACTTTCTGGCCGTGAATGAGGAAGTGAACAGCATCGCACAAATGCGCCAACAATTACAGAGTATATTAGAGAAGGAAAGGCAACTAAGAAAAAGTCTGAAATCAATTAAATCAACGGAACGGATGGCCTCACACATCGCCATCTGTATGGAAACGGTTAATGCCAGGAAAGCCGCTGCGTAATTTTAGCCTGAAATGAACATCTTTACTACAATGGAGCTGCGCAGTCCCCGCCCCTTTCTAGAGATCGACCGATCAGACTTTTGGCCGATGTTTCCGATCACCAATTAGTGGAACATCAAAAAGGCCGATAGCCGATATCAGCCGATACGATTATTATTTACTTTAATAGAATAAAGGTGCATAAGTGCGGAAGCAGCAAAAGTGTTTCAGTTTCCCCTCCATCACATGCATGTTTTTTTAATTCAAGTACAGGCACAGAGCTTCAGACATAAAAGAAAAAGAGAAAATACATTTTGGATAATTTGGATAAATCTATAAATACATGAGGTGATAGAATCAGAGACACACAGCTATACATCTCCTTACCACCACAATCTACCGGATCTTCAATGAAAGTGGTCGATGTACAATTTTTGAACATTTATAATAAATACAAATAATCGGCTGCTCTTTTTTCGATTATTTATTTTGAGCACCGATACCGATTATTAATAAAATCATGAATATCGAATTCGATAATCGGCCGCGGCCGATAATCGGTCTATCACTATCAGACGTCGCCTGTGTTCCATAAATGTAATCCTCAGTCATTTTCCGCATAGACTTTTTCGAAAATGGTTTATAAAAACACGATTGCACCGCAGACAAATCCAACTCGGGTTGGGAGTAATCATGAGAACAAACACAATATTATCATGCAATATCAAAAATGGCAGGATACAACAGTTTTTGTTTCATTTTTCATTTTAGAAATTATTTGATTGTCCCAAAAGATTGTGTGTCATCATGATTTGTCACGACCTGAGTTGGCTTTGTCCGCAGCGTAATCGTCCTCATATGAATCATTTTCGCAAAGTCTATGAGAAATCTATGGGGATTTTGTTTCTGGAACAGGGGCAACGTCACAAGGGGCGGGACTGCGCAGCTCTATTACCTGTAGCTCAGGGCTGGCCAAAAGGTACAACTGTAGATCGTGATCTACCAGTAGATCACACAGACCATGCAGGTAGATCACATGACAGTACCCTAAAATGTATAGATCCGTAACTCTTGAGAGTGTTAAAATGAAACCAAATGGACCCTTACGGGTCCATTTGGTTTCATTTCACACTCTCAAGAGTTAAATTATATTTAAACATCTGAATTACGTAATTTTCAAGAGTCCACACAATTAGAAAATGGAGAATAATTGTTATTTTGACCAACCTTCTGCCAGCTCTCTTTCCCGATTGTGGACAAAAACGTGAAAGTTAATAGCTTTGGGTGCAAGAGACTAAACTCAACATCACAAACTGTCAACTCAAACCCCAAATACTGTTTTCAAACATCAGTATAGTAGCATATACAGGAAAACCGTCCTATCCTCCCCCTCCATTTTTCATTATATGTGCATTATTCTTAAACACTATAACAGTAAGTAACACCATCACCACTATTTATCCTCCCCCTCCATTTTCCATTATAAGTGCATTATTCTTAAACACTATAACAGTAAGTAACACCATCGCTACTATTTAAAAGTTTCTTGGGGGCCTTGAAATGGATTTTTTTTTTGTTTTTGATGTGTAGATCTTGTTGGGCTGGTCATTTTGAAAGTAGCTCTCAAGTCAAAAAAGTGTGGGCACCCCTGCTGTAGCTGAACAAACATGTATGTATGTATGTATGTATGTATGAGTTCTTTCTATTCACTACCTTCTACTCTAAAACATCTGAGAGATTATTGTACTGTCCCTCTACCTCAGTAAAGCTCTGTGTGAAGCAAGGTCACGTCTCAGACAGTTGTTATTGCCTTATTCCCCCCACAGTTTGGTGCTATAAACGTGTTTATGTGGATTCTCATGCTGCAGCCGTTGCAGTTTTAACTCTGCTAACATAGATAGATGGATGGATGATTATACATTGCTCTCCAGCATCCATCACCATCAACCATATTTCAGGCCCATTTCCAACACCGAGGGGAAAAGCACCACAACAGCTCAATTATATAAAAGTCACAATTGCGAGTCAGAAACACAATCCAGATCCTGTTTTATTTATTTATTTTTTTTAGTCCGTGCTGGGTGGAAAGGGGCTTCCATACCAAACAGCCAGGAGCAGACACTATGGAACAGTGCCTACACGCTCTGCTCCACGTGTGGACGTGCAGGGACTGAATGTGTCTCATCTCATCTTTAAATCTTTGTGTATTGTTATCGCATTGCCACGCTTTATCTATTTGAAAAATAGCAGATCTACAAGATCATAGCGCGCCACCGAGTGGCGCGCTATGATCTTGTAGGTCTGCTATTTTTGAAAATCCGTGAAAATGTGTCGCAAGTCTTTGAATATATTATTTCAGAGGGCAAACATTTTAACTTAAATCTTCAAATGCTTCTGCAGGGATCCCTAGCTAGAACATGTTTTCAGATGGGGGTCCGCAGCCAAATATACATAATTCTGGTGGTTCATGGCATGAAATAATATGTTAAGCATCACTGACACAGGAGGACACAGGAAAAGAATCTAGTGTCAGAAACTAGAATCTAGCGACAAAAAACTAGAATGGAGTGTCGGAAATCTAGAATCTAGCGACAGAAAGTAGAATCGACAGCCAAAAACTCAAATCTAGCATCAGGAACTAGAATCTAGTGCCTGCAGCTAGGATCTAGTGTCAGAAATGTGACGTCAACACTAGAATGTATAGCGCCATAAACTAGAATGTAGCATCAGAAACTAGAATCTAGTGCCTGCAGCTAGGATCTAGTGTCAGAAATGTGATGTCATCACTAGAATGTATAGCGCCATAAACTAGAATCTAGCATCTGAAACTAGAATCTAGTCAGGAGTCAGGACAAAATGGCTCATCTCATCTTTAAATAGGAGCAAAAAGAGCAGAAGCGGACCAAGGGGGTGGTGGCGCGGCGGTCCATTCTAGTACTGTTGCATAATGCAACAACAGGTAACCGGGCGAGAAGGGCAGGGGTCTAAGAGAGGAAGAGACACACGGCTAATGCTTTTGCCCCCTGTAACAACCCCAATCCACACACACACGCACGCGCGCACACGCACACAAGCATGCACACACATCGCCCACACATAGTACAATATTTACCAATTTTCAACTCGGAATACTACAGCGAAGCGAACCAAACAGCCAGTCAGACTTCATCGTTTTTTTTTGTTTGTTTTTTTTTCACAGCAGCTGTGTGTATACAGTATAGCATACAATAATACACTGACCTCAGCTACTTTATCCCATTGTAGACTATCCCGATTCTAAAAATGTCTCTGAAATACTAACCTAAGTGTACTGGAAAACTTCAAATTATTGTGTAACACCACCAAACTTTGACATTTTTTGATACTGTACATACTGTACAGAACGCATATTGGGGTTCCCGTCAACTAGGGTAAAACTACCACTAGGGGTTCCCGTCTACTATGGGTTATAGGGATGCTGTAGCTTTCACACAATGCAAAGCAATGTAAGCTTATAGATCAGATAAATGCTGGAATGTATAGTATACTGGGCTGAAGTGTTTTTTCTTTCTCTGTAAACTACAAAGTGCTATTGCAAATTTTTCAAGTAATTGTAGTGGATTAAAAGTAGAGATGCACCGAAAAGGAAATTATTGGCTGAAAACCGAATACTGAATAGCCAAACATGAATATCTTTTTCCTTCCATTGTCGTCATCACTGCAGCTTACCTGATTATGGAAAGACATGATTATGGAAAAACTTAAATGATAATCATTACTATGGATCGACAAAACATGTATTCAGCGGTTTTGGATGTACAGTATAAATTGCATACACTATTCGCTCAGGGGCATTTTTGCCATTAGGCAGACTAGGCAGTTGCCTGGGGTGCCATGGGTGGGGGGGGGGGGGACCGGGGCGACCACCAGACATGCTTTAATCCTCTTGTGCCATTATATGAACAACCCCCAAAAACGTCATGTTTGCTTAATGAAGGGCAGGGTTATGGAACAAAGGGGACCTGGTATCGATATAACAATAGCACGAATGGCTTCATTAGCATTTGATTAGGCTGCCCCTACCCCCTAAACATACTAAAGGTGTTTATAGGTGAGACTGGGGATGGGTAGAGGTGTGAATAGGGAACTGAGAGACTCAGACCAAGGGAAAATCCCCAGCTGGAAAAAAAGGAGGAAAAAAGGGGGGAAAAACTGTGGGTAAATGATAGCTAGTTTCATCATGAAACTACACAAATAAATGACTGGTCAACTAAAAGCTGGCTTAAAGTGGCTTAAGTTCCTTTTAATAATTGTCACCTAGTATTGATATTTTGGCCACAGGAGGGATTCAATAGGTTGAATCCCTGTTGTGCTCATTGTTTGAATCTAATGTGAAAATGTCTGTGAGACATTAAGCCATATAATCAGACTCATGTGGCCAATTCGTCACACACACACACACACACACACACACACACACACACACACACACACACACACACACACACACACACACACACACACACACACACACACACACACACACACACACACACACACACACACACACACACACACACACACACACACACCACAAACACGGTAAGGGGGGCTCCAGGGAAAATCTTTCCTGGGGCTCGAAGAAAATATATCACCGGATACAGTGGCGTTCCTAGCCACTGTATCCGGTGATATATTTTCTTTGAGCCAAAACCAGAGCATCACTATGTAAAAGTACCATAATTGGAGTAGAAGTTAAAAAAGTACTGAAATCCTGAGAAATCCTTCAGTACTTACTGACACTTTACAGTTAGTAAACTACAGTACTTGAGTAAATGTAGTTGTGTTACCTTATACCGCTGAATACATTTGTTTTTCCCTGTGCCACTGTTGCATTGTGGTCCCAACGGTGGGCTATTCACATTGTCTGGTTCAGTGTTTATATGGCCGTCCAGGCTGCATTGTTTCCTATCTCCCAGACAAAACAAGGAACTGCTTTATTGCCCTTAGCAAACACCCAGTTAGGATTACTCTCAAGAATTATGGGGGCAGTGCTTCTAAAGAGAGACGGGACCATAGTGAGCCCTCAGTCAAGACGTTTCCATTTGTCATTCCATACTTATTATACCCTGTGTCCGGGCATACCCCAATGAGTTTCATACAGTGCATGTATCCATCCATCACCCAGATTTACTGTGGACTAAAAAGAGAGGAAGTTAGCTATTGAATTAGGTTAATGATAATGATAATAGCGTTTTTTTTTTCTTTTAGATTTTCCTTTTTCTATATTTTACCTCACAACACAAAATTAGTATTCCAAGTATTCCAAGTTCTGATACACTAATACCACTAATAAGTACCCAAAGAATGTGAAAACAGCTTTTATAGTTCCCTGCAGCTTGACTTTGCTGTGCAAAACTAATACTTTCAGTATTCTGAAAATATGAACAGATGTGTGTTATCAATTCTCTGCGGTTGGTGTGTTTTGCTACTACAATAGCTAGATGCATGTTGTGGTGTAACCCGCACCAACTGTGGAATTCTTGTCTACTAAAATATTTAAAGGATGAATACTGTAGCTCACCAGGCAGGCAGGGCAGGCAGACTAAAGCCCTAATCACACCAAAGTCGGGATGGTTTTAGCGTTAGTGGTGTGATATGTCTTGTTGCATGTTGACACACATCGCCCCAATCGATTAAACACATGGAATTCAATGGCCCAAACCACACCAAAGGGTCACCAACTCGCCATGCAACTACTTTGGCCCTTTGGCCCCCAAGAGTTGCATGGTGCCCCTTTGGTGTGCTTAGGGCTTGAGTCTTAAAGGGAGATGGTGGTCTTTATGTGTGTAATATGTGGTTTTAGATATTTTAGATTGTAGCAGTGAGCCCAGTGTCTACTACAACGTTGACTAGATGTTGTCTCAGTAAGAGAGAATTGCTGGAATTGTAGTCCGGCTTTGTTTGTTTGTTTCTGGATTTTGTGCGTTTATTGATAGTATCGATTGAAAAGAGACAGGGAAGATGGAGAGAAGGGGAGAGACATTCAGAAAAGGTTGTCGTAAACGGGACTCAAACACGCAGTAGGCCAAAGCCTATATGTTTCATGTGCCTGGGCCACATGGGGAGAGCACGCGCCCTATGGTGCAGTTATACGCTCCTCCTGCATCCTTTACAATATAATCCACCCACTACTCAGCAGCTACATCACCGGGTCAGTAGATCTTTCAGTTTTGATGTTAGGTCTGCCCACATTGAAATGGTGCCCTGTTGGGCCTGATTAATCTGCGCTGATGACAGTTTGACATAGGCAACGTCCGAATATCATGTGGGTGTTTCCAGCACTGGGCTATCTTTTTAGCTGCCATGAGCCCAGCTAACCAAACCTTGCGCATTTTTGCCGCAGGTGTCAGGGAGGAATCACTATTTAATCAGCAACTGTACAGCGAGTAAATCTCCCAGTCTTTGTGACCTTATCGCAAAACTCGAACACCCTATGGGCATTTCCATACAGTATTCCCATACAGTATGAATACATGAGCCCTTTTTCAATTTTATCAATTTGCCAACCAGTAATGCGCACTTGTGACACCCAACGCACTCCACATTCAGCTGTTTGTCTGGAATACACTTTAACACCACTTTTGGTTATAGATGATATCTGATGCAAGTTATCCAGGTTCTCTTGGATTCCTATTAGCCGCCACTGGGCTGACAGCTGTTCATCCACCTGTAGTGCACTGTCGTTCCATATAACTCTCTGGACCGAGATGGAGTCGACTCTGTGCATTATGCACAGCACTTTCTGAACCTGGCAGGCTGGCACTGGCTCTGACCTCCATTGGGGGGAAGTTTTTTTTGTGTGGCACTGCGAAATTGCATCCCCGGAATGGTTCACGACATCGGGACATGGCCCTAGGACAGCTTCTTATAGCAGCCTTGCCGTGCCACGGCTGGAAGCACATGAAATAATAATCCCGTCCTTCTATCGCGTGTCTAGTTCTTCATTCTGAGTGTCTCCCTCCGTCTGGCCTTTGTCTTGCCCATCTTCTGGATTTATTCTCTATCATACTCCTGAGCTATTTGTCACCTTTCTTTCCTCGGCTCATCATTCTGCCTGTCTTCCTCCCTTACTTTATCCCGTTTGATTGTTTGTTATTACTCTTCCTTCGGAACAGTGTATAATAAAAAACCCTGTCCCTATCTCTCCCCCGTCCGCCTACTAACTCTGCTGATTTGATGAATCACAGCATGCCTCGCAGGGATGGAGCTCAGCACAGAGGGGAGATGGACACCAATTACAACTGGAGCTCAAAAAGTCGAAAACAGGAGATAGAGAACCCAAGGCACAGTCTCGTTGAGTGCACACGTGGACGCACTCGGCATGGCATGCCCTCGCACGGCCCGCGCTGCTCACGATCTGCTGGAACCACTTAACTCGCCAATGATGATGACACAGAGTATTCTGTGCACGACCTCTCACATGGCCATTTTTATTTAATAGAAATATTTCCTAAATCTCAGGCATTGTGGGGAAGATCTTTTGCTAAAAACAACAGATCGGCAATGCAGCGCAACAGAAGAGAGTACTAGTAGAGAGCCCTGAGGTCCTATGGCCCTCAACCATATGGGGTTTATGTGCTGTATACTGCACAACAAATGCCTGCACTTTATGGAATATAAATGAATGTCTTATCCCAATGTGTACAGTAAGTAGCTGCGTGGAAGCCAGAGTCTGTTTTACCATGTGCTTTTTTTTGGTTTATGCATTGGCATTTCCTGTTTTTATTGATTGTATTACCGATCTTTGGAACTCATTGTGTAAACTTAGCTTTGAACTACGAACCCTACATTCATGCCAGACGTTGTCTTCATTTATTACTTGAACTATCACATGAGTAGCAGAACAAAGTTCAGGTCCGAGCGATCCCAGCGAGAGGAACAACTTCTCCTCATCATCTTTCTGCCTTGTAGAGACCTCGCACTGTCACAGAGGACTCTATTAAAAATAAGGAATAACCTGTCTGGCCTTCCACTTGAATAATCATGTTGACTTGGAGGAGCATAAAAGGTCACAGCCTACTGGATTCCTGTCAGTCAGGCCGTGCCACAGGCGACCTGCAGCAGATGAGCACTTTTATTCTGCTGGGTCCAGTGTGGAGGTCACAACAGACCCTAACGTGGAGAAAAGTATACCAAACTGCAGGCGGCATTAAACCAGAAAACAATTACAAATGTGCACCTCCTTGCAGCGCATATCAGGCTGGGTTTGCCATCCTGAGCCCTGTGGCCTGTGGGTATTGGGGGCTAAGATGGATTCATACCGCAAAGCAGAAATGGAAAGAAATCATAAGGAAGGCAACGATGCTGAACCCGTTTGTAGGTGGAGCAAGAGAGGATTAACGCCATCCTTCATGTGTGTGTCAGCTTGTTTTTATCATCCACCCACAGGGCAGGTTCACCATGCTCTGCTTAACTCGTACAGAATGCATGGGGCACTCACACGCAGGCCAGGGGGGTGTCCATCGCCCCGCTGCATTGATCAGCCATCGGATGCATGGGCTATAGGAGAAGCCACAGTGCTGCTCATTGTGACAGATAACTGCTCCAACAACGGCAATGCCTAGTGATAGAAGGCGAGAGCAAAGTGGAGTCAGCAGATGTTGATATTGCACACAGGCTCAGCCAAGAGATGCCGGAGACAGACAGGATGAGTTGTGGATGGACAGAGTAGTCCGGTGACAAGAGTGGACGCCACAGTGGTGGTTATAATTTTTGTTTTTGCCTACTGGAAGTGTTCATGAGGTCACGCAGCCATTTTCCGTTTCCAACCCAAGTAGGTTATAGCTGTTGAAATTCAAGGATATACCATGTCGTATTAGTTTATCGGTTCAACTTCAAAAGGTCTGATGTTTGATGTACTTTTACAACAAAGTCATTCATATAATTTCACATCCAAGATCCAAGAATTACAGAGAGACTACGGTAAGCAATGTGTCATACAGGGAAGAGTCCATGGAGATCACAGTGCAAGTTATTAAGTATAATAAAACAAGTTAGTGGACTTATATTTATATAGTATACGATCCCTGCTGTAACAACCTAGCGTGAGTACAGCCCCAAATCCCTGCTTCATAAACCAGGTTTTTATTAAATCAAATACACGGCTCAAGTGGGATTATAACAGGATCAGAACTTTACAAGTGCTCTTGGAGAGCTTTATATTTATGTTTTAATTATCCAATAGTTTTCTCTTTTTTTGCTTTGCTAAGAAGAACTTGACCTGCCAGATAGAACAACAACATGCACATGTACAGTAATCCCATGCCTGGCACCCTTCAGCTCCCGCTCAGATATGCCCTAAAGCACCCGAGTGCTGACTCATAAATGTAAACAAGAAAGCCGGTACAGAGAGGAATTCATCACTGGCGAATGAAGCATTAGGGTGTGTCCAAACTCATTTGCCGCCGGAAACAGTGCTTTTGATGTAGTCTTGGCAGGGCCACTTTCAGTTTTGCTATGACCACATGACTGCTAAACTAAATCAAAAGATGTCTCCTGGAAGACGATTTGAGCTTGGGTTAAGCTAGTAGAGCACGGGTGCCCACACTTGTTTGACTTGAGAGTTACTTTCAAAATGACCGGCTCAACAAGATCTACACATCAAAAATGTGATTATTCCATTACGGAAAATCTATTTCGAGGACCCCTAGAAAGTTTGAGCTTTAAAATAGTGGTGATGGTGTTACTTACTGTTAGTGTTTAAGAATAATGCTCTTGCACCCAAAACTAAGAACTTGCACATTTTTGTCCACAATTGGGAAAGAGAACAGGCAAAATGATGGTCAAAATAACATTATTCTCAATGATTTACTTTTTAATTGTGTGGACTCTTGAGAATGTAACTCTTGAGAGAGAAACAAAACCAAATGGACCCGTAATGGTCCATTTGGTTTCGTTTTACCGCTCTCAAGAGTTACAGATTCATGGGGACTGTCGTGATCTACCTGCACGGCCTGTGTGATCTACTGCTAGATCACAATCTACCTCTTGGGCACCCCTGTAGTAGAGGAGCCCTAGCTGTTTCCCTTCACACCGAGCAGACCAGCCTCGCTGACAGCCAGTGACTCTCACAAGCAGTGCCGTACACTTGCTCAACCTTGAAGCACACCTGCTGAGTACTACTGTCAAGAACCAATTAGCTCAAGTGCCGCTGAAGTCCTTTCCATGAAGGTTCCGCTAGCATTCCTATTCATGGATTCCCTACAGTTTGATGGCACACACCAGCAGGAGCCTGGCTAATGGACCCAAGTGTTTTTCTAGTTCTTCAGTCACTCACTAGACGCATGCCACTGAGCACAGTCATTTATGCAGAGAACCTGGCAGCTCAGCCAATATCTACTGTACAAATGTCTTTCTGGGAAAAAAATGTGTTGCTATACAAGTGGCTCTCAAAATTTTAAGTCAAAGGCAACACAGAAAGATATGTATGTAACCTCTGACCCCCCATCTAAAAATATGTTGTGCCCAGTGATGGAGAGAGTAATATATAATAATATTACAGCAATATTATTATTTTCCTCTGTAAAAGTAATGTAACAAAATGATTTCCTATGAAACAGTAATAATGTTACAGTTACTCCTACTAATATTACTAGTTGCCTTTGCCATACTGCTGCTTTCAACAGTATTGGGTTGATGAGCTAATGCACTTTGAGCTAAAAAGTAAGCAATATGCCCAACACCAGTTGTGCTAAGCACTCCTAGTAGAAATTATGTGAGCAAAAAAACATTGCTTTAAAAATAGATATTTTCAAGATTTCTCAAAAATACTACATACTACGAGCTCGAGGCATGGCACAAAATACAGTATATTATTTTGAGTGAAATGAAGAAGTATGTCAATGACATCAAATGAGGTGCGTGTAATGAGACTATTTCTGGAGCTCAAGTGAGGCTGTCTGTTCTAAACTTGCCCCAGTGACACGGGATCTCGTTAGTGCTCGCAAACCATTGTGGAGTGCATCGTTCCTGTGTGTACTGCATGCTGCAGGCTGGCCTGACAAACACACTATTAACCCATTTCAGACCTGTACTAGATTTCTTAAGACCTAAGACACAAGAATGTAAAGGAAAGGAATACATAAAGAAGTACATTAAAGTGTGAAATGAGTTGAATCAATGTCCAGCTTATTACAAGAGCTTGTGCCCAGAACACAACACTCAGGGAGTTTGCCTAGTGCAAGCCTCCCTAACCCTCTTCCGAGATAGTTCTTATAGTCTAGCTTTTACAGACAAAATGTTCATATAAGGATTGCTTTACAGATAGAAGCTGTTCCCTAAATAGGGAAGGAGTATACTTTAGTGACAGTAAGCATGGAGGAGTCATGTCAGGTGTCGACATTGACAGCTGCAGTCAGAATGGGCTGTGATGACACTTCAAATACAGACAGGGAAATCACAACCTATTCTGACATTCTAAAAATCCATTACAGACCCGAGGCCCATGAAATGAATTGGCCACAGGTCCCCATCTGAAAATATTTTGTGCTCATTTTTTTTGTAAAAAAAAAATAAAAATAAAATAAAAAAAAGCAAAAATAGCTGACGTACAAGCTTGCAAAGAAGCACAAGGGCAATAGAATTCTATTGACCAAAATGTTTTCTAATTAAAGTTGTCCTTGTTTGAGATAGACCACGTGCAGGTCATTTTATTGTATTCCGGCGTGTGTTCCCTGCGTATGCACTGCGTCTGAGCTGATCAGGAGACCTTGCTTTTTTTCCTGTAAATAGCCAACACTAAAATATAAAATAACACAATGCTTTCTCAGACTTAAAGCAGGGCTAAGAAACAGCAGCTCTATGTGCTCTAACAAAGAGTTTTCCTCCCAGATCAAATCAAGGAAAAAGGAAAATAAAAAGTTGAAGGCAATGCAGACACACAACTGCAATGATTTGCCACAGAGCTGCAGTCTGGTAGCAGCTGGCTGCAGCCCCTGCATCACTAACACAGCTAAAAACTCACAGGGTGCCTTGGGTGAAAATTGGATAGTGCAGCTCCAACAGTCACCACTGATTCAACCTGATGACGTCAAATAGCAAAAATGGCTGCCAGAGTGGCACATCCCTTCAGGCTATATGGTCCTAGATATTTTAGCGTGATGATTAATTTTAAACTGAATAATACACTGTAAGAGTAACTGTGTAACTGTTAAAGTCCAGTTGAAATCGGGTAAGAGGCAGATAGTAGAACACCGGATAGTGTATGCAAATAATACATTCAAATTGCTGAGTAAATGATTTATGTTCCCATAATAGTGATTATTATTTAGGTTTTGCCATAATTATGTATTTTGCCATAACCAGGTAGATTTAAGGTGCACCAACGGTAAGGAATACAGTATATTAATCATGTTCGCCTATTCAGTATTTGGTTTTCGGACAACTATTTTCTATATTCGAATTTGGGTCCGGCTAAGAAGTTCCCTTTCGGTGCATCCCTATTATACAATGCAACAGTTTCATGATTTTACACTTGAAACATTGTTTTTTGCATGGTTCCTGTTAAATAATGTATAAATCAAATAAATAATCAAACCAGCGTCATCAAGCAGTATATTTTTGTTTTCAGGAAGTAATTCAATTTAATTAAATTTAATCTAAAAATACACAAAATGATTGGCATCGATTATAAGATATACCACCAATGTGGTCTAAAAGTGTGAAAAGCATATATTTTTTTATTTCAGTGGGACTTTAAGCAGGTAAAACCTAAAAGGGACATTTGAGGAGATAGGGTAGTAGTGGTGGTGTGTTTAAAAATGGACTTGGATATTAGCCACGTGTCCGTTTGAATTCATTATTCAACCCCATGTGGTCCTGCACAGCTTAGTGGATACAGTGTGTCATAAGCCCTGCCAGGGGCTATAAAGTTAGATCCCCACTGGGTCTTTACATGTTAAAAATGTATGCCTGCAGCACTGTGAGGGACTAATGGAATATGACACAGCTGACAGATTGAAATGATGCAGCCCAATGAAGGCAGTCAAATATGGACATAGGATGTGGTCTCAGGGGATATGGCAATCGCCACCCCCTACTGTTCACATTTCATCCCCAAATTCAGTTAAACTTCGATCTTTTATGCATTAAATTTCCCCGACTCAGATTTCTTTCTGGCAGATTAATGTGCATCCAGATCAACACTGAGCGCGTCTCAGTCCAGGCCCATCCATCTACAGGATGTGACATGATATTGCGTTTCCTTGTCTGCAACGATACAGTGCTTTAACCAGACTACGTTATTTGTGGTTGTGGAATCTTTTCAAACATTTTCTCCCTCGTGTGACTATAGTTACAATAGTGGATCTACAAGAGCACAATGCATTGCGTTGTACAGTCGATCAACTATTTATTTATGTTATTTTGTCAAGGATGTATTATACATTATTCTCGACAATGATGAGGGCATTGAGAAATATTGGGGGACAAAAACAAATCAAATTCAATGGTGGTAACAGGGAAAACATACTGTAGTATACATAAAACAATAAAACTGTGACTTAACATTGAAATGTGGGGTAAATTAGTATGGGTAAGAAGAACAAGGATCCGTGAAAATATTAAACCTGACTAACATATTTTTGATACCGCCATTTTTCATGGCCCTGGCTTGGTGAAGATATAGCCTTTCAGACCCTTTGCTGAAAACTTAAGCCAGCCGAAGAATTGTGACATTGCAATCAGATTGTTACATTGCAATCATTTGCCATCCACACATAATGAATTTGACAAAACACAGCAAGGACATGGCCATGCAGTTTTTGCTGGAAGGCAATAACAAACCTTGAAGATAGTATTACATTTTTTGAAAATAAAATACAATGCTGTGTCGTTTGGGCAATCCGTCTGAGTAGAGAGTTAAAGATGAATTTATATGACATAATATATTGTGCTTATAAGCCGTCATGATATGTGGTGTCTTGTACAACCTTGTAGCTGGACATGGGTACTATATTGGGTACCATTGTCCCATACTTCCTTGTAAATACATAAAGTGCAAGTACTTGTATTGAGTAAACTGCAAGCTTGTGGTGTTTGCCTCAGGAGGTAGAGAAGGTCGGACAATGATCTATGGGGTCGGCGGTTCGATTCCCAGCTGCCAATGAGAATGATGAATGAATGGCTGGGTGGGCTTGTGTAGACTTGGGTAAAATATAAAAATATTCGAGGTGTGGCAAAAGGGTCTCTCTCTCTCTCTCTCTCTCTCTCTCTCTCTCTCTCTCTCTCTCTCTCTCTCTCTCTCTCTCTCTCTCTCTCTCTCTCTCTCTCTCTCTCTCTCTCTCTCTCTCTCTCTCTCTCTCTCTCTCTCTCTCTCTCTCTCTCTCTCTCTCTCTCTCTCTCTCTCTCTCTCTCTCTCTCTCTCTCATGGAGGGCTGCGGGCACAAAAGGTGAACAGGTCCCACACTCGAGGTCCAGCCTCCGATCGCGTTCACCCACACAATTTAATAGTTCAGATATGGATTCAAAGCAGCGGTCCCACGCTTCATTCGCCGTCCAATCACACATGGCCACGGTCAACAGTTCAATCTACATAGTCTGTTTAAACAGGCTGACATGCACTCACTTCTACACGCTCAGCATATCTCTCTCGGCTCTCGTTTACATTATTGCCGGCTTGTCAGCGATCTTAACCCTTAGCTCCCGTCCACCCGCACAGTATCATGTTCTTTTTAATATTCAGGTTCTTTTTGGCTCTGCCCTTGAGGGGTTTTGTATGTCTATTATAAATTTTTTTCCCACTCCATGTAATAACCATGTATCTTCAGGCTCTGCTGCGGGGGCTCGTACAGACTGCAGAGTCGAATCTGTGTCATGCAAATTTGCTCTCAAGCATCCGGTGAGCAGAATGTGTATTGTCCTGATTGAACACATGTTCCTGAAGGGGATTTGGATGCATGATACCACTATCTCTGATCAGGTCAGATGTCAGTGAGAACGGGAATGCTAGCTACTGTAGCTACCTCTGAAGATGATAGCCGATAAATCACAGCAAAGTGCGAAAATGTGCGATGCCAAGGTTGCACGTAAAGTGGGCCAACAAAGACAGCAGTGAGAAAGAATAGGGCGTGTTGTCCTGTCCGATGACACAATTATTACAGTATAGTGTATAGTGTTACCTGCTTGAGTTATGAGGTATTGCACAAATAATACAAGTATCCGTATCATCATGATCTGGATGAAACCTGGATCAGCATTCATGCAAATTGAATATATTGTGTATGAAGCTATGAATCTCCCTCTCTGTCATTCTTGCAGTGTCACAAGCAAAAGCTTAATTTGTAACTCGATCTGGAGCCAAAAGAAAAGATGCAATTAAGAGCGATTTGTCAGTATTAATGTGCGCAGTGCATCAATTCTGAATTGCAAATCTTATCCTCCAGCAAAAATGAATCAGAAGATATGGAGGGTACTCCCCAACCCAGCTCAGTCCTGGTGGGTTTCCATGCTACATCCATGTTTTTGGGATCATTTTGTGCAACTTGCCGACCCAACGCCAGATACTGCTCCCTCTGCGGTTGTGTGGAACGCATGTATGGAATTTCAAGTCAGTGAGGCATTTGTACACTCTCAGAAAAAAGGAAACTCATTAACATGGTGAAACACATCTTGATGATGTCATCAGGATGTATTTCCCCATGCTAATGATTTTTTTTTTTTCAGATCTCCATTTCTAGGAAACACAGAAATGGGGGAACCTTTTTTACCATGTCCACATAACATCTCTAAGGTATTAAAGTAAAATATTGAAAATGAGTGGAATACCCCTTTAAGACACGTGCATGCACACTTGCATTTGCATGCACATTTCCGTGCACCTGCGCAACACATACAAACACGCTATTAAAACAAGTATAAAAAATATATTTTAGATGTGAGAAGTGGAGGGACGCCGTCCCCCCACGTCCCCCCTCCACTACAACCCTTGGTTATGTGGCTTAAACACATAAGAAAATGCTGCAGACAGGTAGACCCTGAAGAGTGACAGCAATCCTCATATAAAACCTATAAAACCTTTTCATTATTCGCAGGCAGATGTGATCATTTTGCAGTAGCCGACCATCGACCATCCCTTGGTTGACTCCGATTGGCTGGTTAAGAGATGACGTAATGGTGACATAACCAAGAGATCTTTATAAAGTAGTGCCATGACTATTATCTCCCGGAGGTGTCGGGGTACTTGCTCTCGCTGGCTATGCTCGCGCACAAGTCGGCCATGGCCCACTTGTGTGCAATGCGCAGATTGCCACTCTACTAACTGCAGTTCTAGCTAAAAAAACATTTTCAGTGATATACCGACCGAATAAAAAGCATGTTCTGTAAATGTAAAACGTGGCACAAATGGAGAGCAGATTTAATTGCATTCCAATGTTGTTCCAACGGGATGGTTATTTCATGCACAGGTGCATTCTGTTGCTACCGACTCACATTATCTTTGCATAGGCCTTATAACTGCTGTATCTACTTTGTTTGTATTTTAGGGATGAAAGAGAATGCATTTTGCTGTGATTCTCACAATGTTTTCCTCTCTTGGGGAATGTATCCGCATCTAAAAAAAAAGGCATGATGTTGAGTCAAAGTGCATGGCGTGTCACTGTTCACGGGCAGTGGTGCTGAACCATTCAATAATATATAAATTAGAGACATCTCATTCCACAGGGAAAAGTCAGCTTCTCAAGTGAGCGTGCGTGTGTGCGTGTGTGTGTGCCTGTGTGCGCGTGTGCGTGTGCGTGTGTGTGTGTGTGCCTGTGTGCGTGCGTGTGTGTAATATTGTGTACAACAATGTCTCCTGTCCTTGGGTTTGGCACATCTACTGCTAATTATTTTTGGGGTACCTTTATTGTAGTGCTAAGGAGGATACAGTATATGCGCATCAGCATCCCCAGGGAAGTCTTTGGGCGGTACACGAATCCTGAACTGACATAATGGTTATAATTAAAGGGGAATTCCACCCAGTCCAAACATTTTACTATGTCGTTAATATACCTTAGAGATGTTGGGCCCCATTGTTGTGACATGCTAAACCCCTTATCCCAAATCCCTATTTCGTTTTTACTGTTTTGAAAAACCTTTTGGAATATTTCAACATGTCAATCAATTAACACGTTGTGAGCTTGCAGTCTGGCCATCTGAACTAAAGATTTTTTTTAATAGTTTCAAAAGGCAAAGAAGTTAAGGGATAAGGGGTTTAGCGGTAACGAAAATGGAGCCCGTTGTGTGGACATGGTGAAATACATCTTGATGATGTATTTCACCATGTTAATGATTTTTCTTTCAGAGCCCCTTTTTCTGAGAGTGAAATGGACCCTGGAATGGAACCAAATGGACCCGTTAAGGTCCATTTGTACACTCTCAGGAAAAAAATGAAAATGGGTAGAATTCCCCTTTAATGACAAAAAAGGCCCTGTGAACAGTATGTTCTTGAAAGGGAACCCAATAGAGGGTGCGAGTCTGTGTCTAAACTCCACGTTGTGACATGCAGTGCTCTGAGGGTCTCCAGCACAGCCATTACAGAGTTTAAGATTTGAAACGCTGACTTTGTGATGACAGCCAAGAATCATACATTTTTATGCCAAAGCATTCAGCGTTCAACGAGTGCCAAGAACTAAGATCCCCTACTTGACTTTTAAATGATCACATTGCACTTTACCCACTCCTCTCCATGCTGGCTAGAGCGGCGATGTGGAATTACAGCAACAAGCTCAGCCGGACGTTTGATCAAAGCACATCAAAGTAGGTTAAACGAAATGCGGACTCATTATTTTTATTCTATACACTGTGCGGCCATACACTGGGCTTAAAAACACTGTATAAGGGTTTGGCTGCAGACTAAGGCTATACTACTATTTGTGAGTGTGCATTCGTAGACCTAGCATTTTTTTGTTTTCTTTTAAAAAAAAATGCATACACACACACACACACGCGCACACACACACACATATATATATAATGAATCCTGGGATGCAGGGAGGGTCTTATAGATGAGTCCCAGGGACATTTGATGAATCCCACTTAGTCCCACTAGACGTTAGGAGTAGTATTTTGTCATATTTACAATTTAACTCCCAATTAAATATGTGGTCCATCTATCTTTACTGCCTCATTTTGATTTATTTTGATGGTGGATTAATATTACAGTTTATTTATAGTATATCGTTTGTAGCGCTACAGCTTCTAAGGGTTACCTTTTTGCTGCTAATCAATACACCATTCCATTTCGCAATAGAACGGTTTATAGCTCAGTCTTGGCTGAGCTATAATGCATAGTAAAGTTGTTCTGCGGGTCAGGTCGGTTTCAAGTGGTTGATTAATGCATGTTTTTGTGGGTTTGCTGGTGCAGCTCAGCACTCATAACAGGCTGGGTGGGTGTTGGTGGTATTAAACATTTTCCATGCAAAGGCCCAATGGAATGGTCAGCAGAAAGCAGCAAGGCTGCAGGGTGCGGCTTTGTTTGGTGATTAAAGTAGCCAGCGTCACTAAAAGTGCAACACTTTCTTTTATTTTGTGATAAAAAAGAAGCAAAAACCGATGCAGCATGTGATTGTGTCTAGTGCATAATAAACCTTTAACCTAGCCAACGTCACAATACTGTACACAGCAGCTTACAATCTGGTGTGTGTAAAAGTTAAAACACTGGTTGAAAGCAAGGGTGTACTGTACAATACATTTTCATCAATAATTGAAGTATTTTGAACCATCTGTTGGTGCTCTATTTCAGGGGTTTTCAACAGATAGTCCAGGGGCCACCAATGGTCCCTGAGATGACTTCAGGTGGCCCCCAGCCTAAATGATTCAAAGTTGGTTAACCAGATGTAACTCTTTGAGAGCGTAATCATGAAACCAAATGGACCCGCAAGGGTCCATTCGGTTTCATGTTTACGCTCTCAAGAGTTAAGATATTCATCACCCGAATAAGCCCAAGTCTACACAACTAGAGAATGTAGAAGATTAATGGTCATTTGGATCACTATGTTTGACTGTTTTGTTTTCTCCAAAATCGAGCCTGAAATTGTGGACAAAATAAATCTTACTTTTGGGTCTGAAAATGTCATATATTGGTGGTCCGTGGCTCAAATGCTGAATAAATAGTGGGCTGTGAACCGTATGAAAACGGTTGAAAAACACTGCTTTATTTGGTCAAGGTGTGGTAAAATGTCATAAATAAATTAACTGCTCAGTGTGTCTAAAATATAGAACTTTAACAAAAAGGCAGATGAGGTGTAGCCTAAAGTTTGACACTGTTGGCTATAATATAGACGGTCTTGACTTTACTTACAGCTTCATTATCCCAAAATAATGTCAACTTCGTCTCCATCAGTCTGCTCTTGCTCATTTATTTCCACCATGCACGGATCCATGCATGTCCTTAAATATTTCCTGACAAGAACTTTTACTGTTCCATATTCAATGTGTTATATGCTAAAATGCTATATTTGGCGGTTTGGTTGAAGTTTGGTTGAAGTATGACAGCTCAAAAAATGACAGTGGTCTCATGGGACTCAGTAGACAGTGATGTGATGGACATACCCACGCTCAGATGGAGTTTAGCGCATTAAAGGACAACTTTGGGGGTTTTCTTCAACCCAGGTTCAATTTATAGGTTGTTTTTTCTACGAAATTTAAAGAGTGTGATTTTAATTTGCTGCTTTATTCAGTTTTAAGGATTTTAGTTGTTTTTGACGGAGGGGCAGGGGGCATTCAAACATGGCCCTAAATACATAATTGTTTACAAATATGTGGCCAGTTTTAATGTCCTGGGGACTTAGGAATGTATTAGGAATAAAACAAGAAATAAGTTAATTAAATGAGTAATTTGGTAAACAATGCGTATTTAGGACCACAAACGCCCCTGCCCCTATGTCAAAAGAAGAACGCATCTTTTAACAACCTAACTCTTTAATAACAATCTATAACATGAACCTTGGTTGAAAAACAAATATTTACACATTGTCAATTCATTGGCAGCTGCTGTATTATTTCTGCGGAATTGTTCTCCAATTTCTGAACCTTTTTGTACCGGCTATCTGATTGGCTATCTCGTCTCTCAGCAACCCTTCCATCTCCAATCTCCCTGCGACTGTTTATTAGGCAGCCTGCAGCTGCCAAAAAACAAAAAGAAAGTTGTACTTTTTAACTTGTCGCTAGTGGTTCTCAAACTTTTTCATGTCAAGGATGCCAACAGACGCCTGATCTCAAAATATTTTGTTCCAGGGATCCTCAGAAGCAAAGATTACATTTTTTCCTCTTTGAAAATATACAGGTATGATCAAAAATGTGCACATGTTTCCACAATTTGTTTTAAAACGTTTAAATCTAAGATGACAGATGTCTTCCCACTATTAACAGGTTAAAAAAGAATAATCTGTATATCTGACCTTTATGGTTTGCTGAAATTACAAGAAATGTTGGATCAATAACCTCTTGAATCCATAACTCCCCGTCTCTCTCTCTCTCGGCTGGATTTGTTTACAAGTCACGTTCATTTAAACATAGGCCTGTCACAAAAGAGACCCTTGTGGGACCTATTTAATTTGGCCGGGTTCAAGGCATTAAATCATCCATCGCAGGGCAGACATGATGCATACAGATTGTACAGTATACCGTTGTCATCAAAGGACGACACTGATGGATGTGAGCGGCGGAAGCTGTTCTGGGAATTTACTTTTTTTTTCATTTACAGTAGGCCTACATCAGGGGTGCTCACACTTTTTTGAATTGAGAGCTACTTTCAAAATGAGCGGCTCAACAAGATCTACACATCAAAAATGTGATTGTTCCATTACTGAAAATCCATTTCAAGGCCCATAGAAAGCTTGAAATACCGTAGCTAGTGATGGCATTACTTATTGTTATAGCGTTTAATAATAATGCACTTATAATGAGAAATAGAGGTGGAGAATTGGAAGGTTTTCCTGCACGAGTGTACGTGCTATTAATGATGTTTGAAAACAGTATGTGAGGTTTGAGTTGACAGTTTGGGAACTAAGAACTTTCGCATTTTTTGTCCACAATTGGGAAAGAGAACTGGCAAAACGTTGGTCAAAGTAACAATTATTCTTCATTTTCTAATTGTGTGGACACTTGAAATCACGTAATTCAGATGTTTAAATATAATTTAACTCTTGAGAGTGTAAAATGAATTTTAACGCTCTCAAGAGTTACAGATCTATATATTTTAGGGGACAGTCATGTGTTATCTACTGGTAGATCACGATCTACCTTTTGGGCACCCCTGGCCTACATAGATTAATACACTACAATCCAAAGTTCTCCAGTTTTACTTTTGTTTTGACCTCACCAGGCCTTTTGTACAAACTATAGGCCAGAGGGGAGGCTAGATTGCTCAAGGCGGAGTGTCTGATGTAGTTCAGCGGCGGCCATCTTGCTTCAGACAGTCAATACTACTCTGTTTCAGCTCAAACAAAAATACTCCTTAGTTCTCAAATCTTGATGGATTTACAAACGGATTGGTTTATTATAAATGTTATCAATGTGGCTATGATTTAGGATGCTTGTTTGCTTGTTTCCTTTTTATAAAAAATGTCACATTAAGGCATAAATGTAAAGAAAATAAAGACATGGCACTTCATCCCGAAAAGGTTGCCTACCCCTGAACAAGAACAGGCGTAGGCAACCTTTTCGGGATGAAATGCCATGTCTTTCTTTTCTTGAAAATCAGTGTGCCATATCGACATTATGTAATTATGACGCCACATCAAAATTACTTCCATTATTTCCATCTGATCTTGATTGTCCATACACCTTTATGTGACCTCTTATTATTTAGAAATATGTTCTTTCAGGATGTAGGATTATTAGACTCAATTATTATTATTACCACCGTTTCCCCAGTTAGAGTTGAATGAATGTAAGTTTGAATGAATGCAGAATTATGTGTAACATGTTATTTACATGCAGATGCGAATGGACTTAATTTAACTGTAAACATTTTATATAATTAAATTTAAAGTGGAAATAACAAGAAATTCAACTTTGGGATTTTTTTTGTGTGTTTTGGTGCTCCCATGTGTAGTAGTAAAGTAGTAAAAACAAATTTAGGAATCCATGTTATTTACGCTTAAAAAAATCTTTCACACTTGTGCCAGTGATCACCCTCTGCAAAGTGCCAATGGTGGTAGCTGTGCCTAAGGCTGCCTACCCTTGTTCTAGTTATTTAAAAAGTTAATGGCCATAGACACCATTGTGAGTGAGTGATCTGACTGAAACAACATGGCCGCCACGTAACAATGTCACTCTCCATTGGCCAGCAGTGCGGGCGAGCCATCTACCTTTCTTATACTGTATATACACTGTATGTATGATCATGCCCATATAGTAGCTGTCATATCTACTCTTGAGGGCACATACTGTACACCCATACATCCCCACGTGCACACTCACACATTTATCAGTGGAAATAATATTATAATATTATTAATATTAATATTCTCCAGCAGACCGTAGACATCCTAACTACGTACAACCTTCATTAATACACATGCACACATGTCCACAAAACCTGCTCGACCTTTCTCCTCCATCTGTTATATTAGAGGCAGTGTGGCCACCACTCTTCATTAACCACGGTGGGGAAATAAACTACTCACTGGCCATGCCACCAATATACAACGATACAATACCACCATAAGCACACATGTACACATTAAAAGTCTACACTGTATATATAGAATGATTTGGTAACATCATACGCTGAGTGTTCATATTAAATGCATCCAACAACTATCAGAGTGTTGTCTGGTTGCTAGGGCTGAGCTTACTAGCACCACTATTAATCAATACTCTCCCAAGGTTCCAGGTTTATTATCCTGCCCTGAATGTCTTTACATATTGTACAGAGAAAAAATAATTTGTCCACATGCATGGAGCTGGCAAAGTCTTGTGAGCGAAGGAAATTAGGAAATTAGAACTAAAACCCAGCCCATTGAGGGCTTATGGTGGGGCTGGGGAAATAGCCAATAATGCATTTTTGCACAAAATAGCACTTGGACCACTTTAGTGTGGACCTAGCAACGTCAAGAAAGAAAGCCATCTATCGGAACAACTCTCATTTAAAATAAAAGGAGTTGGAACAACATATGTTCAGCAAGAAGGCTACAATTTCAAGATAAAGATTGTTGGTTACATATACTGCACTACAGTACAGTATATGTATCACAATATAGAGCCCAAGATATTAGTTTATACAAAATAATGACCACTCTCAAACTGAATTAAAATAAAATGTATAAACGTCCTAGCAGGGGATCTGGAAAGTGGGTGTATTGCAACTTGTAAGGCAACTTTGATAACATTAAACAGAGGTAGTTTGTCAACACTGATCACCCAGACAATTCATGCCGTTTATTGACATCTATATAGAAGCTTCTTGTTCGATGTTCGATCTGTAGTCCAGGTGTTCGATCGATCCATCGTGATATCGATATACTGTATTGACTACTACCTATAATTAATTCCAAAACTTCACCATAGTTAACTCCACCACTTTTCTGCCATGGTAACTGATCCACCCTCACCATTCTCAGAGGCCTTGCAGCCATGGCAACTGTCAAGCTCTCTCCACCCTACATCTCCACCCTTGTTCCAATAAGAGAAGAGTATATAAGCCTGTTTGCTTCTCCTGCCATGTGTGCATTGTATCTGATACCTCCAGTCCGTAGTGGCACTTCATCCCACCACTCATTCCCTTCCATCATTCATTCACGTATACCAGGGCTGCCCAAAAGGTAGATCGTGATCTACTAGTAGATCACACAGGCCGTGCAGGTAGATCACATGACAGTCCCCTAAAATGTATAGAACTGTAACTCTTGAGAGCGTTAAAATGTAACTGTAACTCGAACTGTAACTCTTGAGAGAGTAAAATGAAACCAAATGGACCCTTACGGGTCCATTTGGTTTCATTTTACACTTTGGTTTCATTTTACATAAATATATTATTAAAATTATGTAATTAATTATATTTGAATTACGTAATTTTCAATTTTCAGTCCACACAATTAGAACAAGGAGAATAAAAGTTTTGCCAGTCTTTCCCAATGGCGGGCAAAGACGTGAAAGTTCTTAGTTCACGAACTGTCAACTCAAACCCCAAATACTGTTTTAAAACGTCAGTAGTAGCATATACAGTACAGGAAAACCTGCCAATTCTCCCCCTCTATTTTTCATTTTAAGTGCATTATTCTTAAACACGGTCATTTTGAAAGTAGCTCTCAAGTCAAAAAAGCGTGGGCACCCCTGATGTATACAGTACTTCTTGTCCATTCCATTCATGCATCTAATTTCCATTCTGCCTTTTTCAAGTTCCTTCTACAACAAAATGTCAAACAATGTACAGTATATTTGAATGTGTGGTCTGTTACTAGTGAAAACACATTATTCCAGCACATTTCAGCTAACTCTTGTGCCCTATGATGACTCTGCTCGATGAGCACCTATGGAACAGACCACAGGTTTTACACCATATATATCTGTGGTAGAGCTCGACCGGCCGCTTCCAGTTTTAATAATACAAGAACCAGGCCTGTCTGAAATCATTAACTACTGCCTACAGCCCTACACCCTATAGAGTTCTACTGTACAGGAGGCCAGCACAAAAGGGAAGAAGAAGAAAAAATAAATAAAGAAAACACCTGTGGACATCAGTGCTCAGTAAGATCGTTGTTGCTGCACAATTAAAACCAGTGCCAGATCAATGTCAGCTGGTGGAACGCCGATGATAAATACCGGCATGTAGCTTTGATTGCAATAAGTATGAAATTAAATATACATTTTTGCTATATGAGGATCTTGAACCGGTCTCTCTGCTCTTTTGCGTACAGTGCACTGTAGTGCCTGTTGAGTAACCATTGGTTGTACATTAATGTCCTTTTTCTGATGCAGTATGGGGTATGTAAGTATTACATTACAAAAAGTACTAAAGTATTGGCCTAAAACCCAAAGTAAAAGTACTCATTACGCAGAATGTTCCATTTCCACGTTTCCATTTTCCCATTGTATGCTTTGAAAATAGCAAATCTACAAGCTCACACAATGCATCACACAAGCACATAGATCCAATAAGGCTAGTATGAAGTGGTTAAAGAGAATTCCACACCAAAACACATTGTCCATCCATCTACCCGTGACATGATACATAAAGCCCTTGATTTGTGTCAATGATTTTTTTTATACATCAGATTTTAATAGTGTACTGATAGTCAGGCATGTGTTTTACGTCACTCTGCGACAGCCTTTACTTTTAATCCCAGAAGTAATCTATTCCTCATCCTCTCCTCCCCTCCTTTAGTTTGGAGCTACTAAAATACCCGCATTAGAATAAAGATAACCTGTGGCCATGCAAAATGCAGTGGTGCAGGAGATCCTCATCTCGGGGTGAAAAGTAGATGATGGGGCTCCTTTAATACATGTAATAATAAACATCTACAAAATAAGTAGGTTCAAGGACCATTTTCAAATACGAATAATACAATAAGTTAGCAAATTAGTGTGTATTAAAAAAATACAATATTTGCCTGTGGAACGTAATGGAGTAGAGCAGGGATTTTCAACCGGTGGTCCATGGACCACCAGTGGTCCTTGAGAGGGTTCCAGGTGGTCCCCAGGCTAAATGATGAAAAGTTGGTTAACCAGATGTAACTCTTGAGAACGTAAAAATGAAACCAAATGGACCCTTACGGGTCCATTTGGTTTCATTTTTACACTCTCAAGAGTTAAAATATTCATCAACTGAATTAGCAGCATTTAATTAAGAAGTCTGCACTGTTTTGTCTGCAAAATCCAGTCTGGAATTGTGAACAAAACCAAAAGAATTCTTTAGTTTTAGGTCTTTGGGGTGAAAAAAAAAGTAATCAAATGGTGGACCGTGGCTCAAATGCTGAATAAATGGTGGTCCCTGGTGTCAAAAAGGTTGAAAACCCCTGAAGTAGAGGATTGGAAAATTTAAACTCTCCAGTAAAGTAAAACATTACCGCAATCAGTACTTGAGCTTCATGGTTACTTTACAACACTGCCAACAGCGCATGCTTGCCAAGATACTGTACCCAGCAGCTGCATCAAGGCCTGCTATTATGTAGGAAGTTCACTGCAGAGGCTGCAAAGTGACACTGACTGAGCAATGTCACGCAGGTCCATGGGGACTTCACGGCACACATTCTATACTGTAATAATCATACAGAACAGCATACTGCGCAGCACTAGAAGGCTCTAAGGTGTGCCTGGTGGGCTCTGTGATCACGCCTCCAAGGGACGAGCGAGACACGATGGCGTGCGAGCGCACGCGCGCCCAGCATGCGCAACAGGGGCGGATGTAACATGTCCCATTTGGGGGAGGGGGGGGGGCAAGAGAACATGTTGGAGGGGCAAAAGAAAAGGATATGGGTGTGATGAAGTCGCACCCATACCATTTTCTGTTACAGGACTTTTATTACGCAATTAAGCATCCATAATAACATTAGTTGTTGTTGAAGTTGCAACAGACATGCAGCATGCATAAAGCTAAAGGTCTGACTCAGAGAGTTTTCTGTTTTCAATGATGAAATGCTGTTGTTTTAGTGGTGACACAACTGTAGTTAGTTAGTAGCAGTAGTAGTGTTTCAAATCAATTTAAATATAGGCACTTATGTTTTGCATGCCACCGTGTTTGGTGGGCAGACTGGGCATTTAGGGGGGCATTGCCCCCCCCCCCCATGCCCATGCCTAGATCCGCCCCTGACATGCAAGCATGGATATGCATGCATGCGTCTCACACATGGACAGGCCGGACACGTACAGTGCTTTGTGCTACAGTATGCATGTATGTGAGCGCGCACAGCCGCACACACACACACACACACACACACACACACACACACACACACACACACACACACACACACGCACGTGTGTTCTTCAGCAAAGCGAAACGTTGACCTTTGTTGAGATCATCTCTGGGCTTATTACTCTTTTAGACAGACTGTCATCTCAGTAGAGTATCATCATTAGTCTAGCAGCACTGTACATGTCCTAATATCACATGTTAGCGCCACAACGCAGTCTGTGTATCAAATACCAGCGTGTGACATTGAAAGCCCGCCAGGCGGAAGACATTAGGTCATCCTGACAAACTGGTACGTTATTTCATTTCCACATCTGGCTGGAAGGTGACTTGGGTCCCTCAACGCTGCCTACCGTTATTGTACTGTTAAGTATTGCCACGTGCTGCGCTAATTCGTTTTCCAGGCTACAGGTACGGTATATGCCATCCACAAGCAGATGTAGCACCGTTGTATAGTATAGTAGCCCACTGCCGAGGTATAATTTATCATCATGAATGAATAAATAAATAACTTTAATGATTGCATTAAAAATGCATTATGCTATATTAGTGATTGTCTGAAAATAATAGGAACAGTTTGAAGGTATCGTTCATAACTTACATTATGCACAGTGAACGTCCAAAACCAGCCCAACTCTAACTTACAATAAGATCCTCACTGGTTTGGTAGCCTGGAGTGGTCATGATTCCCACTAGAACAAACTGTTCTGTCTGAGTAGTTACTGTAGGTTCGTCTGCCTTTGGATGACACCGCCTGTTGGGCTCATGTGACTGTATATTGTTGTAAGTTGCTATTAACACATATTCACATTATTGATGCTAGTCTGATTAGTGAGTGAGACATACGGTATAGCCAGGTATCTGTGGCTGCTCCAGGCCGAGTCTTCAGCCCCTCCTAAATCATAGCAATGTCTAGGGATACGCTTATATCTTTGCGGCTCTAGAGATAGTCCAGAGAAGAAAACATGGAAGAGAGATCACTGCATGACGACAGACTTTGAAACCACAGTCCTATTCAGAAGAAACACCCTTTCTGTCCTTCCAGCAATGACAGGCATAACGGCCTTTTCTCTACGGCAGATAGCAGGCCCTGTCAACCTCAGTGACCTTTTACAGTATGTAGACATTATTCTTGTAGTTTCCATGAAGTAATTAACCTCCCATCTAATTAACATCTCATCTATTTCGATACTGCAAACCAAGTTAACACTTCTGCTGCCACCCTGTGGGTCAGTACTGGCACAGAGCCATGATACACATACATTCAAGACCTTCCAGCGTTTCTCCTCACAGACGTGAAACAGGAAGTAACTACGATGGTTCTAGGAGTACGATTGTTTTGTTTGCTCTTGTATAATTCAGTGGAATTTTGCCTGTGATTCATTGCTCTAAACTAAACTCTCCAAAACTAATTCCAGTGTCACGGATGCCCACAATAGATATAGATATCACGTCACCAGCAAACATGACACCTAATGTTTTGTTTTTGTCTGCGTAACTATTCTCAAACACTTCTCTGAAGCTCTGCGCATATGGAGCTGACAGCATGCGGAGGTGTCATTTCAACAAATAACTGAGACAAGTGTTAAGAAATAGAAGTGTTTTTGCTTTATTAGCAAAAAGAAGAGCATATTATAAGAGGTTGACTGACCCTTATAGCATCTCCCTTGCTTAAAGAACTTATGATGGTTTTAAACTTAAACTTTTTTATATATATAATAATGTAATTTAAAGGTAATAGAGGCAACTTTTATTTGCAAAATCATTATATATACAGGGGTTGACACTAACACTTGCCCGCTTGCCCGGGGCAAGTAAAAAAAATGGTGGGGCAAGTGAAGACTGCTACCTGGTTGCCCGATCGGGCAAGTCTGCATAGTGCACTATAACACAACACAAATAAAGATAAATTGATAAATTGGTCTTTAAGGTGGTCATTGCGACCTGGGCTAATTAAGATGTTGATTTTTAACTCTTGAGAGTGTAAATTTTTTTACGTTCTCAAGAGTTACATCTGGTTAACCAACTTAGCTGGGGACCACCTGGAACCCTCTCAGGGACCATGGGTTGAAAACCCCTGGTTTAAAGCACCCAAGTAGGAAGTAAACTTGAATGCAAAATTTACAATATATTTTTTGGGGGGCAAGTGACCATGACCTGAGGGCAAGTAGAACCTGACTTGCCTCAGAGACCTTAGTGTCAACCCCTGTATATAGCTATATTTTTTGCATTTTCCCCCTCTACATTGCTTCTACTTTGATGCTGCAGCCATTTCCCTGCAGACAGACACTTGCTTTGTCCTGCACTTTGTTATCGTCAACAAATCATGAAAACAAAACATACGTCGGGCTCAGGACAGGCGGTGCTAATGTTTGAGGGGGAGGGGGGTTGTGTGGGGTGAGGCAGCGTTTTAGCCAATCACGGCAAGGCCGTCTCCAGCAGTTTCATAATGAGCCAATAAAGTGGAGGTGAGGTGGAGTTAGATTCTGTATTTAAACAAATTGTCAGTTTACAAACAGTGTTTATACACAGTTACCTGTATTACCTTTAAGTGACATTGTACACATTAAGTGGTACTTAGACAGTTGGCTGGGGTGGTGGTGGCTCAGCGATAGAGTACGGTAACCACAAGCCAGTTAAAACACATGGTTAGTGTCGAAGTGTCCTTGAGCAAGACATCGGTTGAACCCCTAATTGCTCAATAGAGCCTTGCAAGGTTTTCACTGCCATGGGTGTGTGAATGATTGGGTGAATGTAATGCACAAACTATGTAAAGTGTTTTGGATATAGGCTCATCTATAAATGCAAGTTCACAGCACATTGCTTTGTGAAAGTATATCAAAAGTAAGCATTTCATTTCTAAAATAACGATAGCTAGTTTGAGGTTGTTTGAGATTGTCAATGCTTTACTGCATGAGAAAACGATCTGAGTCATATTTTAAAGCTCCATTTAAATCTATACACAAAGTGAGAAGTATAGTAAGAGTCATTTTTCATTTAGCTAATTTCTTGTTTCATTACACAATAACGGAGTTCGGCCTGTTTAACAGTTCTATCATTCACATTTGCTTGGGCTTTTTCCCTAACTGAATATAGCCATTCTCTATTCAATGCCAATGATGCAGAAATATATACTGCAGAAATATGCTGTATATATATATATATATATATATATATATATATATATATATATATATATATATATATATATATATATATATATGCTACAGTACAGGGTTAGATTAGGCATTTGAAATGTCTTCTGCCTCAGGGAAAAGATGATGCTAAATTAATGGCATGCTTGTAGCTTCCAGTTAAGGCTATAGTCAGAAATGCAGCTCATCAAAGGTATTACCCTTGCATGCAGACGCGCGCGCACGCACGCACGCACGCACGCGCACGCACGCACGCACGCACACACACACACACACACACACACACACACACACACACACACACACACACACACACACACACACACACACACACACACACACACACACACACACACACACACAGTGAAGTCAAGTGATTGACTCATGCGCGTGTCTGATAGGGGATTCGCACTAAGGCCAACGTTTATACGCTGTGTGACTCTGCCACCTGGTGGAGATAAGAGGGACCAACAACTATCTGCAGCACTACTGCTATGTCTCAGCAATGGCAGCATCTTATGGTACGGTAGCTAGGTACGTAGGCCTACATACAGAATAGATTACAGAGTAGGCCTATTATGCACATGAATCATTTTCCACCGGGACGAGTGGCAACTGGCAAAACATTGAGTAGCATAGTGTGGACTTTGGAAGCACTCATTGGACACCACTCAGCAGGGGTGGATCTAGGCATGGGCATGGTGGGGCAATGCCCCCCTAAATGCCCTGACTGCCCAACCAAACATGACGGCATGGAAACCATATCTATGATGGAAACAACCCAAATTTCAAATATAGTTCAAATTAAAGTGCTTATAATTAAAATTTGATACACTATGCTTAAAGGGGTAGTATTCCACTTTCAAATTTTTTTTGGTCATTTTATGGTCTACTCAGTCTCATGTGAACACACCGACAGTTAACTTACTGCATTCACTATTTAGATATTTGATGTTCATTTTACCTCCTTCCTATACAAACCCATTATAATTTAAAACTCCATTTTAACCATGACAGATTATTCTAAAACAAGTAAACAACCCATCTTTTTCTGGTGACTGATAGTGTCCTTCTAATACGTGAGAGGGTAGTGGAATTTAATTTACAGCAAGTTACTGCAATTTAAGTTACTGCAAGTTCAACCCAACTTTTCAACATCAATTCCCTCCCAATCAATGTCATCTATACATAATTTCCAAATCATATATCTCCCAACGGGTATAGGACTAGAAAAGGCTGATGTCTATACTTTCATGCAAATTGGACTACAACTTGCAAGCATTAAACACTCTTCTTGGCACCGTGTACACACACACGCGCGCGCGCCAAATTGAAGCCAAAACAGTGGCTTCAACCAGTGGTCCGGGGACCACCACTGGTCCAGGTGGTCCCCAGCTATGTAATGAAGGAGAGTTGGTTAACCAGAAGTAACTTTAAGAGCGTAAAAGATTAAAGTTTACGCTCTCAACGCTTGGGATCAAAAAGGTTGAAAACCCCTGAGCCAAAACAGGCAAAAATCACACAGACCTTTGATGTCTTCAGTCACCTTCCATAATCCAGGGCAGACGCTGCTGTGAACTCCCGTATAGTAGCTCCTGCTCTCTCATCCAGGACTGCTGGCTCTGGCTTCCTTCAAAACAGGTTGCAATAATAGACGTTTGGCATTGTGGGGCAACAAGGCAGCTACTCTCAGTACAAAGAAGCTTTTCGTTTAGTAGTATTTACTAGTTTAGTTGTGTTTAGTCGTCATAAACAAAGAGAAAGAGGCGAGTTTCCGTGGCGAAGAAAAACAAATCTGCCGCATTCTCGAAACAGCAACACGTGTCATGACCAATCATAGAATAGAGCAGCCCCGCCCCCTCGCTGACTCCGGAAGAGAATTACCCACTACCAGCCATTAACTTTTCTTTTAGACTTCAAAAATGATTTACAGTGGTTTTACGAGGGCCCAATATGTATTCATCATTTTAGACACGGACCACCCTTGAATTTAAGTTTATCTCTTGGACGCAAAAGCAATGATTTTCAAGTTTTTGTGTAGCCTAGGCTACAATTTAGGAGATAAACTGACAAAATGTTGGTCAAAATAACAATTATTCTACATTTTTTAATTGTGTAGGTTCTTGAAAATTAAGTGATTCAGATGTTTAAATATAATTTAACTGAGTCTTGACCAAATGGACCTTCACAATATCACAGGTCCATTTGGTTTCATTTTACGCTCTGAAGAGTTTCAGATCTATAGCTTAAGGGTCTGGTTTGGTAAGGTTGATTTGGTTATTTGTCCATCATTTAGTTGGGGACCACCTCGAATCCTCCCAAGGAACACTGGTGGTCCACAGACCACCTGTTGAAAAACCCCTGACTTAAAGATGCGGACAAAGCTAACTTCGTGACAGATCATGATAATAATGTTTTGGGTCTGGAGTATAGCCTAGAAGCTCTAGACCAGGGTTAGGGTTAGTCATGGGCATGGGGGGGGGCAATGCCCCCCTAAAAGCCCAGTCTGCCCCACCAAACATGATGGCATGTGTACAGTGTTGGGAATATTACTTTACCTTGTTAATATTACTTATTAATTATTACCTTCATTTGAAAGCAATATATTATATTACAATATTACTGTCCGAGCAAGTGTAATATATTAATATTACTATTATTACATATTACTTAAAAAAAACTTCTTACAAAATATATGATGAAATATTTAGTATCACTATTAATCAAATATTGCGTAGTCCATTGGCATACCTACAATAAAGCAAGTACACGTGCTATCTGGCCAAATCCATATGAAATCAACTTAAAAAACGTCACTCCTGAATAAATAATTTGATGACAAATTATAGAAAATAAGTACTTATTTAACTTCTGCAGTTGTAAATATAATTTCACAAGAACATTTTCAATGAGACAGATTGACAGAAAGTAATATTGAAAGTAGTGCAGTAATGCAGAAAGAAAAGTATAATCTATTAGATTGTTTTAGTTAAGTAATATATTTATATTACAAGTTACTGCATTTTGGTAATATATTATGTAATATATTAAGTTACGTAGTGCACATGTCCCAACACTGCATGTGTAACACCCGGGAATTCGAACCCAGGTCTCCCACGTGGAAGTCAAGCATTTTAACCACTAGACCAAAGGGACATCCCTTTGGCCCAGGGGCAGATACTAGGCCATCACGACAGAGGCTGTAGCCACCTGCTACACATGCTCTAGAAGACTCTAGAGCTTGAGTCTCGAGGGACAAACAACCAGTGCAGTGACAAATAGGAAAAGGTGAACACTTAAACAAATTGTTGTCAAATATCAATTATTATAGGCCTACCTAATGTAGGTACCTCCCGTGAAGTTGTTTGAGTGTATATTGTACCAACTGAATGTTATTCTTCTGTACCCATGTGCCTCTGTGATTATTTCCAAGCAATTTACCTGGCTGTGACAGTAATTTATAATGAAACACTACTCCAATGAAAATATAAAATAACAATTAAAAACCTCTAAACGAGTTGGTAAAGTACTGAAAGAAAGTACAATGGCCGTCTTTGTAGTCTTTATTTATCGTCACAGACCTGTTTAACACCCAAAGCAATACATAGCCTACTACAGAAAACATTATGGTAAGGCAAAATACGAATATGAACACAATATGAACTGTACAGAAACAGCCTATCGATGGGTCAGTTTCTTTAATGTCCACTGAAAGATTCTGCATGTTTGTCCTGATGGCATGTGGTTGAAAAGGCGATGCAGCAGATGGTCAATGTCATGTGGTACTGAAAGGTGCTTTGTATAAAATTGAACAAAGCACCTTTACCTTTTAGAGCTGTGAGGTGACAGCCCTACAGATGTGCCTCCATGTCCCCTACACATACCTGTACACAGTACAGTGCTCTTAGGAGCGGCTTATTCTGAGAATGAATAATGTCATTTTGAGTATGCATATACTGTATATTGGTACAAGAATGTTTCCAGCCATGGTGAGATTAGGCTCCATCCCTTTATCCAGGTGCTGTTTGGCAGGTGTGAGAGAACACAATATGTTATACTAGAACACAGAAAAAGAAGAAGAAAAAAAAAAACAAGTTACATCCACAGATCAAGGTACTGGTACATGTCTTGAATTGTCTTCACAACAAAACAAGAAACCCCTCAACAACACCTATAGTGGGAAAGGAAAGGTTCCCACAGTCAACAACTGCATGAAAGCGCTTTCCAGTCCGTACCCATCAACCCATGGGGCCAAAAAACGCACACACTGTTCAGACAGTAAACAGACACTGACAGCGAAAAGATACACCTCTCTTCTATGCCGGTAGTTACACAGGGGGAGGAAATGTCATGCAGTGGTATATTCCATCAGTTGGCAGCGCTTCATGATACATCTCTAGACAGAACATGTGTGTTCCTCACCTGTAAAAACGGAGGTGTTTTATACCGAGATATACATTGACGTTATAGTGGTGATTTAAGCAGCATTTTTATTGTGTGGTTTTTAAACAGCCAGATTAGGAGATCAAATGGTGGTACTTCTGCGTGGCTGTCCGGTATTTATGTTTTCCATAGCACAGTAAAGATGATGATCTAATATAATGCAATGATGTGTGTAGTTCTTTTTATCTCTAAGTGCACCAGATTGAAGCAACAATAAACAAACAAAACAGCAAGGTAGTGCAGGGGGCAGTATTGTCAGGGTATAGTATAGGTGATTATGATTATCATCATCCACTTCAATTAAAAACAAAACAAAAACATTAATAGCCTACATAGGCACTTCTAAACAAAATGGGCTGTTGAATGATAAAAAATAGATTATTCACAGCTTCAAAATTAATTTAATTGTGATTAATCAGTATTTGACGAGGAAAATAATATGAAAAAAGCTGTGTTCATTTAAAGAATATACATCTATCAAAATATCTGTGTAGATCCCTCGAGTTATACAGGGAGACACACATGTGCACAACAGAATTGCTATTTCGTACTGAACCCCCTAGATGGCAGCAAAGTATCATTCAATATTAAAGTAATTTGCTCAGCGACGGGACCAGCTGAGTTACCAGTAAGGTTGATTAAACGTACTACAATGCAGTCTTAAAAAAAAAAAAAAAAACATTATCCACAAAGAATAACAAAAGACACACAGGTCTACATTCTTTATGTCCACTAGCCTTGCACTAGTAGTTATTAATTTGCTATTAAAATCAACTGAACACTATTGCCACCTGACGTTCCAACTCTACTCCTTTAAATCGAGTAATACTAGCCTGTAGCCCTGTACTGCAGTAGTAGCGGGTGGATATAGCCGGGCTCCTGCTACACATGTCTAATTGGAGACGACCATCACATCCACCGGCCGTGTGTCCGGACTCAGCCAGTCGAATACGCGCCATACTACAGAGCATCTGAGTGCAGGGAGCGCATTATGTGGATGCAAAAGCAAATGATCTAGGTGCAGACAGAGCTCTGTAGTAGTAGCGTTCTATTCTTAGCACGCTCGGATCACGCATGTGTCTGTGCATCGCTCAGAGATGCTGCTCGGAGCATCCGAGCATCTGTGAGACACATTCACCATAATTCATTTCAGGCTGTCACCCAGTCAGTCCACAGCGGAATGGGATAGACGACGAGGGATAACCGAGGTCAGTTTACTGATGTGGAAAATAAGGGAAATAAATGTATATTTCAGGATTGAAATGCATTACCATTGCAGTAATAAAAAAAAAACATATCGCTCGCCAACAATGTACAGACTAAGATAGCTAGCTAGATGCAAGCATGCCCTGCGCGCGACTCTGTCTGTGTGTGTGTGTGTGTGTGTGTGTGTGTGTGTGTGTGTGTGTGTGTGTGTGTGTGTGTGTGTGTGTGTGTGTGTGTGTGTGTGTGTGTGTGTGTGTGTGTGTGTGTGTGTGTGTGTAGAGAGAGAGAGGGGGGGCACTGATGACAAGGGGACGCAAAGAGAGAGAGAGAGAGAGAGAGAGAGAGAGAGAGAGAGACGCGTGTGTGTGTGTGCGTGTGCGTGTGCGTGTGTGTGTGTGTGTGTGTGTGTGAGAGTGAGTAAGAGAGAGAGAGAGAGACGCGCGCGCACACACACACACACACACACACACACACACACACACACACACACACACACACACACACACACACACACACACACACACACACACACACACACACACACACACGTTGGAGGTGTGATAAGGCTACTTCAGGGGGCAGGGCCCCCATATATAAAGCTCCATGGCATCTCTCTGTGTGCAGGTGTCTGTCTGTCTGTATACAAGCAGATCATCATTGGACTCTTTAAGTTTTTCTGTTCCCCAGCTGCCGTTCGGGGTTTTAAAAAGTTGGATTACCTTTTACCATTTCTTTCCAAAAGGCCGTTTGGAGTATCAGCCAATATGTCTCATGCATGGGGCTACGGACCAGATAATGGTGAGTCTCTGCTACAGAGTGCATAGGGAGTGGAGTTTGGGGTGTTATTTTAATGCATACTGTGGTTTAAGTATGAGCAACTTGCTGATACACATGGTGTTTTAACGACACTAAACACTATTATTTTGCTTTTGAATTATGATGTATAGTTCTGTTTTGATTCATTTAAAGTAGCATAATTGTGCTGTATTTTATTCTTTATTGTGCCATTTAGATATTTTCAGTAGAGTGCAGAAGACCTTAACCTGTTGGCAGTTTTCAAAGGATAAACTTTGAACTTTGTTTCAAATTTACCTCCACTTTCCGTTTAAGCCTTTCTGCCTTTATTGCAGCTTATCCTATCAATCAGTAATCAGTGGGATATCCAGCATTAAGGTTTCATAGCCATGCATCTGTCAATTGATATAGAGTTGTAGAGAATACATTTTGAACGAGTAATGCACTATAAATGTGGTGGTCACGAGAAAAATTAACACAACAGAATAAAATAAAGTAGAACAACTTAAGCAGGCATCAATGCACTATTAAGGTCTTATTAAGCATCAGTGCTTATCGCTTAAAGGGGAATTCCACCCCATTTTCAACATTTTTTCTGTTAGGGTTCATTTGGTTCCATTTGTCGCTCTCAGAAAAAAAGAAGCGTCTAAAGAAATCCATGAACATTAATATATCTTGATGATGTCATCAAGATGTTTCACCATGTTAGTGGTTTTCTTCAGACCTCCATTTCTTGGGAACACAGAATGGGGGAACTTTATTTTTTTATCATGTCCACCCAGCACCTCCTCTAGTGTATACTAATTACAGGGGTTTTCAACGGTGGTCCGGGGACCACCAGTGGTCCTTGAGAAGTTCCAGGTGGTCCCCAGGGCTAAATATTGGAAAGTTGGTTAACCAGATGTAACTCTTGAGAGTGTAAAAATGAAACCAAATGGACCCTTGCGGGTCCATTTGGTTTCATTTTTACACTCTCAAGAGTTAAAATATTCATCATCTGAATTAGCACCACTTAATTAAGAAGTTTACACTCTGTTTTGTTGGCAAAATACAACCTGGAATTGTGGCCAAAATCAAAAGAATTTTAGGTCATTGGTGTGAAGATGTGAAGATGAAGATGAAATGATGGTCCGTGGCTCAAATGCTGAATAAATGGTGGTCCCTGGAGTCAAAAAGGTTGAAAACCCCTGACATATTAGAATGTTGAAAATGGGTGGACTTCCCCTTTAATTCAAGTATGAATAAGTTGCTCATTTTATATATCCTCCTGCCACTCTCAGGACCTGACAAGTGGGGCGAGACGTTTCCCATCTGCAACGGGGCCCAGCAGTCTCCCATTGACATCGTCCACAGAGACGCCCAGCTTGACCGCAGCCTGAAGGGCCTCAAGTTCAAATGGAACGCAGCCGACGCCAAGGGCCTCATCAACACCGGATACCAGTTCCAGGTCACCTTCGTAGACGACGGAGACACAACCAGTAAGATCTGTCTCGGACAGGGGTTTTATTTGATAGTATGCAGTGCTAGTGTTTATGCAGTATAGCAGGGATTTTCAACCGGTGTTCCGGGACCATCAGTGGACCCTGAGAAGATTCATGGACCAATCATTAATCCCATGACCGGCAAGGGGGGACACAAAAGCAGGACAACTGATAAGTCATTTTTGGGGGCAAGCCACTGCTGTAATGATGACCCTCACTTTTTTAACCAGTCTGTTTGTAATTTGCCCATAGGATTAAAAAATGCACTGCCACTGGAATTTATTTTTGTCATGCTTAAGTACACATACTCTGCAAATGTGTGTACAGTAAGCAGGTCTGACTCCAACTACACCCTAAAGTATTTTGAGTTGAGGAGGACTGTGCGGCACAACTGCACAGGCATACGCACGTTGAAAAACAGTGTTTTGCAATGTTTTTGATAACAGGGCCCATGCATTTATTCAGTATTTGAGCCATGGACAGCCATTTGATGGTATTTTCAACAGACAGACCCCCAAACTAAAGATTTGTTTTGCTTTTGTCCACAATACCAGAAACAAAACAGTCAAACATACAGATCAAAAATGACCATTAATCTTCTACATTCTCTAGTTGTGTAGACCTGGACTAATTCAGATGACGATGAATATTTTAACTCTTGAGAGTGTAAACATGAAACCAAATGGACGCGCCAGGGTACATTTGGTTTCATTTTTACGCTCTCAAAGAGTTACATCTGGTTAACCAACTTTCCATCATTTAGCCTGGGGAGCACCTGGAATCCTCTCCGCGGACCACCTGTCCACCTGAAAACCCCTGATGTAGAATGCTAAAAGCCACATACCCTCATAGATAATGTGCCATTTCACTACTCCGTATGAGTTTGGTGTGTGTGGTCAGTGTGTGCCAGTCTCCTTTCCTACTTTGTGGTATTGGCTACAGCAGATAAAGAAGGCGTGACCAGAAGGGTGCTATATGAAGCCCTCGTTCAATCAACCAATCAGTGGTCACTCTCATTATCTACAGCCTGCCAGGATGCCTTGAAGACGTCATGAAATTAAGAAAAAAAAAAAAAAAAAAAAAAAAAAAAAAAAAAACTCAAATGAAGTGGATGGAGATTAAACATAAATGCAGTTAGGCAATGTAGTCGGCAGAGAACAATTGGCTACATGATTTAGCAGAAACTGACAAAAAGCCATTGCAGTTGGACTCTAGCCAGGCAGAATTTCCCAAAAATATGTTAATTACACTTTTAGAGCATATCCCTGCCGTGTTCATAATGGGGGCATCTTTAACAATATATGGAGACTTCCTTCTTATGATTTCTGTGTACTTTTATAGACAGCAGTGTCCCTTTTTCTGGGTCATGTCATAATAGGGGAACATTCTGAAAAAGTAGCAGATATACAGTACATGCGCTTGCCAGGGCGGAGCTCTATACTGGGTCTGTTCCATTTTTCCTCTCAGCACCAAATGTCTTCACCGAAAATAGCTGATTTTCAAGCTCACAACACGTTGCAGTGCAACACATTGTGATGGTATATCTGCTGTTGACCCTGAATGAGCCTCACTCCAGTAAACCACAACATTCTCTAATGGGAACTTGAATATCTTATGCTAATGTGTCCCTGTGACACGGCAAAAAAAAAAATTAATGCTTTGAATATACCAAGATCAAAAAAGAAAGAGGCCAATGCACAACTCAAAAGACTGGTGCATAGGGCAGCAAAATGACCAATGCAAAAAATGTTGCTCTTTAACAAAAGAGCAACATTCTGGCAAGTGCTTGACAGTGTGTGGGACCTTTTCTCTCTCTTTTTTTTTAATATACAAAGATTGCATCCTTTTCTGAGTCATATTGACATAATGTTCTCAGGTGACAATAACAATCCTCGACAGATCTGTTCAATTGTTCAATGTAAATTATATCATTTGTATAGGTCAGGGGTTTTCAACCAGTGGTCCTTGAGAGGGTTCCAGGTTGTCCTCAGCTAAGTTGGCTAACCAGATGTAACTCTTGAGTGTGTAAAAATGAAACCAAATGGACCCTAGCGGGTCCATTTGGCATTATAAGTCCACGCAACTAAAAGATTAATGGTCATTTTGATCTGTAGGTTTGACTGTTTGGTTTCCCAAATCCACCTTGGAATTGTGGATAAAAAGCAAAAACAATTCTTTAGTTTTGGGATCTGTCGGGCTAAAATTACATCAAATGGTGGTCCGTGGCTCAAATTCTGAATAAATAGTGGGCCCTGGTGTCAAAAAGGTTGAAAACCACTGGTATAGGTCATTATTATGAGGACATTCTGCTTCACAAACAGAAAACAGAACATACTGTAGGTTACTCAGTAGAAAAGTAGCGCTGTGTATGTTGTATGGTTGTTTGTTTGGGCTAACCTCCCCTGTCCTCCCTCTCCAGCCCTGAGTGGGGGTCCCATCACAGGGACCTACCGTCTGAAGCAGTTCCACTTCCACTGGGGCGGTGGGAACGACAGAGGCTCTGAGCACACTGTCAACGGAGCCACGTTTCCCTGTGAGGTAACTGCAGCTCACCACCGTTCAACAACACACCGGAATGATCCAACATACTGGGAATTCCACCCATTTTCAACATTTTACTATGTCATTGATGTACCTTCAAGGTGCTGGGTGGACATGATACAAAAAGTTCCCCCATTCAGTGTTCCCAAGAAATGGAGGTCTGAAGAAAACCACTAACACGGTGAAACATCTTGATGACATCATCAAGATGTATTTTCACCAGGTTAATGGATTTCTTTAGACGCTTCTTTTTTCTGAGAGAGCGTACAAATGGAAACAAATGAACCCGTTAGGGTTCATTTGGTTGCATTTGTAAGCTCTCAGAAAAAAAAAAATGAAATTGGAATTCCCCTTTAATTACCAGGTCGTGTTGTGTTTTTAAACCTCATGTCACCAGGCTGAAAGCCTGGTCTGTGTTACAAAATTGTCCAAACCTTAAGTCATAAGACCTGAAGTATGTAACACTGTGCACCTCAAATGTAACCTTAGTTATAGTTTAATGGCTTGCCTTGAAAAACCCATTTAAGCAATAACTAGGCGAACCGTGAACATAGTGTGAGGTGGTGCAACTGTCTCCATGATAATTAAGATGTGCAAAACAGTGTCCACAAACAGTGTATCAAACATTATTCAGAAAAAAAAGGAAATCTGTTTCTTGTGAACCTAAAAAGTTAGTTTCACAAGAAAGTCATTCCTTTCCTCCTTTTCAGCTCCATTTGGTGTACTGGAACCCCAAGTATGCCAGTTTTGCTGATGCCGTCAAGGAGTGTGATGGACTGGCAGTGGTTGGAATTTTCCTCAAGGTAATATGCAGGGTTATTACAGTTCACAAAAAGATTGATAACTAAATGGACATATATTGAAGGTTAACAAAACTAACTCATTGTTAGAGAAAATGTCCTATACAAGCTTCAAACTATTTTTTGATCCTGACTAATCAATATTATAACAGAAGAAAAAAGAAAGAAAGAAATAAAACAAAATAAAACTTATTTTGACTGTGTGTGTGTGTGTGTGTGTGTGTGTGTGTGTGTGTGTGTGTGTGTGTGTGTGTGTGTGTGTGTGTGTGTGTGTGTGTGTGTGTGTGTGTGTGTGTGTGTGTGTGTGTGTGTGTGTGTGTTTTCCCGACTCAGCTTGGACCTGCCAACCCCAGCCTGCAGAAAGTGTTGGATGCCCTGGATGCAATTAAATGCAAGGTATTTTTTATTATATATATTTTTAAATGAATAAAAGTAAACTTTGACAGAGTGATACAATTACAGTATACCTTGAGACCTTGTCTTATGGGCACAACATTTGAAAACCACAGCTAGAATGGCAAGTGGCTTCGTGGTTCAGATAGCATGTCTATTCTGGGAGGAACATAAAATAGCCTAGAGGGTTAAGATTGGTTAAAGTGGCTAAAAAAAGGAGGCAATATTGATGCTTTCATTGTATCAAATGTCTCTTTCTTTCAACAGGGACAGCAGACCAACTTCCCTAACTTTAATACTGGGACTCTGCTCCCTGACGGCCTGGAATACTGGACCTACGATGGTTCTCTGACCACGCCCCCTACTCTGGAGTGTGTCAAATGGATTGTCCTCAAGGACCCAATCAGTGTCAGCCCCGTCCAGGTATGTCTTTACTTTCAACAACATAGTGCTGACGACAAAATAGACCCACATACAGCATGGGTTTTCAAACTTTTTGATACCAGGGCCCACTATTTATTCAGCATTTGAGCCACAGGCCACCAGGACATTTTAGCCCCACAGACCCCGAAACTAAAGATTGCTTTTGCTTTTGTCCACAATACCAGCCTGGATTTCAGAAACAATACAGTCAAACATACAGATCAAAATGACCATTAATCTTCTACATTTTCTAGTTGTGTAGGCTTGGGCTAGTTCAGATGATGGATATTTTAACTGTTGAGAGTGTAAGCATGAAACCAAATGGACCCGCAAGGATCCATTTGGTTTCATGTTTACACTCTCAAAGGGTTACACCTGGTTAATATTACACTTTGGATCTCATTTGTAGAAATACAGAAGTATGGCATCTTCTCATCTGTATCCAGACAGTCAAACATGACCAGATATAATAGAAATCCTGCTTTTGAACTGAATACATTTAACACATCCACTCATAATTCATATAGTTCTCTGAAATACAAACTGTCTTAGAATGTAATAGTTATAGTCAGTCACCTGTGAGAACTGAAAAAAAAAAAAAAAAAAACACAGATCTCTGAATCCTTTTCTTAATCACATATTTCTCATTGTCTGTGAAGCCGGGTTACAACACACCAACTAGCACATAGAGGTGGCACCCGTGAAGGTCCCATCTCCTGTACAGACCCTCACATGGCCTCATCTCTCGTGCTTCACTTGCTGCTGCCAAGTGAACTTATCTGTGCAGTGCACATGCTTCAGCCCTGCTCAGCCCCTCCCTCACTGAAAACTACACTTATGTTGCAGCGACAGTACACCACATGTTGTAGATTGGTTGTTTTTACTAAAAGGCTTCTTTCTTTCTTTCTTTCTTTCTTTCTTTCTTTCTTTCTTTCTTTCTTTCTTTCTTTCTTTCTTTCTTTCTTTCTTTCTTTCTTTCTTTCTTTCTTTCTTTCTTTCTTTCTTTCTTTCTTTCGGGGTCCTTGGGAGAGACACATTTGGGAAACACTCATTAGCAAAGACATGCAGCAAGAGTATTGTAGTTTTTCTACCGTAGCACCTCTCTGTTTTTATTTAGTCATTGAGCTGTATCATTTAGATAACCTAATTGCTCCTGATAACGTGAAACCATCAACCCCAGGATAATCCAGACAACCATTAGGAAAAGATAGAGATCCCGACTTCTGCTGAATGGGGGAATACGGCAGGCCTGCAAAGCGAAAGGCCTGTGCGTGTGTTCATGTGTGCATGCGTGCAAGAGAAAAAAAAGAGACAGAAACAGACTGACAGCAAGAGAGGGAGACACATTGGAGAAAGATTGGAAGCCACAGAGGCTTTCCTTTGTTTAGCAAGTGCAGAACAGCTCATTAGGGGACAGTGCACTGTAAGTCCTTTAACACCGAGGGTAAACAAGTCTCCTCTGGGAGCCATTTGGCCTGTAGCTCACTGCTCAACTTGAATCAGGAGTTTTATTTCCCCCCTAGCCTGCATCAGCAATACATGTGCCCTCTTGTATCACAAAAAGTAAATGCAATTAAATAACAATTCAAGCCCAATCAAGGAAAGCTTAAGGCATACATGCTAATGTTAAGATAGGAGGGAATGATGATGTTGATGAAGTAGTTGCACAGCATACAGTATCATGCAACTGTAGTAATAAAAGTCTATGTGAGCTGTGGGGTGGTGTGGGAGGGATTGTGAATTTGCTGTTGCAATAGCTTTTTCTTTTGCCCCACTAGCAGTCGGCCCGGTTGGATGTATAAGGAGCCAAAACACCCTCTAGGGGCCCCAAAGCAGAACGTCCCCCAGTGATAGTGTAATCTAACCCAACACAGAGCAGTTCAGGAATCGATCCTCCCTTCACTTTGGCCATGGCAGCACCAAAGGGTTTTACAGGCGCTTCACACTGATATCTGTATCCTGAGAATTTTTGGGCTATCCATTTGTCAGTAAATGTACTTTTGCATATGCACATTAAAATCACAGGTCAATCTCCTCATGAGATGTCATCCTGTAAGCCACTATGCGACTTGAATGAGCATGGCGCAATTCTTCTCAATTTATGTTTTTTATGCCTTCCCTTTCCTTCATAAAAATAGCATGATTACGCAATAATTACAATTCGAATATGGTACCAGTGATTATTTACAATGCGAGACCAATAACTACACATCTTGCCCTTCTAAGGGTTTTCTACAGCATACGAGTATAATGTGTTAAGCAGCCTTAAGTGGTTCTTAAAAAGAAGTTGTTTTTAGTGCTTTTGACACAACATTCAGCCCCAGGCTAGATCCACATTAGCCCTGGGCATACAGCACTGTATGTTAGCCCTTTGGCTCACACTCTTACACCTCCAAATGAAATGTGAAGTAATAACTCCACAAATTAGCCCAGGGCTTCCTGCACTCTGCCTCCAACCCTTGATGTGAAGATTGCTAGTGCTAAAGTGAATCTGTATGCTATGATGATGACACAGTGTAAGTTGCTGTGGACAAAAGCATCAGCCCCCGTGCTTGAAATCTAAAAGTAATCTTGCTTGACACAGGTCACAAAGGTCACACCACGTTTCCGTCTACTCTGTGGCTTTGCGGGGGAAACGTAAGAAAAACACAGAAGCAAAGCCGATGATTAAAATGCTGTGCATGCAAATTGCATACGCTCTTATGTGACCTCGAGTCGCCATGCAACAGCAGGTAGACCGCCAAGAAAAATGTCTGCATTTAGCAACACCACAAAATAACATGCAACTGTAGCATGTGGGGGTGTGCGCACACATACACACACAGTCTAACATGTACACAAGCGCGTTATTTGGCCTTGCCAAATATTTCATACAGCATGTAATCCAGTTTATGGTTTAGCTTCAGTTGCTGGACTGGATATGGCTGGTGTTCACAGGCCAATGAAAAATGCACCACAGAACAAAGTGGAATGAAGTCTCTAAATAAAAATCAATTTGTATCTTTTCCTCCCTTTTTACAGAGCTATTTATATACCTAGCTTGTAATAATGTGTTATGGAGAGCACTAAAGCAAGGAACATGAGCAAGGATGCAGATTATAAATTACAAGCATCCAAACTGAGCAGCCTCCTTAACCCATTCAGAACCACTGTTGGTGTAAAACTATGCTTTACTTTAGCCATTGAAAAATATCAGATCTACAAGCTCATACACGCTACAAGCTTATAGATCTATTTTTTTTAAATCATGAAAATGTGGCGCAAATCTGTGAATATATATTCTCTCAGAGCATTTTTTTTTACTAAAATCTTATACCGTAGATTCATAGATCGACGACCGACATAGAAATGTGGGTTTTTTAGAAAACTGAAAACTTTGAAAGGCATTTGTAGAATCGTACTCTGGTCCAAATTACCACAGGTGGTCCGGGGACCACCAGTGGTCACTGAAATGGTTCCAGCTGGTCCCCAGACTAAATGATTGAAAGTTGGTTAAATGAGCATTCGGTGATTCGGTGGGTGTTTTGGAAAGCCCATAACTATTATAACCCTGGATATGATGCTTTTAAATTAATCATAAAAGGCACAGTAAAGCACCATAACAACTTTGTAATTAATGAGATTGTTTTCCTCTGTCCATCCTGCCTTCCCTCGCTCTACAGATGGACGCATTCCGCAAGGTGCTCTTCAACGCTGAGGGAGAAGCGCCATGCTGCATGGTGGACAACTACCGACCTCCGCAGCCTCTGAAAGGACGCAAGGTCCGCTGCACCTTCACCAATATGTGATCCATTCACTAGCAGTACGTCTTCCTAACAAGCATCTTCATTTCTTCACTCTTCCACACATAAATCTGCCCCCCCTCCACACCCCTGTATAACTTCCCATTAGCAGTGTGGTCTGCCATTAACAAGTCCATAAATTATCAACAATTATTGAAATGATTATTCCCCCGATCATTAGAAAGCATGGAGACATGTGCACTTAAAAAAAATTGGCGAGTGTGTTTTCACTGCATAATTGCCAAAAAGAAAAGATCAAACATGACCCATTGTGTCGTCGGTGTGATCATTATGCTGTGGCCTTTTCCTCCAACCCCCATCTCTCTTTATCTCTCTCTCTCTATCTCGTCAATCCCCCTCCCCCTCTCCGCCCATAATCTCTCACGAGAACGTCATGTTCAGATTACGCTTGGTTTGGCTGGATCCCCGACTGTCACGGTCACATCAGCATTGACCAGGCAGCAGCATACAGTACATAACAGTACAGTAGCTAAATGCAGCCATCGTTTTAGCTCACGTCTCATTGCAGCATAATCTTTCAGCTCAAAAAGCAACAGCAGGCCATAATATGCCTGCAGACAAACAAAGGCTCCGTTGACCAGTGCTTCCTATGCATTCCGTTACATCCTGAATTATACTGCCGACAGACAAAATATCGTATTATTTCTTGCTTTAGAGTGTGAAGTAGTCTCTTATCTATTTCTGTTTAGGGAGTTTGGTTGTATAGGCCTGTGTTTCAGTGTCTATTCATTCTGGACCATGGTAACTCATTTCATACAGAGAGGCTGCCTGGAACCATGCAGTTTTTTATGAAATATGCAGTAAGGCAAGCCTCCCTGCGTGCAATGATTTAACTTCTGTTCACAATGGTACCCAGCTTACCATGGAGCTCCCACTGACTCTCCATATTGGCTTTGTTGGAATCGATGAACAGCCTTTTGTACAACACCGACCAAACTCTTTCAATACAGAAATTCATGAGACATTCTATACTTGTAGTAACTAACTATGACAACTCAACTACCTATCACCCCAGTGCTCTGTATCATTTTGTCTTAAAGAATCGTGAATCATTAGTATGGGTGGAATTACAAATTTAGGCTATTAACATGATTTATATATTTCTTATATCCATGTTCTGTGGATTTCATCTTTTTTTTTTCCACATTAAATTGTATTCTCTGTGTGCACAGTAAGAGAGTATTAAAGAGACCAGCGGAATGTTATTTTTTTTTTAGCTTTTATATTCATTTCCTATCAAGCAATAATGTCTCCCTAGTTTATGCCATAACTGCAGCATTTGAAATACCATTTAAAAAAAAAGATCTGTCTTGTTTATGTGTGAATCTGTCATAGCTGCAAATGTTTTATCAATAAAATAAATTGTTCTATAACGGCTGGCCTTGTCATTCTTTGTCACATTCATGTACAGGGGCGGATGTAACATTTCTCAATTGGGGGGAGCAGAAGAAAATGGTAAGGGGGCGGCTTCATCGCCCGTGTTGCTTTGCGCCACGGGCGATGAAGCTGCCCCCATACCATTTTCAGTAGTGTTTCAAATACTTTTAAATATAAGCACTGACATATCTTGGGGTGTTTTGCATGTCAGATATCATGTTTGGTGGGGCAGACTGGGCATTTAGGGGGGCATTGCCCCCCCATGCCTATGCCTAGATCCGCCCCTGTTCATGTACAGGAGACACATGACACAAACACTGTGTCATGTGTCACTTTAACGGTTCGCACTCAATCATGGTAATATGCAGGTGTAGAAAACTGACTGTTTGTTTCATGCACCAGTATGTTGTTAACAACAGTCCCTCCACACAGAGCTCTCCTCACTGCAGCTGGAATCCTGTTCAGTGCTGCCAACTGCCAAAACCCAAAATGCACTAGTTGCACTTCCAAAATGCACTAGAATGCGCTAGAGCAGTGGGTTTTCAACCATTTTGATACCAGGGCCCACTATTTATTCTGCATTTTAGCCACAGACCACCATCTGATGTTGAGTTTTGTCTCTCGGACTAATTTAGGATAGCTGGCAAAATGCTGGTCAAAATAGCAATTCTTCTACATTTTCTGAATGTGTAGATTCTTGAAAATTTGGTAATTCAGAATTAATTAAATATAATTTAACTTGGCGTAAAATGAAAACAAATGGACCCTTACGGGTCCATTTGGTTTCATTTTGCGCTCTCAAGAGTTACAGATCTACAAAGGGTCCATTTGGTTACCACTGGTCCTTTCTAGGAAGGAAGGAGGACTCTATCATAGGAGGAAAAATGGTGAAATATGAGGTTTTATCTCTGGTGCCTGTCAACCAATTTCGCCTCAACTCACCAGCCAAAAAAACACTTTTCCACCAGGAGTTTTTCACAAATTTTGGCGCTAGGGGGGTCTGGAAAAAAGCTAAACATAGCGACAAATGCGCCAAGTTGGCAACACTGATCCTGTTTGAAAGGAGAGCTTTAGCATCACATGATGAAATTATGTATCAAGTCCCTTTATAACGCCCCCAGGCAGCAAACCTACGTACGTGCGGGGTCACAAGTAGGCCATCGAATATCATATCTGTCCTGAATGTAGTGGGACTCACTGACCTGCCTGGGAAAGGCCAGTCCTGTTTCGGAGGGTAACAGAGGGACTTCTGTAAGCTAGTGGTCATTTTTATGCATTTATGCACAATTGCACACACACACAGGCGCACACACACAAGTGCAGAGTGCATACACACACACACTCATGTGCGCGCACACACACACACACACACAATAAAAATCAATGTGATGGTCATGGGACTTGACGTGATGACAGAATGTTGAATTCTTCTCTGAGAAACAACCAAACCTTGTCGGATATATGCCAGTAAACAACATCATTCACCGTTAATTTGGATAAACCTGAAGCTGAATTAACAAGCAAGTTCTGTTCCACTACACTGCACCCCTCTGGTTAGCAAACTCTTCATGTCTCTCTCTCACACACACAAGCATCAGGGGCGGATCTAGGCATGGGCATGGGGGGGAAATGCCCCCCTAAATACCCAGTCTGCCCCCCCAAACACGATGCCATGCAAAACAACCCAAGATATTTCAAATTAAAGTGCTTATATTTAAAATGATGTGAAACACTACTACTGCTACTAACTAACTACAGCTGTGTCACCACTAAACCAACAGCATTTCATCATTGAAAACAGAAAACTCTCTGGGTCAGACCTTTAGCTTTATGCATGCTGCGTGTCTGTTGCAACTTCAACAACAACTGATGTTATTATTGATGCTTTACTTGACTAATAAAAGTCCTGTAACTGAAAATGGCATGGGTGCGGCTTCATCGCCCATGGCACGAAGCGAAGCGACACAGGCGATGAAGCCGCACCCATAGCATTTTCTCTTGCCCCTCCAACATGTTCTCTTGCCCCCCCCCCACATGGGACATGTTACATCCACCTCTGACAAGCATTCAGGTCTAACTAAAAAACACATGCACTCACACAACATCAAAATCAGCATCTTCTTCTGCAAAGCCAGCATTATGTCTGTCTGCAGTGTGGCGGAATGGATGGCATATGACATATCACTGAAATGAATCACCAGTGATCACCCTGGGAAACTGGTGCGCTTTTGAGACTGAGAACGTTAGTTGCGGAAGTGACTGTATTTACAGTCCCCAGAGAATCAACCCTGTTCAGTCCTCACTAGCGACTTGACTTGTTCACTCTTATTTTCAGAAAAAATGATTCTAACGAACAAAGCAGTTGTATAAGTGTGCCAAGTGCACACAATTTCATCTTTTAAACATTTACAACAGCATTGCGAGCACGAATGGATAAATAAAATGTTCCCGTGGGATTTTATTTTATGACTATTTCCATTAGTCACGCCACATCGTGACTAATGGCAACTTCCGGTGGAAGTTAACTAACCGGAAGTCGTTTTGGGGCACCGTGAATCCAGGCTCTCATCTCGCAGCGCGTTTTTTGGCTAAAATCGTTTTTAATCATATTAAAAAAGTAGGAACTTTGATCTTACTATTCATCCGAACGGTTTGGAGAAGTTAAACGTGTGTATTTATTTGCTAACTTTCCGAGTTATTTCACCAAATGGACCCTAGCGGGTCCTTTTGGTTCCATTTGTACGTTCTCAGAAAAAAGGAAATTCAAAAGCAAACTTGATGTCATCAAGATGTATTTCACCATGCTAATGATTATTTTTTTTCAGACCTCCATTTGTAGGAAACACAGAATGGGGTGAACTTTTTTTTTTTTTTTTACCATGTGCACACAACATCTCTAAGGTACATTAATGACATAGCAAAATATTGAAAATGAGTGGAATTCCCCTTTAAGACACGTGCATTTGCATGCGCATTTGCGTGCGCCTGCGCAACACACACAGACAGGCTATTAAAACAAGTATAGCATATTGAGAATACAATATGCTATACTTGTTTTATGGATACAATGCCTAATTGTATCCATAAAACTAAATGACAAGACAAAAAACATACGCCTACTTTTGCCCCAAAAATATCCCCCCTCCACTACACCCCTGCTCTCAGGGACCAACCACTGGTGGTCCCCAGACGACCTATTGAAAACCCCTGCTCTAAACACACCCTCAATAACTATAGATATCAAATCTATATAACGAGAAATAGGTCTGATATCACATTTGATATGTCAGATTTCTGCATCTCGGCACCGAGACACAGCTCTGATATCAACAACCCCCCCGAGCAGAGCCTAACATAAACACATTACAACAAGATACAATCATTCCAAATACACAAGCATATCACAGACCATAGAACACATAATGATCTGATACCCATAACAGAACTAGACACCACAATGCTATAATCCACAAATCATGACCATCTCATAATTAGCCACTCAGAACTAGTGCCACAGGGAGGAGGCCGGGGAGGTGGAGGAATTTGAACGCTTACATCTGAACAGGGACATGGAGCCAGCTAGCAGGAAGAGAGGGGACAAGAGTACTGACTGCTTATAAAGACACCTGATTGAATGTGGGTGTGAGTGACTTGCTGACAGCCAATGAGACTGAGGGGAGAGAGATTGCTGATTTAAAGAAACAGAATGAATTACTGACTGAGAATGATGAGTATAATAAAAACCATTCTGCCCTCTGTGCCTCCATGAACTATCGCTTACGCTGGATTAATTACAAAACGTTTACTGTATGAGGGGAAACTACTGTAGTCTTAACGCCCACGTCGGCCGTGGTCTGTGCCAGGCCTTACATAAGGCTGTTTGTGTATTTGTTGGTGTCTGTAATACCAGGCCCCTTTGTGTTTCCCTGTGCATGGTTGAGCAGTCTTTGGGGACAGTTCCTCATACACACACAATATTTCAGTGTGACTCCTCCTCCTCTCTGTGTGTCTGTCTGTTCCGTTCAATCTTTTTTTCCCCCCCTCAGCTCCATTGATGTGGGTCATGGGAGCCGAGCGGAGAAATGAATAAAACAATGTGACAGATGAGATAACATGGGACTGGGAGAGCTCTGTATGGTAGCCTTTGAGGACCTCCTTGTGCACATGATGGTTCCCAGTCTGGTCACAAAGTGAGGAGACTCCTCTCCTACCCTCCTTCCTTCGGTGGTTTCCCAAACATGGGGTCCAGGGACCACTAGAGTTACTCAAGAGGGTTCTGGTGGGTCCCACTCCTTCTCAATCTGAACATACAGAAGACAATGTGTCCATACAATGTATTGTGAGCTGTGTTCCAAAAATGTATTCCTCATTCATTGTTCTCATTTTCAAAAATAATTTGTATAAAGACGATTACACCACACGCCAACTCGGGCCGTGACAAATCATGACAACACACGCTGGGCTCCATTTTCGTTACCGCTAAACCCCTTATCCCTTAACTTCTCTGCCTTTTTCAACTATTTAAAAAAAACATTTTTCAGTAGTTCTAATGGCCAGTCTACAAGCTCACAACGTGTTAACAGATTGACATGTTGAAATATTCCAAAAAGTTTTTCAAAATAGTAAGGACGAAATAAGGGATTTGGGATAAGGGGTTTAGCATGTAACAGAAATGGAAACAGGCAAAATTCAGGCAAAATTCTAGAGATTTATTGTCACTGCACAGTGCACTGTGCTTGTAACAGTAGTTCTACGTTATGTTGCTTCTTCCTCCCCTAGCTGGTGGTCAGTGGTGTGGTTTTGTACATCATCCAGTTAGGTGTGTCTGTACCGTTTTAAAGCTGTCAGTGGTTATATGGATCACTGAGTGCCTTGCCAGCACTTTATCTGCCTTGTTCATGTGTGGTCAGTGCAGGCCGACACGGAATCTTCCTGTTTTGGTTATGGGCTGCGCAAGGGTGTGTGTGTGTGTGTGTATGTGTGCGTGCGTGCGTGCGTGTGTGCGTGCGTGTGTGTGTGTGTGTGTGTGTGTGTCAGGGGCGGATGTAACATTTCCCAATTTGGGGGGCAGGAGAAAATGGTATGGGGGCGGCCGCACCCATACCATTTTTGGTGACAGGATTTATTAGGCAAGTAAAGCATCAATAGTAACATCAGTTGTTGTTGAAGTTGCAACAGACACGCAGCATGCATAAAGCTAAAGGTCTGACTCGGAGAGTTTTCTGTTTTTAATGATGAAGTGCTGTTGGTTTAGTGGTGCGACACTTGTAGTTAGTAGCAGTAGTAGTGTTTCAAATCTATAGGCACTTTAATTTGAAATATCTTTGAAATTTGGGTTGTTTGCATGGCATCATGTTTGGTGGGGCAGTCAGGGCATTTAGGGGGGCATTCCCCCCCCCCCCCCCCCCCCCCCCCCCCCCATGCCTAGATCCGCTCCTGGTGTGTGTGTGTGTGTGTGGAGTCTGGTTGGTTGGGTGGGATCCGTTCTCACTGCACCTTATCTCCATGACCACAGGAACGGAGGGGAGAGAGGGTGTGTGTGTGTGCGTGTGTGTGTGTGTGTGTGTGTGTGTGTGTGTGTGTGTGTGTGTGTGTGTGTGTGTGTGTGTGTGTGTAGGGGGTCTACTGGTTGGTACTGCCACTCTCTTGATGACAGTGTAAGCACTGGGTTCTGTTTGAGTACTGATTGGCTGGCAGCATCACCACCTCTCCTGGGAAACTATAAGCACTTTGACAGGAAATGGGGAGAGAGATGAGAGGTCACACGTTGGATTTGGACTCGAACCTGTGACACGCTGTCAGGCTGGTTCATCAGCCTATAGAGCTGAGCAGTCCCGCCCATTTCATGACATGGCCCGCGGCCTAGAAGTAATTTTATCATTCACTGATTTGTAACAACCCGAGTTCTCTTTGTCCGCAATGTAGTCGTATTTACTGTATATGAATCAATTATGAGAAGTAGTATACTATACTGAAGCTCAATATTATTACTATTATCCTGATGAAGAGGATGTTTCTCTACATTACTGTATTAGTGGCTGGATACATTGTTTTAAAAACAATGGTGGCAAAGCAACAGAAAATCCTATTTAGGTCAGCTGTCTTGCGATGCCCTGTTTTTCCCCAACGCTACCACTACATACTATATATATAGGACCCCACTGAGATGCCAACTTATTGAGGCAAACAACAGTACAATGCTTATAGAGGAAACTGAATTTTAAAAGTATAGGTTAGTTTTATCCAGTGATGGGCAGTAGCTTGTTACAAGTAGCTAAGCTACATGGCTTAACTACATTTTCCCGTAACTTGTAGTGTTGCTTACTACATTTGCTCTGGGAATAGCTTGTAGTGAAGCTACACTACTTGTTTCGAGTAGCTTGTAGTGAAGCTACACTACTTGTTTCGAGTAACAAGGATTGTAGTTCACTACATTTTCCCACACACATTTTCAAATACCACCCATTTTTAATGGTAGAAAACCTCTAATATACATCCCAAAACTTAAACATGCCACCATCCTATGTTCAAACCCTCCGCTAAATTATTATCATTATGATTTTTACCCATATTGTTTTATTATTTTGATTAGTATTTAAAAAGTTGTACATTAAGTTAAGATATATATTTATATTATGTAGTGATTATGTAGCAAGCTACATCAAGCTACTTTTGTCATGTAGCTTGTAGTGTTGCTTGCTACAAATCTCTGGCGATAGCTTGTTGTGTAGCTTAGCTACATTTTTTCGAGAGTAACAAGTAGTGTAGGTTACTACATTTTCCCAGTAACTTGCCCATCACTGGTTTTATCTTTACCTGTCTGTCCTGTCTGTCTGTGTGCATGTGAGAGAGAACTGCATGCGTACGCAGGGGCGGATCTAGGCATGGGCTTAGTCTGCCCTACCAAACATGATGGCATGCAAAACAACTCAAGATATTTCACATTAAAGTGCTCATATTTAAAATGATTTGAAACACTACTACTGCCACTAATTAACTACAGCTGTGGCACCACTAAACCAACAGCACTTCATCATTGAAAACAGAAAACTCTCTGAGTCAGACCTTTAGCTTTATGCATGCTGCGTGTCTGTTGCAACTTCAACAACAACTGATGTTATTATTGATGCTTTACTTGCCTAATAAAAGTCTTGTAACCGAAAATGGTATGGGTGCGGCTTCATCGCCCGTGGCGCAAAGCGACACGGGCGATGAAACCGCCCCCATACCATTTTCTCCTGCCCCCCAATTGGGAAATGTTACATCCACCCCTGCTGTCTGTCCTGTCTGTCTGTGTACGTGTGAGAGACAACTGCATGCGTACGTGCCTATACTCAAATAACCCGAAGACGAGATCTGGAACGACAAATAGTGGAAATATATCGATCAAACATACGGACGATATGTGATTCGATCATGTATCGATACGCCAATAAACGCCACAAATTACTGTAGAATTAGTGAGTGTACTCCCTTACCCTACCCCTTGTTAGAGGGGAATTCCACTCATTTTCAACATTCCAATTTGTCATTAGTATACCCTAGAGGTGCTGGGTGAACTTGATAAAAAAGTTCCCCCATTCTGTGTTCCCAAGAAATGGAGGTCTGAAGAAAACCACTAACATGGTGAAACATCTTGATGACATCAAGATGTATTTTCACCATGTTAATGGATTTCTTTAGACTAAGGCTTTTGAAAATAGTTAATTAATGGGATTAAATTAATTTTGTTGATTAATCTGATTAAAAATTTGAACGCAATTAACTCATGTGCACACTCACTCAACCCACTGAGCATTTTCTCATTGAAAGAAATGGGTAGAGCAGGGTTTTACGGAGACTTATAGCTGTGTCTCCCTGTAACCAGAGCCATAGAGTATAGCTGGAGGATCTACAAGCATTGAGGGCTTGTAAATCGCCTATTTTGATAAATATTTTAAAGATATATGGTTATTTTTTTCACAGATTCTGTTGTTTTTTTCGGAAAACATGCATATTTTGGACATAGTTCGAATGGTGATTAATCACGATTAAATTAATTTTGAAGCTGTGATTAATTTGATTAAAAATTTTAATCATTCAACATCCCTACTTTACATTTAACATCCCTAATTTTTTCTGAGAGCGTTCAAATGGAACCAAATGAACCCTAACGGGTTCATTTGGTTGCATTTGTACACTCTCAGAAAAAATATTGAAAATGGGTGGAATTCCCCTTTAAGATGTTTAGACAATTTAAAGTGGGGCTGTTTTATTCTAAGTGCAACATGGACATTCTTTTGATTTAAACATAACATTATATATTATATATTGTTATATCAGTAATCAGTCATCCATCATCATCACTCCCTCAATATACTGTATCTGTCATTCCCTGGTAACCATAGCAACTGCATGCTTACAGTATACCACTTCACAAACTGAACGAGAAATGAGAGATTGACAGCTAGAGAGAGGTATGTTGTATACAGTAGAGACAGAGTGAAAGGTATTGAGAGGGTACTGTGCATTTAGAGAAAGAAATATAATATATACATTAGAAGAGGCAGTTGAGTAGAGAGCGAGATATACAGTCTGAGTCTTGTAGTAAAGAGCTGAGTGTTTGTTTAATATCAGGGACCTCTTCAACTCGTTACAGTATATACTGTATCCTGTACAAGATAACTCATACAGGATGCAGAATAAAGAAGTGGAAATGGAATTTCTTCAGTATATACCCAAACATTTTGACTGTTCAATATCGTATACACTGTCATTACTCTTGACAATTGTGCAGCAACAACAGCTTTCCTCCTCCTATTGTCCCTTCACAATAAAGTGTCTCACCTTTACCTCCCAACGCCACACATTTTATTATTTTTCTTATTTTTACTTTTTAAAATTTGTATCATTGTATGAAGTTGGCACGTGCCAAAAGTAGCTTATAAGATCTATAAGCTACAGAGCTTATAAGATCTATAAGCTATAGATCTGCTATATATAAGTGCTGATGTATGAGGGTATGAGGGCAGCAAATATAGTAGCATGAAGCATCAGCCCGGTTCTTTGTGAAACACATGCTTTTGAGCTTCAAAGAAGTGGTTTCCTTTTGATCCATCACTGATGGACAAGGCACTGATGGCATAGGCCAGGGGTTTTCAACCTTTTTTATACCAGGGACCACCATTTATTCAGAATTTGAGCCACGGACCACCACGATGACATTTTAGCCCCACAGACCCAATACCCAAAGATTTCTTCTTTTTTTTATCTACAATTCCAGGCTGGATTTCGGAAAAATAACAGGCAAACCTATCGATCTCTAGTTGTGTAGATTTGTTCAGATGATGAATATTTTAACTCTTGAGAGTGTAAAAATGAAACCAAATGGACCCGCAAGGGTCCATTTGGTTTCATTTTTACGTTCTCAAGAGTTACATCTGGTTAACCAGGTTAGCTGAGGACCACCTGGAACCCTCTCAGGGACCACTGGTGGTCCCCGGACCACCTGTTGAAAAAGGCACTGATGGCATAGGCTGCTGCAGATTTCACCCCACTTACACCACTTACATTTGCTAATGCAGAGAGCAGATTTGGTTCTAAACCAATAATTAAGAAGCTTGTCTGTCTTTCCACAACCTGCTCCCCAGGCAGCTCCCAGTGGAATACCACCTGGCTGCATCCACACAACACATCCCACAGGATCTCTCTGCCACACGGTTGCTAGACTGTACACTGTACATTATGGTACGGTACACACCGTTTGGTTGAGTCTGTGTTTACACGAAGGTACGGTGCATGCATCCTTCTGGCTGGGCAAAGGTTTTAAAATATAGGCCAACATTTTTAGCCATGCAGGTAGATCACATGTCATGACAGTCCCCTAAAATGTAGAGATCTGTAACTCTTGAGAGCGTTAAAATGAAACCAAATGGACCCTTATGGGTCCATTTGGTGTCATTTTACCGCTCAAGTGTTAAATTATATTTAAACATCTGAATTACGTGATTTCAAGAGAATAATTGTTATTTTGACCAATGTTTTGCCAGTTCTCTTTCCCAATTGTGGACAAAAACGTGAAAGTTAGTAGCTTTGGGTGTAAGAGACTAAATTCAACATCACAAACTGTCAACTGTCATCACAAAATGTGATGGTTGTCTATGGGGAAAAATACAATATTTTTATATTGGTACTGGAGATGATATTGGTGAGAGGCTCTGTCCGCATTGTGGTTGAAAACATGAAACAAAATTAATGATCTTGGCCAATTATAATAATCCGTTGAAAAGTAGCAGCTGCTGTGTGTCCTTGTACAGAGACACATTTTGTGAACCCATAACCTTTTGTCTCTCTGTATCCGTCTGTGTGTGAGTAGTTACAGCAGTTAAAGGACATCATATCCATTTTAGGACTGCATGCTCACAGAATTCCAGCATATATACTTTAATTGTTGGTTTATCCAGTACAATGTGTTCCTTCCACCTCCTGCCTTCACTTGATGTTTTTCCACTAAGCAATGAGCCTTTCTTTCCCTGTTTCATGAACCCCCCCTAGTTTGTCACATGCTGCTTAAATCATGCATTTGACAATTTTGCCTTAGAGAGAAATATTTTTGTTGCAAATTATTTGAGGATCTCCCATGCTCAATACAGTCCAGGTCTAGTCAGTCGACTCAGTCGCACACAAACAATGCGTGTGTTGCCGCTCCTATTGTGGACTCAATACATGCACAATAAATGCACACCTCTCACTGAAAATAATTTGCTAGGCGTGTCAATCGCTCTCAGCACACCTGACAATATAGACTACTGTGTAATGTTGCATGAACTACAATTCATGCAGGCTGTAGAGCTAGCATACTGTATGGTCTGTGTCAGGCCCACAGAGACTGCTCTCTATAATTAGACTAGAGACAATTAACAACGATTAACAAGGAGGGTATATTAATTAGAATTGTTTATTTTCCTCCTTAGGTGAGATACAGCCTGAATTGTATTTGTATAACATATTTCATCCACAGGGAATCGGTGATGTAAAAAAGTACATTTACTCAAGTACTGAACTTAAGTACAATCTCAAGGAACATTTACTTTACTGGAATATTACCAATTTTCAATACTACCACTCATTACTCCTTGTCCACTAAATATCTTGACTTCTCCTCTATAATCATATGAAAACATTGGTCACAAGTTACTTGGACCAATGTACCGGTACATTTTGAGCTCTGGTTCCAGCCAGGGCTTGGTTCACAATGTGTCACGATGCTAAACATTGTTGTGAGCTTGTAAATCGGCTATTTTAAAATGCTTTTTTTTTTCTCTTTCTTTTTTTTAATACATTTGAACTGGTGGGACAATGGGACATTCTGTACAATAAACTTTTCGTACCACAGGGTATTATTCTCAAGGGGATAAAACATTTAAATTTAAAATACTCTGTCTGTCCTTACTTCCTTGTCATTGTAATTTAATGGTGAGCCAGAACACAATCACACTGAGGAGTTGGAACTTGCAACAAACAACTATATAGAGAATACTATCTACATTGTCATAAATAATAAAAGATGTGCATGGTAACTGATAGAAATTCATGTTGAATCAAATGTTTTTGGTGCTTAAGTAGAATATCAAAGGCTGAGTAAAAGCTGCATCCTTGAATGTGAAACAGGAGATTCATAAAAATGTTAAAAGAAATATTTAATCTGGAGGACATGAGGGAGTCATACTCCTTTTGAAACAAGAGCTCTTTCATGGTTCAAGGTCTCTCTTAGAACAGAGAGAAACAAAGTGTAACGTAAGGCATGTGAAACTTTTTTCCTAAAACATTGGACGTGTTTTATCCTTATAAGTCTCAAGACAACAGCAATAACATTCAAAGAATATAAATTTGAACAATTTGTTAATTGTTTCCTACCACTGATCCAGAGCAACACTAGTTGAGAGACACTGCATGGTGCTGAGTTCCTTTTCATTACCTTTGTCCATTAGAACTGTTTTGCTTCATTACTACTTGCAAGTCCAAAGGCAAACTGTAATGCATTATCCGTAATGTGGGGATCTTCTATGCGTCAGTGGTTAACATGTTTGTGTCAAGGAGTCAAGACCCAATGAATTTTGGCCGCAGGCCCTCCAAAGGTTGCATAGCTGATGAATATTCACTTAAATGACTTACGGTAAATAACTTAAGACTCTTTTTCTGGGGGGAAAAGAAATTACAATATGGCCAGTAATGTTAGATCTAAGCATACCAGTTTTGAAAAGTGTATCCTCAATGTAACACATTGTTTTAGTAAACACAACACCAGATACACACTGCAGCCACCCTGTTACCTCTATCCTAATTGTTCTTGTAGGGTAATCGAGGTGTGTGTGTGTGTGTGTGTGTGTGTGTGTGTGTGTGTGTGTGTGTGTGTGTGTGTGTGTGTGTGTGTGTGTGTGTGTGTGTGTGTGTGTGTGTGTGTGTCTGTGTCTGTGTCTGTGTCTGTGTGTGTGTGTGTGTTAAATGCTAATTATCCAGTATATTACAGCAGCAGGCAGTGCATTCCCATGGCTTGACTGATTATATATCAGTCAACTAAAACAACATGTGGAGGATGACCCTGCCATTGACTTTAACCATGGAAAAAGCACACTATAGGTACAGTATATGTCAGGACACAACACTGCCTGAACAACTCTGCCTGGCCAAAAACACATTGAACCAACCCTCGCCCTGCATGCGAATACAAGCACAGACTCAATACGCCTGTATTGTTAAATGATGTTCTGATTACAAGGTTGATGTCAGAGTTCCACAGGGAAGCCACACTGCCATTAGACCATGTCTGAGTCTCACAATAAAACCACAATGAATGACTTTACTATTTCGGCTGTTTTCCCTTTGGAATACTGTTGTTCTGTGTTAAAACAGGAAAAGTGTTTGAGAACTACAAAGGATCTCTCTATAATGACAAGGGCAACAAGGGTATCATTGGAGTTGGTGAGGTCACACTGTCCAATCAAGTGATAGTTAGTGTAGCTACTCTACATGCTGTGATTGAATCTGCTACACAGGATTTTCCTGTGAGAAACCCCACATTGTGTACATTACAAAACAGGAAGTGCCTCATCAATCATCTTTGGATACCTATATGACCTTCTGTCTGTGGTGTTAATGGGGTCTGGATTGACCATTTCAAACTTCAAATCATAACCAGATGTTTGCCTAAAGAGTCATTTTATGCGGCTCCACAGAGAGATGCTGGCTGTGTGCGTCTTAAGTCACTCACTACGCCTGTATAGTCCACTAGGGCAGTGGTTTACTACCCTTTTGGGTAACACTTTAAACGAAGGTCCTTTTTAATACCAGTGCCCACTATTTATTCAGCATTTGAGCCACGGACCAACATTTGAGGACATTTTTGCCACACAACCCAAAACTAAAGATACAGAAACATACAGATACAGAAACATGCAGATCCAAATACAGATCCAAACATACAGATCCAAATGACCATTAATCTTCTACATTCTCTAGTTGCGTAGACTTGGGCTAATTCACATGATGAATATTTTAACTCTTGAGAGCGTAAACATGAAGCCAAATGGACCCGCAAGGGTCCATTTGGTTTCATTTTTACGCTCTCAAAGAGTTACACCTGGTTAACCAACTTTCCATCATTTAGCCTGAGGACCACTTGGAACGTTCTCAATGACCACTGGTGGTCCCCGGACCACTGGTTGAAAAACCCTGCGCAAGGATGTAACATTCAGCTACCTGAGGTAGATTCTGCAAAATGTCTGGTATGCAAACTCTTTCATGTCAAGGGCCCACAAAATCACACGTATTTGGCCGTGGACCCCATCTAACAATATTGTGTTTAAGTCAGCGACCCCCGGAAGCAAAGATTTGAGTTGAAATCGTTTAAAATGTATCTGTATAGCTGCGATATATACATATGTTACACACAGTTACACACAACATAAGTAGGCCTAATTAGTCAGGTAGGATATCAGCCACGAGGAGTAACCTTAAAAGGAGCCAGTTGTGTAAAGTAATCAGTATGCGTGTTAAAGCTGCAGTTAAGTAAGGTATATTTAACTTACATTAGTAGCTAGGGTTACTTTACTATACTACTACCACTACAACTATATTAATACTATAGATACTACACATTAAGTTTGCAATTGAAAATAACACGTTGGTTTTCGGTTTTCGCTTTTGGTACTTTTAACTGTATTTGGATGATGATACTTTTGTAGTTGTACTCATTTGTTACATTTTGAATGTAAGAAATGAGTAAAAAAAATCTGGGCCTGAGTCCACTAGAAACCCATGACATTTTCACTGAAAAGCTGACTAGCACAGGCATATAAGAACATTGCCCACACAGTGCAGAATGTCACCAGACACTACCTGTTTATTTGTTTTTATCACCCGTAATGCAATGCTCAAACATATTGCCATCTCTGATCATGAGTCAGCTAGTCCATATCAGACATAATGGCTAAAATGTACTACTGAAGTGATGAATTGGTTTCCTCACTTGCATGCCACAACTCAATGCCCATGTCTAAGTTCAACTGACTGAGGAGATGGATTGGGACGGACAGACAGGTTTAATCATTTTACTCTGGTAGAGCTCCCATAAGTCACTCCCTCCCTCAGTATATTCACAGAAATGTAAATAAAAAAGTGAATAACAGTCAGATAAGGATTAGATTCTAAGCTATTTTGTGTATTTTTATATTTTGGCCACAAGGTGGTGCTAGAGGACAGGTCATAGGGCCACTGAAATTATTATGGGTCCTCTTTTAGGGTAGCATGAATGCAGTCTGCATTTAGATTGGGGGACAAGCTAGAAGAAAGGCATTTGACCAAGTGCATGCCTTAAGAAAAAAAGATGAGCAGAGTGCTCTGGAAGATGCACTGTAAGAGTTCATTTAACTCTGAACACACTATAGGCAAATCGGTTTATATTGTCAGCTCTGTGTAATGGATACATTAACACTGCTTCCCTCATAGCGCTCATTTCCAGGAGGGAGTGACCTATTGTTTGGACTGAAGCCTCACTGGCTATTTTATTCACTGTTACGGTTAAATTAAGAATTTACTGTGCTGGTTAGAATCAGTCATCTTTAAGTGGCAGAGCCTTCTTTATAAATTATACACACTTTCAGTGAATGAAAGAGACATATTACTAGTACTACTGTTACATTATTTTCCCTTAAAGGAGAATTCCATGCATTTTCAAAATTTTCCTGCGAGGGTACAAATGGAACCAAATGGACCCGCTAAAAAAGGGGGTCTGAAAGAAAAATCATTAACATGGTCAAATACATCTAGATGATGTCATCAGATGTATTTCACCATGTTAATGATTTTTTCAGACCTCCATTTTTAGGAAATACAGAATTGGGGGAACTTAAAAAAAAAAAAAAAAAACATGTCCACACAACATCTCTTAAGGTATATTATTGACATATTAAAATGTTGAAAATGGGTGGAGTTCCCCTTTAAAGGAGCTTAGAATAATGTGAGATCTATTACCACCTCAGAGCCATCAGACCTTTGGAAGTGAATGACATCCATTCCCAGTGGTCAGGTGGCACTATAGGGCAGAAATGTACCCCCCCACACTCCATGTGTTTACAGTGGTAATATTGACAGTCAAATTAAACAACACAGCATGAACACAAACAGATTAACACCAGACTCCTGGAAGGAAATGTCCTCCGCAGCATGTCTGAATTATGTCTGGCTGCTGTCCAGATAGACAAAGGGTCAGCAACCTGCGGCTCAGGAGCCGCATGCGGCTCTAGAACACAGCCCTAGTGGCTCAGTAGCATTATTACATACACACTGGGGTGATCCGCACCAAAATAATATAAACATTTCAGTCTCCCAAAACGCGTTGCGCTGTCTGACAGTGGCCAGTTAAAGTAGCACTTGGCCATGTCAAAAAAGGCCAGCAGCTATCAGAGGTGGAGCTTTCAATCTGAACCACCCATTTACTCAGTTTACTCAGTTTACTATGTCATTAATATACCTTAGAGATGTTGTGTGGACTAGAAATGGAGTTCTGTAAAACTCCTTTATTTTATTTTTTTAGAAACTCCTTCTGAAGAAAGGTTGTTTCACCATGTTAATGATTTTTCTTTGAGGACCTTTTTTTCTGAGAGTGTGTGTAAATGGAACCAAATGGACCCGCCAGGGTCCATTTGGTTCACATTTGCACACTCTCAGGAAAAAAAAATAATAAAATGCGTCTCCAGACAGATTTTGAATTTAATTTTGGGTCGAAAATGGCTCTTTCAACATCTTGGGTTGCCGACCCCTGAGATAGACAAAGGGAAGAGAGTGAAAGTTAGATTTTACTAAATGAATCACAGTATGCCAGCCTCTGCCGGTATACCTGGCAGCCTTAGATGGTTTAGTGCAGGGGTGGGCAATTATTTTTCCCAAATGAGATAGGTAAAATATTGTGGAAGGCCAAGACTAAAGGCTGAACTAAAGTCTGCGTAATATTAATTTAATTTCAAGATAAAAGTAAGAGTAAGACTAACCATTTTGACACCAGGCCCCTCTATTTATTCAGTATTTGACCCACAGAGGACCACCATTTGATGACATTTTAGCCCCCCAGACCCAAAACTAAAGATTTATTTAGCTTTTGTCCACAATATGACCATTCTTTTATATTCTCTGATTGTGTACACTTGGGCTAATTCAGTCTGATGAATATTTTAACTCTTGAGAGTGTAAACAAGGACGCTCTCAAAAAGTTACATCTGGTTAACCAACTTTCCATATTTAACTGGAACTCTCTCAAGGACCACTGGTGGTCCCTGGAGGGCCTGGACCACTGGTAGAAAACCACAGTACCCTTTCATGGGCCGGTCAGAGTCAGCCAAAGGGCCGCATTTGGCCCCCGGGGCCGCATAATGCCCAGATATGGTTTAGAAATGGTTATGAGTTTCCTGGCTGAACTTGCGCTATGCATGTCTGTGACAGGTGTGATGGCCATTTGGACAGCCAAATAATTAATTTATTGACTGGTTAAATATGGGTATATGGTGGATGGAAGCCCCGAAGAAGGCAGTTTTATCTGTCCACGATAAAACCTTTGGCATTGCTGCTATTTTTTCCATTAGGTGCAGACTTTTGTGCTGTGGATATTTTGCTCACAGAGGATCTGGAAGGTGCCCATTGTAGAGAGGAGTGGAATGACTAAAGGATTGTATTACAGAAGAAGTCCTTGATACATAGTTTAGTCGGTGAATTAGTTTAGTAAAAACTACACTCTTAATCACTGTATTCGTTTACCAACCATTGAAGACGTTCGTTTTAATTATGAGAGAGGTCTTTGATTACTCTCATGAAATATGAATGATCAAGTCCCATAAACCAATTATAACACTGACTAGACTCTAAGTGCATCCAAACGTGGCGAAAAGTCTGGCAAAGCACTGCGCCGAATCTGCCATAATTTGTACACGACACATATGGCAAAGACACTGTTTGCTACACATTGAGTAATAATAAGAGTTGTAGCATTGAAGACATGTGCCACAGGGTTTTGGAAATGTAACTTTAAAGGGGAACTCCACCCATTTTCAACATTTTAATATGTCATCAATATACCTTAGAGATGTTGTGTGGACATGATAAAAAGTTCCCCCATTTCTGTATTTCCTAAAAATGGAGGTCTGAAAAAAAACATGGTGAAATACATCTGATGACATCATCATCATTTTTGAAAATTGGTGGAATTAACTCCACTGTACCAAAAGTGGATGTGAAGTTGTTATTGCAATCCTTTTTGTAGGGTTAGACTTTACTTTAAAGATAATGAAAATAACAGATCTATTAGCTCACATTATGTTGCTTTGTAACGTTTTATGTCCTTGTAGATAGCCTTCTTCAAAGGCTTCATTTTTTTTTTTTTTTTTTTTGGGGGGGGGGGGGGCATAACAGAAACACAAATTACATAAAAAATATAGGCCTAATGTACTGTGAAATATTAATATAAACCATTTGGTTATTTATTATTAAAACATTTCAAGCAAGTCATGCAGTAGTCTACTTTAACTTGAGCAGACCAACAACAACTTGTCTTTTTGCAACTAAAGCCTTTGAAAAGGTCAAAGACATCCCCTAATGCAGTCTTTAGTATAGGGTCTTATTGCCATCTGGTGGTGGAAGATGGTGTCTTTTATTTTTCCTTTAATATTAAAGGAAAAATAACATGCACCTCCTGCACAGCTTCATCCAAAAGGTTGTTGGGGCCATCCAGCCTTTGCTTACAGGGGTGAGCTGTACATATTTGGTGGCTACAACCATCAGAAACATAATGAACTGTGGAAATTCAACACAGAAGAATGTTCCTGGAAGAAGGTTGAGCACAGAGGGAAGGGCCCGGGATCATCTTCGCGCATTCTAACAGAAATTTTGCTAGAAACAACAATGATTATCTGTATATTGCAGACCTAGTCCACAATAGTCCTAGTCTAAAGACATTCTGCAAGCAAGCAGTGCTTAGGTATCGTCTGAAGCAGTTGGGACTCCCACGCAACCTCAAGTGGGAACTGCAAAAAATGGGAAATTAAGAGTTCATGGACAATATCAGATATAAAAAATTATATCTTTTTATATTTGATACTCCATGAACTCTTAATTTCCCATTTTTTGGCTAATTCGAACATCCCTATTAAGTGCTCAGAATTCAAATGGACATCTTGCACTGTACGCTCGTATGAACATTGAGGATGACCCCAATTAGTTTGTTTTGAGCCATCTGCTGTTTGCATTTAGAGGCAGAATTGATTATGGCTCACGAGGCATACATTTTATATCCACTGAATGAGGTGCTAATGCAAAGGTGAATTGGGATCACAAATCACTGTATGGTCTACCCTGCATTCTGCCTGCCATGTTATCACATAACTCATGTGCCCGAGTAAAGTTGACATTTTGACCTGGGACCTGCTGGTGTAATTCGGACGGCACATTAGTCCAGCAACGTAGTTTCATGCATGGCTAGGGACAGGGTTAATAATGTACCCCATAAGACATGCACGTGCACATGCGCAATGCACACATACTCATATGAAAGGTGCCACTTTCATGAGTTCCCTAGAGTTCACATGTGAAATATTTCCCATATGGGTTAGGGGCCACCTGCCATAGAACATGATGGTGCTCAGCAAATGTTGAGATATCAAAAATGTAATAAATAACAAAAACAAAAGACTTTGTGGTACGTACAGTATACCTGTATGTGTCCAACTGCTGCTCTCTCCTCTCTTGCACATGTAAATTCATTTAAATTCATTCATTTTACATAATTTGTTTTTTATTTATTGGTTGATCGCGCAGTATATTGCCTTTTAGTCTGGTGCATGACTGTTACTTGTTGTTTTATTGTTTGTTTTATTGCACTGTGTATGAGCGGGAAACCTCGAACCTTGAATATTCTATACAAGAACAAACATGTCAGTGGCAAATAAAACCTACATCACCCCATGAGGCTCCATTTGTTTTTGTGTTTTGTAGGTACTCTCAGGGTTACCTGATATGGTCATTCAGGGCTAGCTCTATGTTTCTGGTTATATGTCCGTCTTAAAGCAAAGTAATGGCCACCACAACATCATCAATGGCCACAAAACAGCACCACTGGGTCACAAAAATCAGCATTGGTCATCCTCAGGCAAACCAGGCTCCATTTTCTGAGAGATGATTTTTGCATACCATTGTACAAAACACAAGATGGAGGGACAGAGTGGAAAATACTAGCTGTGTGGTTTTTGACCCTGCGGCTTATACAACGGTGCGGCCAATCTATGGATTTTCCAGGTTCCAGGTGGGCTCCACAGACTAAATGATAGAAAGTTGGTTAACCAGATGTAACTCTTTGAGAGCGTAAAAATGAAACCAAATGGACCCTAGCGGGTCCATTTGGTTTCATGTTTACACTCTCAAGAGTTATGATATTCACCATCTAAATTAGCACCACTTAATTAATAAGTCATAAGTCATGGTCATTTTGGTCTAATTTTGATGTTTTGCCTCTTGTTTGCGAAAATCCATCCTGGAATTGTGACAAAACCAAAAGAAATCTTTAGTTTTGGGGTCTGTGGGGTGAAGATGTTGAAAACCACTGCTCTGACATGAAGCACCTGACTATAAGGCTTATAGTCAGGTGCGGCTTGTACAAGGAAAAAAATCAGTATTTTTCCCCAAATTTAGCTGGTGCGGCTTATATTCAGGTGCGGCTTATAATCCAGAAATTACGGTACATCTACTTGTCAAAGTACCGTAATGTCTTTACTAATGTTTGGAGCCTTGTGCGGAACAGCACAGGCATCTGGAATGGACGTGCTTTGCTGCGTGGCAGCCAGTCGGTTCTGGCTCCGCACTCATCAAGCAAAGGATATGCATGCAGTGACGATGTACACGTACAGCGCATTAGACATCACCGCAGTCATTTGTGCAAAATTAGAAACAGCTTAACCCATTTTATCCTGACCAGATTCTAGTTTCTGACACTAGATTCTATTCTCTAGCTGGCACTAGTTTCTAACACTGGATTCTAGTCTCTGACATTAGTTTCTAGTTTCTGACACTAGCAGCACCAAATTCTAGTTCCTGATACTAGTGCTAGCTTCTAGTTCCTGATCGATTCTAGTTTCTGACACTAGATTCTAGTTTTTTGGGTGCTACATTCTAGTTTCCGCGCTAGAATCTAGTTTTTTTACACTAGATTCTAGTTTCTGACACTAGATTCTAGTTTTTGTGATGTTCCTGTGTAAGTGATGCTACATATTTCATGCCAATTTCATAACATGGCTGCAGCTGGAAACATTGTTGTTCTCTAGATAGATCTGAGTAAAATGTTTGCATCCGCCTATTATTCAAAGGTTTGTGCCACATTTTCACCATCAAAAATAGCAGACCTACAAGTAGCGCGCCAGGCGCGCTATGAGCTTGTAGATCTGCTATGTTTCAATTGCTAAAGGAACACCAAAACGTGTAAAGTACCGAAAGAAACAGCTTAATAATGGTGAGGGAACGAATGCTCTGGGGAAGACAACGCTTCGTATACGCCGTTCCACAGTGTTCCATGATATAATCATCGCTCCAGATAATGAGACCCGTGCCATGCTCCATCACTTTGCTAATTTACTGGATCACAATTCATTCAGCCAGTCATATCGGCGACACCACTTGTAGTACGCCTTCACGCTCAAATGAAAAATGTCTTATATATTGTAATCAAACACTGCAAAGAATAACTCAATTAGACCCAACTCAGAGTTTGATTCAGATTTTTGATTAGAGCTAATCCTTCCCCTGCCCATTTAATGTATTTTATATATCAATACAAATGCATTCTTCATCCGGTTTTGCGCGACAAAAGCATAAATTCCTGGTACTGCATGCAAGCACGCACACACAAGCACACATTAAATTGCCCACCCTAGAACTGTCATAGTAAGTTTTGACAGCAGGCGATGATGGGCAGACGATGTTTCCTGAACTCCATTATTTGTCTATGAGACCCAGCGATTCTGACGAGAACAGGCGAACAGGCGATGGTCGGAAAGAGGGGAATGTCAGGTGAAAAGATAAATATAATTGAACTTCTCGGCCAATACTTGAGATACTTTCGGCAACAGCCAGATGTATAGGGTCACTTTCCATGGAGAGTTTGGTATTTGGTCTTTGTAATAGATCGGTTTATTAAAGCAACAGTAGGTGTCTGCTGCCATTGCTGGAGAGTCAGGGTATTCCATATAAAACACGCTCAACACTGAGTAAAACTAAATGTCTGCGGGCCCCGAGGCTACACTGTGAGTGAATGTCAACCTTTTAAAACAGAAGAAAGTGCATTGTCTGCCAACAATGTCTGCAAACAGATTCCATTTAGCTACAGTTGAGAATGGAGCTTCAAATGTAACATCCACTACGGCCCTTGAAATATTATCTAGATTCTATAACAATATATATTTAGACATTATTAAAATGGCGGTCAGTGAAACCCCCCAAATACATTTACGTTGGACTCTTTCTTATATTATTTGATAAAATGGGTGTTTTTTTAGTTGATTGCTTTTGATCCATCACTGTTATAGATTGTTATATCACCGTTATACATTTTGGGCAACAGATGTATACAGCTTTTTTTTTTTTTAATTCCTCCTCACGTTATCGTGGGCCATAGCGAACAAGACGTTAAAGTTTTGTTTTTGTGTTTGTGTTTTTTTGTTTTTTTAAAAGTCATTCTTGGCGATGAAATGATTTTGGGGCTATTTTCATCAAGGTCACTTGCAAACATCAACTATGCTCTTCTGATTTTGCGAGGGCAGCGAGCAGAAGCAGATGGTGTTGTGACACCTCCTCTGCAGGCTGATGCAAGCAGTCTGCTGTGCCCGAGCACGCACACGCACACACACGCACGCACGCACACGCACGCACACGCACGCACACACACACACACACACGCACGCACACGCACACGCACACGCACACACACACGCACACACGCACACACACACGCACACACACACACACACGGACTGAAATATGAATTCAAATTAAGAAATTCATGTTGCAAAACATGACTATGTGCCAGTGTATGTGTCATCAACCAGAGTTTATTTGGAAAGTTGTTTACACAAACGCACACATGCCACATACAGACAGACATACACTATGGATTTTATGGATTTTGTGTGTATCTGAACAATGTTAAGTTATACCCTTGAAAGGTTCACTGCTATGTTATGTTCAAGTAATACCTTTAGGCCAGTGTTTTTCAACCACTGGTCTGGCGACCACCAGTGGTCCCTGAGAGGGTTCCAGGTGGTCCCCAGCTAAGTTGGTTGACCAGATGTAACTCTTGAGAACGTAAAAATGAAACCAAATGGACCCTTGCGGGTCCATTTGGTTTCATTTTTACACTCTCAAGAGTTAAAATATTCATCATTTTAATTAGCCCCAAGTCTACACAACTCGAAGATTAATGGTCATGGACAGAAGCAAAAGAAATCTTTAGTTTTGGGTTCTGTGGGGCTAAAATGTCCTCAAATGGTGGTCCGTGGCTCAAATGCTGAATAAATGGTGGGCTCTGGGATCAAAAAGGTTGAAAACCCCTGCTTTAGGCTCTGTTCCTGATTTTGTGATATCAGATTCTGTCATACAACAAAGCATTATGTATGCTGAAAAAAATCCAAAAGAGTGCTAATGTGGATGCAGAGAACCACATGATGGCAGTAGAGGCACTGGCAATTTTATGCACTGGCAGTGCTAGACATTACTTTTTTTTTTTAAATCAGGAATAAAACTTTGCCCTTATGGTCTTCAAAGAAAAGGCCAGAGGGCTCTGAGTTTCATATACTAACCAACCCACAGCCCCATAACAAACACATACAGTACACAATCTGCCGATGCAATTGATCGACCATTAGATATCCCACTACTGCAAGTACATAATTAATGTGCTCACACTTACAGAATCTAATGTATATGCCAGAAGTACCGTAAAATGAGAGCTGCTATTGAGTTGTTGTAGAGTTGTTGCTGTTGAGTGGCAACATTAACACTAACAATGATAATTAAATTAAATAAGTCATGGAAATATTTAACCAATATTTATTATAGACTATACTGTAAGTATGCATATAATATGCATACTTACAGTATCATTAAACATTAAGAGCAGGGAGATAGATATACAATAATAATCCCGCATATGGAATAGAAATAACTGCAGTGGTGCTGGGAGCAAACATCACCACAATGCAGAAGGAAGACAGGAAGAAGCAAGAGAGCTTAACTGGGCATCCAGACTACAGGATTGCACGTTCCAACTTTCGGCCGGGGTGTGACGTCACGTCCTCCTTTTTTGAATGGGTTTCAATGGGCACTTCCTGCTACTTCCTGTCTGAATTTCGGCCGCGGGCGGGTCTTTCCTGCTGCCTGGCCGCTGTCCGAAATTCAGACAGGAAGTAGCAGGAAGTGCCCATTGAAACCCATTCAAAAAAGGAGGATGTGACGTCACACTCCGGTCCGAGACTTGGATTTAGCAAAACCCCGTGTAGTTGCAGCCTAAATACACAGGCCAGTTGGTCACCTGACTGCCTCATCAGCCAATGACATTGGCTCTTGCGCATACTGAATACACCCACATGAAGTGCAGCATATTATTAACACCTTCAGTATGTGAGCAGGGGTTTTCAACCTTTTTGATACCAGGGCCCAGCATTTATTCAGCATTTAAGCCACGGACCACCATTTTAGCCCCACAGACCCCAAAACTAAAGATTTCTTTTTGCTTTTGTCCACAATTCCAGGCTGGATTTGGGAAACAAAACAGGCAACCATTAATCTTCTACATTAGTTGTGTAGACTTGGGCTAATTAAGATGACGAATATTTTAACTCTTGAGAGTGTAAAAATGAAACCAAATGGACCCGCAAGGGTCCATTTGGTTTCATTTTTACGTTCTCAAGAGTTACATCTGGTTAACCAACTTAGCTGGGGACCACCTGGAACCCTCCCAAGGACCACTGGTGGTCCCCGGACCACCTGTTGAAAACCTCTGTCCTAGAGCACAGCATGAAACCTCTTGGGCTTATCCCAAACCCCTTATTTTTTTACCATTTCAAAAAACTTTTGGAATAGTTCAACATCTATTGACACATTGTGAGCTTGTAGACTGGCCATTTAAACTACTGAAAAATGTTTTTTTTTAATAGTTTAAAAAGGCAAAGAAGTTAAGGGATAAGGGGTTTCGCGGTAACAAAAATCTAGGCCCTCAAGTATATCTGCACTGAACTCATTTGTCTAAATGATGCATCAGAAACATTTTATACCGTACATGGCCTGTCAATCATGCATTTTTTCTCATAAACAAACAACCCTTTTGTAGAGTATATGGTTTTAATAAAGTAGAGTATGGGTTTAATAAAGTAGAGTAGAGTATATGTTTTTTTAAGTAAAGCTATGCCTAAACCTAACCTGATTCTTATCAGATTGACTTCATACAGTATGAGATCTTTTTTCTTTTTTGTATTATAATATATTGTACATTATTCACTGGTATCGGTATTTGGTATCAATATCGGCTTAACACAGAAATTGTGTTATCGGGATAGGAAATTAAAAAGTGTGTGGGGACATCCCTAGAACAGGCAGTAATCATGGAGGGGAAAGGAACTGGTTTTACTTTTGAACAACATGTTCCTTCTACACGCTACTGTATGTCCAGCCAGGGAAACTTCCCCCATCATGTGAAAAGAAGCAGGTTGGACTCCTCATGCATTGAAGGAAGCATGAGGTCAGTCCTTTACTCTCCCCATGTCGGTAGAGTGTGCGTAGAGTCCAGAATTACATTAGATAATTTGACAATGCTGAAAAATTGGGTTGTCCAATATATTAAAGCACATCTAGAGTAGAAGTTCACAGAATTGTGATCTTGTAGATCGGCGATCATCTAAAGATTTGTTTTGTTTTGTCAAAGTTCAATCTTTCCAGGGGGCCTTGAAATGGATTTTCAGTAATGGAACAATCACATATTTGATGTGTAGATCTTGTTGAGACGCTCATTTTGAAAGTAGCTCTCAAGTCAAAAAAGTGTGGGCACCCCTGGCCTACAGTATATGTGGCATACCCCTGGACCACTAGGCCTGCCTGCCAAATACTAGATGAATCTATAGGTTTCAAGTGGTTAACTGATCTTGATGCTATACAACACATTCTGCTGTGGACTCCTGGTTGGTCCCTGGACCCAACTTTGACAACTAGTGATCTAAAGGAACATGACATGAGATTCCAACTTATTATTGAGTCAGTAAAGTCTCCCCTGTGAAGCTATCAGATACCACTACAGAGTGGGTGGGTGTAAGTATAGTACTATAGGTTATACCATAGAATTGATTGTTTTACTGTACGTGTATTACACCTTTAATCTTGTACTTTTTGCTTGCTTGTGTGTGTGTGTGTGTGTGTGTGTGTGTGTGTGTGTGTGTGTGTGTGTGTGTGTGTGTGTGTGTGTGTGTGTGTGTGTGTGTGTGTGTGTGTGTGTGTGTGTGTGTGTGTGTGTGTGTGTGTATGTGTGTGTGTGTGTGTGTGTGTGTGTGTGTGTGTGCGTGCGTGCGTGCGTGTTGCCTATGTGGAGAAGTCTGTGGGGGAGATGGAGAAAGAGATGGGTTTTATTACTTCACAAAATCGGGATTCTTGCAGGATTCATCATCCCACTGCAGTCCTATAGGCCCAACAGTGATGGTTTACTGCTGCTCCACTGCAGGATATCAAATACAGTGCATGGAGGTATACTGTGTGTCAGATAATGCACAAGAGAAGCACGCAGAGCAGACCAAACAAAGTGTGTTGGCTCTGCAAATCTGGCCAAGCAACCTTGCCACTTGTCCTGAAAGCCCATGCGTGTGTCGGCTTACCTACAAACATTCATGAGAATATGATGAATTACTCATTAGATCAGGGGTGCCCACACTTTTTTGACTTGAGAGCTGCTTTCAAAATGAGCGGCTCAACAAGATCTACACATCAAATATGTGATTGTTCCATTACTAAAAATCCATTTCAAGGCCCCCTAGAAAGTTTGAGCTTTGAAATAGTGGTGATGGTGTTACTTACTGTTACAGCGTTTAAGAATAATGCACTTATAATGCAAAATAGAGCAGGAGAATTGGAAGGTTTTCTTGTATATGCTACTACTGACGTTTGAAAACAGTATTTGGGATTTGAGTTGACAGTTTGTGATGCTGAGTCTCTTGCACCCTAAACTGAGAACTTTCCTGTTTTTTTTGTCCACAATTGGGAAAGAGAACTGGAAAAAACGTTCAAAATAACAATTATTCTCTTGAAATTTACGTAATTCAGAAGTTTAAATATAATTTAACTCTTGTGAGTGTAAAATGAAACCAAATGGACCTGTAAGGGGTCCATTTGGTTTCATTTTAACGCTCTCAAGAGTTACAGATCTAGGGGTCCAAGCACCCCTAGGTCCTATGTACTATATTTTAGGGGACTGTCATGTGATCTACCTGCACTGCCTAGTGCTTATGTGATCTACTGGTAGATCACGATCGACCTTTTGGGCAGCCCTGCATTAGATTGTATCCAGAAAATGTAAATTGGAGACGATAGGCTATACTGCATAATTGTATTCTAGCACTTGTGATATTCTTGACTTCTGAATCTCAAAAATACATTGGTCTTTCTTAAATATATTTTAAGAGAAGATCAGAGAGCCTAATATGCGTCAAAGATGCAACTCTTCCAAGGATCTTCTTCGTTTTTTCATTAAGTTCCATTCTGGGTTCACATACTGTATGTCAGAAAGAATTATACATTTGTAACAGAAGTTACAGAACACCATGAACAAGAGAAACAATCTCTTGAACATCAATACATCGAGACAGAAAACCAAGTGAATTGGGCCGAATAAAGACCAACATGAATGGAAACAACTGCAGTTTAATTCACACAGACAGAACTTGTGAGTTAAATATTATTATTAGAGGCGTTCAGTAAGTATGTTCTAAGTGTGGTTTGAGCTGCAATGAAAGCAGGCAAAATCCCTCAACAGTGAAATCTGTGGGGAAATTAATATTTCATGGGATTTCTTTTAACACACAGGGCAATTCAGAACACTTGTTTGAGCCAGAAAAGCCCAGACCACAGAGAATCTACAATACATTTTCTATTTATTTTTTGGTGCAATTGACCTCAGAAAACCTATAAAAAAAAAGCTTTATGCAAATATACAAATGAGGCAAGAATCAAATTAATTACACAAATATATATTAAATAACTGTTTGTAAAGAGACTTGATTGGTTTAAGACTAGTCAAAAGGAAAAATAATTCAATGGCGTTGGCTGCTTCTCTGTAGGTATTGCTTTATACGGTATGCCTGAAATTAGCCTGACTGAATTTTGATAGTATTGTCTACCTAGCCGGAGCCCCGGGCTAAAAATATAAAGTAGTCACAGCTCATGCATTAATAATGGCATCCTTTCAGAGCCCACCTGTAGACACTGCACATAATCCAGCCCTATCCTGCGCTTCTCAGAGCACTGTCACGAGTGTAACTTTCAGCAAACTAATTTAATTACTCATATCATTACTTTCCCCATAACCACTGCCTTTATAGTGTCGGCTGCAGTTAGCTGTGCTCGGGAAGACTTGAGCCCCTCGGTGTGTAATTATATGGAAAGTTTCCTCCTTATCATGACACCGCGCTTCACATTTTTACGCAGACACGTTCGCACAAGGGAGCTGCACGCTACGACTGCAGGCTTCTGCTGTTGGTTGGAGGGCAGCACTAGAGCTGTCATTTGTGTCGCGTTGGTAACTAATGCTGTTTTGGCACGACAAGAGTGTAAAGCGTTAAGCGCTGGAAAACAGCAGATAGATCTTCGTCATAATACTCCTGGCCGGGCAGCAGGGGCGGATCTTGGCATGAGCATGGCGGGGGCGCCTAAATGCCCAGTCTGCCCCACCCAACATGCATGCAAAACAACCCAATACTGTATATTCGAAATTAAAGTTCGTATATATACAATTTGAAACAGAACTACTGCTACTAACTAACCACAGCTGTGTCACCAATAAAGCAACAGCATTTCATCATTGAAAACAGAAAACTCTCTGAGTCAGACCTTTAGCTTTATGCATGCTGCGTGTCTGTTGCAACTTCAACAACAACTGATGTTATTATTGATGCTTTACTTGACTAATAAAAGTCCTCTAACTGAAAATGGTATGGGGCCGCTCCCTTCATGAAGCCGCCCCCATGACATTTTCTCCTGCCCCCCCCCCCCCTGCCAATAGGGAAATGTTACATCCGCCCCTAGGACTACGGTACTCAAAAATAATGGTTGTCGAGTGTTGACACAAAGGGCTCAAAACTAGTAAACAAAGTTGTCAGCACTTGCAACTTAGTGTGTAACACTTTTAATAACGCGCAGCGGAAGGAAGGAAACAGATGCGTTTCCGCCCCAAGCATTCCTCAGCGTTTCTGAACCTTGTGCATTATTGAAAGTGTTACATACATATTTGCAAGTGCTGACGACTTAATTTGCCATTTCTTAAATTACACTCCCGACGCACTCAACCCACGCAGTAAATGTAGCCTTGCCGAGCCATGTGTCCCACAGGGGCTAGAGCCTGGTTACAGCTCATCTACTACACTGCCAGCGATGCGAGCGAGCAAACAATGAAATCTCATTAAAACACATGTTTGTCAATGAGACTGTCCTTTCTTCTTCGGTTTCGCTGCCACAAACGCTTTTATCGGTTGAGATCTTAAGCACTGCTATGTATTCTTTGATTGCTCGGTTCAGGCTTTACATCGCAACGCAACGGCCCAAGCTACATATCAGGACAGTTTTAGGGCCCTATTTTGATTGTACAGTATCAGGTCTTAAGTCTTAAGACAAAACTTGGAGGTGTGGCAAAGCTGTTTGGCCACTCAAAACAGCCAAACAGCTTTGCCACACCTCGACACCTCCACTTAAGACAATCAAAATAGGGGCCTTACCATGCAATATCACCATTGGAACGCTTGCTCCTAGATGAGGTACTGTGAGGCAGCTTGATGTACAAGTACACCACCCAGCCATGACTCTAGCAGAGACTTATACTGAATACCCCCAATCCCACCCCTAATGCTGAGCGCCAAGCAGGGAGGCACTGGGTCACATTCATCATAGTCATTGGTATGTCCCGGCCAGGGATCGAACCCTGACCTCTCAGTCACAGGGCAGTCAACCTATAACCACACACAAAAACAACAAAAAACTCTGACCGATTAAGGGCCTTTTAAGCTGTCACACTTTGACGACCACTGTTCCAATGAGAGCAGAGATGGAATTCTAATGGTTTCACTCACAGACATGTAAGGTATATAGTCCCATTGCAGTTTTATGTATTTATTGCCGTGACTATGGACGATTACGATAACCGTTTCTCCATTGAACGGCAGGCACACTTAAAGGGGAATTGCACCCCAGAACTTTTTCTCACCTTTTAAGGTAGTGCCCACGTTGGGTAAAGATGGTTGGATGTGTTTGGTTTCACGTTGCCCCCTTCGTGCTGTAAGCCCCTAGCCCCCTGCAGCGTATAATGGCACCGTATGGTTCAACCATAATATCTCCGCGAAAATCCGGTCCAAAGTCACAATATAGGCATCAATCGACTCTGTATGCATTCTACTACACGATCCCGGTGCATTTTGTCCACTTTGACTTGCCGTACTGGAGTTACAGCCAAACAGGATATCAGCCCGGATCTCAGTCACAGCTACTTCCGGTCCGTCGGCTTTGGCACCGGAGCAGCCAGCCAGCTGTTGTTATTCAGCTGATCTAGCGGCACGTGTACTGCACTTTTCTCTCGGCGAAACTTTTTTACAGCCAAGAACTACTACTACTACTACTACTACTACTACTACTACTACTACTACTACTACTACTACTACTACTTTTGGTTACTTTTGCGTGTGAAGATGAAGGAGTGTGTTTATCCAGGGTGTGCAAACAAACGCACGCCAGCAACAATGAAGCGCAAAAGTTTCCATCGCATACCCCACATGGATCTGGAATTGCGAAAATTATGGCTAACTATCTTGCAACTCGACATCAATATTCCGCACGAAACCTCAAAAAACTGGACTGTGTGCAGCGATCATTTTGACACAAGGGATTTGGTGGTAAAGGAACCAGAACTCCTTTTTTCGCCAAAGAAGAGGCCAGCAGGGCTAAGAAAAATAAAAAGGAAGATTCACCACACAGCACGGTCGAGGCATACTTTTCTCCGTGAAAATGCCGTTCCAAAGAGCGTACATCTGCAGGTATGTTGACAAAATAAATGTGCAAAAAAAGACAAAACATTTACTTTGAATAACGGCTACATTGTCCTTACGGTTGAACTATTTTCCTATAGGCTATAAGTAACTGTGGCACGGATTTTTGTTATTTCCTCCCGTTTATATCATCAATTGTTTTTGATCACTCAAATATTGTATACTAATGATTAGGGCTATACATAATGTGTTTAGTCGCAATTGTCATGTAGATAAAATAATAATAATAATAGGTTTTCTCATAGGCCTAGTTGTTGTGTTTTCTTTTTGTCCTACCCTCCCCCACAAGCACCTCCACACGATCACATTTGCATCCAAATCATTTCTAAAGACACTACATACAGTAGGCTACACAATTGGTTCCCAAAATGGCGTCCAGGGACCCCCTAGCTAAGGGACTCCCCAGCTAAAAGAAAATTTGTTATCAAGTGGGTCTGTAACTGTATGAATATCTAATGAATATCTCAGAGTAAATATCAAGTTTTTCAGTATGCAAGTAAAATAGGGGCTACATTTATTTTGTTTTGTATACTCCCTCAACTATCTCTGGAGGGTTCCCAGAATCCACTTTGTGAACCATGCACACGGTCCACACACCAACATGTTTTGTAGACTACTATTTTCATCAAAACTACACAAACTACAAACTGAAACGTTTCAACCCAAATAATTCAATGATTATGCAATATATGTGAAAGTAGTCTACTAAAATGAAAGGTTACTAGGCCTACATCATACCATTGTCAAAAATCATAATTTGAAGTGGCACATTGCTGATTCCTCATACATTTTATTTCAATCAGACAGTCTATTTTTTTTTTTTTTTTTACATAAGATGTTTGACAGCCAATGTTACAAATCAGTGTTTTTTCCCACTTGTGTCCAGACCATGCCCTCACAGTCTACTGGGTCCACGACACAGGAGTCTGGACTTACTGGAGAAATGCCACAGGTGAGGAACATTTTAATTTTGTAACAATTCAGTATTACAAAAAAAAAGAAAACGTTTTGACAATTTACTTCAGAAAGTAACAAATGGAAATGGAATCTCAAATTTTTTCATTTGTGTCTATATCCAAATTATTAGGGAGCAGAAGGGGCTGATGTTCCTGCTAGTGGCACACACTCCAGTTCTTCACCGACTCCAGAACAGTCATGCCGTCCCAAAAGACCGCAGTCATTTTATTTGAATTTGACCACTCCGCCACATCAAACTGGTCAGGCACGCACAGGGGCTTCAACATCAGGGATGTACGAGGCACTGCCCCCAATACACTCGGTAAAATTATTCATGCTTTTTCTTTGAACTTGTGAAATACATGTAGTGGGTGCAGGTGATGTTATGAAACTAATTATAAAACATTGCTTATTTACACGTTTTCAAAACAGCCATCAACTCCCAGCCGATCAACCTCGAGTGTTAGGCATTCACCTGGGCAAGAACTCTCTCAGGTAAATTAATTGAATTATTGATAACACTTTTTGATCTGCTTTAAAATGACTATAGATTTATTGTAACTACAACGTATACCTGCTGTTGTTGATTTTCAATAGGACATGGACATTGAAATGTCATACAGCAATCTGGGTCTTTCTGAAGATTCTGGAGAGTCTGGTGCACAATCCGCTTTGGAAGAAGACTCAGACACGTCATACTTTCCATCCAGTCTAACCCCGAGTTCTGAGTCTGTGGACGAGGTTGATTTTGAAGAAGACAAACAGCCTGCTGAATGGGACAGTAGCAGAAGATGGATAGTGGACGAAGACAAAATTATGGAACTCTTTGTGTATTGTCCACAGTGTGGTAAAAAAGTCACCAAAAAAGAACCACATGTTGCTGGAGGGAGCCGTCTTGAGGTCAGCTGGGAATGTGAAGGTGGCTGCAAAACGTCTTGGCAAACATGCCCACAAATGCAACGACGTGCTGCTGATAACAACATCCTGGTCAGTGCTGGTATTTTCTTCAGCGGAGCCACATACACCGACATTTCCGAATGGGCAGAAGTAATCAATCTTCAGATTCCAAAGCAATCGATGTACTACAGCATTCAAAGAAATTACCTCATCCCAGTAGTCCAAGCAACATACGATGACCACAACAAGGAGATCATAAATGGCCTCAAGCAAAGAAACTCCGAAGGTCAAAGGATTCAACTTTGCGGTGATGCCAGATCTGACAGTCCAGGTAAGCGCTATTGCTTAGATTTGCCCAAAATACGCTATGTAAAACATTATTGTATACTGTTTACAAAAAGTGTCATGTCGATAAACATTCTACTAATAAATACTTATTCTACAGGTTTCAGTGCGAAATACAGCACATACAGCTTTCAGGAATATGAAAGCCGAAAACTGGTCCACTTCGAACAAGTCCAGGCAAGTGTTCTGTGTGTGTGCGTGTGCACAGGTTCACTGGCAGAGAATACATGGACTTGATGCTCTCTCTAAACTGTGTTTAATCTTATTTTGTTGTTTAATTTCTTTATTTCTTAGGTTTCTGAGGCTCCCAGCTCTGTTGCTATGGAGCTGATTGGCTTTCAAAGAGGCCTTGAGAAACTGCAATATTCGGGAGTGGACATAGGACTAATTGCAACGGACCGATCGCCTTCTATAAGAAAGCTGATGCAGAGTGACAAATACAAAGGCAAAATTCAACACGAGTTTGACCCCTGGCATGTTGCAAAAGGTAATTAGAAAATGCTTTAGATTTATATTGGAAGAAAAATCAAATCATACTGCATCTGAGGTTGTGTGTGTGTGTGTGTGTGTGTGTGTGTGTGTGTGTGTGTGTGTGTGTGTGTGTGTGTGTGTGTGTGTGTGTGTGTGTGTGTGTGTGTGTGTGTGTGTGTGTGTGTGTGTGTGTGTGTGTGTGTGTGTGTGTGTAAATATTTATACATCTATGCAATTCTCCTTTAGGTGTCAAAAAACGTTTATTGGCTGTAGCAATCAAAGCCGCAAACAGACCTCTACAACCCTGGCAAAAGGCGATCAACAACCACCTCTATTGGGCCTGTGAATCTAGCGATGGAGATCCAGAGGTAAAAGCATTTTTTGTTTTCTGGATGTGTTTAGTAGTATAATTAGAGGTAAAACAATGTCTGAACTCTGATAATGGTCAGACTGATCGTGCAGAATGACTTTGATTGGGGCCAAGCTGTCTGGAGTGGGTTTGGAGACTTGCATAATAAAAACATATCTTGGCAATTTACCAAACATTCAATGTGCATTGTGCAATCCACTCTGTTCATTATGTGTATAATGATTTGTTTTTTGTTCCAGGAGTGTATACGCCAATGGAAGTCGGTGTTGAACCACATTTGCGGTATCCATCGCTGGGAAGAGGATGGTGTGCAGTTCACCTGCAAACACAAAGACTACACCGTGGAAGAGCAGCGGAAAAAAAGGTGGCTCAAAGCTGACTCTCCTGCTTTTAGGGCACTTCAGAGCATCGTGTTGGACCCCAATATACTTCGAGACCTCAGACAGATGGCTCACTTCAAACACACCGGTAAATGCTCAGAGTCTGTTATTGTTTTTCTTTGTTTAGAGAATGTGTTTGATTTTCTTCGTGTTTATAATACAACTATTGTAATGCAGGTTCTTTGGAAGTGTTTCACTCCACTATGCTGAAGTATACTCCAAAAAGAATCCATTTCTTTTATGAGAGTATGCTTGCTCGGACCATGCTGGCGGTTCTAGATCACAACTACAACGTTGGCAGAGAGCAGGCCAAAACGAAGACAGGTAATGTTCTGAATACATTAGCAATTTGCTTGAGAATACCAGTAACAGTGTAAAATATTAATATGTATTTTGTTTTTTTCTGGAACGCAGGAAGTCTAAAGGTGAAGGTGCAGATGAGCAAGGCTACACAGAGTTGGGTTGCTAAGCCCACATTCGAACCTACACAACAGCTGCCCTTTCGCCGTGACCTGGTTGAGCGTGTGATGGCGTTGAGAGTCGAAAGACCTTTAAAAATGAAGAAGGTTGCTAAACACCCTGCCTTTCCCAGACCCAATATAGCCAAGAAAGACAGACCAGAGCTGGGTGTTCTATTGTCACAGAGATCTGACCGTTTCAGTCATCACAAAAAATAGAGGAAAAAAGGACACATCATCCAATGTGACATTCATATAACTGATTACTGCAACTGACCTACTCCTTTTCAACCTAGGATAAGAACACTTTTGAACCCTATAATTTACACTATTATGTATATAATGTACAGTATCCTGACTTGAATACAGAAGACACTGAGATGTATAATGTCAAATGTTTTTTTTTTTTTGTTTGTTTTTTTTAATATTTTTACGTGTGTGCCTTTTGTGCAAATCTCTTTATAAAAAACTAAATGATTGAAATGACCAGAGCTGGGTGTTCTACTGCAGTGGTTTTCAACAGGTGGTCCGGAGAGCATCAGTGGTCCGTGAGAGGATTCCAAGTGGTCTCCAGCTAAATTATGGACAGTTGGTAAACAAATAGAACCATATACAGTAGATCTATAACTCTTGAGATGTAAAATGAAACCAAATGGGCCCTTACGTGTCCATTTGGTTTCATTTTGTGCTCCCAAGATTTAAATTATCTGTAAACATCTGAATTAGTAATTTTTCAATAATCTACACTTTTAGAAAAGCTAGCAGAATTGTTATTTGGATCAACGTTTTGCCTGTTTGTCTCGTAAATTGGACAAAAAATCGAAAGTTGAAAATCGTTAGTTTTGGGTCTGAGAGACTGAACTCAATGTCAAATGGTGGTCTGTGGCTAAAATAATGCAGACTATATAATTGGCCCTGTAATGGAAAATGTTGAAAACCACTGTTCTACTGCCACAGAGATCATAGTGAACAATTTGGAACTGCATAATACTAGTAAATATACTGTACACTATCCTAATAATTGAATACTGAATACAAATGTATAATGTCAAATTCTTATTTTTTGTATATATTTTTTGCAAATCTCTAACAAAGTAAATGACTGAAATGTCTGAATCTGTTTTTTTATTCGTCTTACAATAGGCTATTTGATAAGGCTTCGACTCAACTCTAATGGTAAATGATCTACATAAATGACATCAATCTTCCTGAATTTAGAAATCACATTTTAATGCATTCTACGAACAGTGTTTTATGTACAAACAAGTAACAACATAGTGAGATATATGCATTTTTATTATTATTATGGGACAGCTTGTAGATGGTTGATGTTGAACATGACATTCAGAAACAGACCCTCAATTGTCCAAAGTGCAAAGCACTTTCTTTAGATGTATTCACGGACACAAAGGGGACTTGGGGTAGGGAGGGCTGTTTCATCATAACAGTCATCCGTTATAGTCCTTTCCAGGCTCCAGTAGTTACAGTTCCAAAAAGTCTTCTTCTACATAGGCATAGTGTAGGTACTGTTTTGTAATATTGGGACAACATAAACATTACAAATACTTTGGTCGCTACTGTACAATACTTGACAACAGTTCTTCTATTAGATGGCTCCTTTCTTAGATCGGCCAAGCGTATTTGTCATCTGACAAATCACCAGCCTCTTCCAAAAACCCACGGTAGCGTCCGTCTTCTGATGGGTATGCTCTCCGAATGGCAGAGACGACACATGCAGGGAGGATGATCCTTGTGCCTTTACCCAGACGTTCACCGCGCAGTAACCATTCCAATATGATTCGATACGACGCAAGTCGGCATTGGCTGTAAAGAAAATGACAGAAAAAGGAAGAAATAACGTTTAGATTATATTTTTCATATAGTCAATGAAATGGAGAGCATATTATAAGAATAAACTGTATATTACAATATATTATCTTACTACTGCTGACGATATTTTGTTATTCAACTTGAATTGGACGGTTGATGACTAAAGTTGGTGGATAGAACTACATGCTGTGTGTATATAATGGTTTGCATGGCACTTTTGAGTCAACGGAAATACGCAGTTATGATAATTCAATCATTATTATACTTACTCGTTCGATAAATGGCCATCGGGTCCAGCAGGCTCTGGCCGCTCCTTCCAATTGATTTTCTTCGTGAGAAAAAAAGTTTCAAGGACAGCTCGGTTTATCATAGACGTAAAATCCACTGAGTTCGTAATACAGGGTGATTGTTCCTCGTCTTCTTCTGAATCTGGCTGCCATAAATAAAACTCTGCGCAGCAGACACATTCCTTGTGCACTGGCATTCTCTCGCATTTTCTACCACAACGACACCAGTCGAGATTTTCGTCGAGATTTCTTTGGGGTGTTTGATCACTGACTGTGTCGTCCTCAGCTTCTCGTAATGCCCGTTCATCCATTTCACGTAATTCTTCGTCGGTATATTCGGGTTCAAACATGTATGGCCCAGTACCATATACAAGCTCTTCGGCAAAATCGAAATCTTCATTGTACTCTGCCATTGTGAAATAACCGAACGAGAATGGCAGATAAAAACTGAGATCGGAGTAATCTATAAAAATAAAATCTCGGAGTAAAATGACCGAAACCACAACGAGATCCTGAATAAAAGTTGTCAAACTAACCAAAAGTAGTAGTAGTAGTAGTAGTAGTTCTTGGCTGTAAAAAAGTTTCGCCGAGAGAAAAGTGCAGTACACGTGCCGCTAGATCAGCTGAGACAACAATAACAACAGCTGGCTGGCTGCTCCGGTGCCAAAGCCGACGGACCGGAAGTAGCTGTGACTGAGATCCGGGCTGATATCCTGTTTGGCTGTAACTCCAGTACGGCAAGTCAAAGTGGACAAAATGCACCGGGATCGTGTAGTAGAATGCATACAGAGTCAATTGATGCCTATATTGTGACTTTGGACCGGATTTTCGCGGAGATATTATGGTTGAACCATACGGTGCCATTATACGCTGCAGGGGGCTAGGGGCTTACAGCACGAAGGGGGCAACGTGAAACCAAACACATCCAACCATCTTTACCCAACGTGGGCACTACCTTAAAAGGTGAGAAAAAGTTCTGGGGTGCAATTCCCCTTTAATACATGTACGTCAAAGCGTTCATCGACCATCTTTTCCTCACTTTGGATGCAATAGAGAAACGATTTCTGTCTCACTTCAGGGCTGCTCTTCTTTTTTTCCATTATCCAATCTGTCACAAGCATGAATTCCATCTTTCTGAAACGTATACATTTACATACAGCACACACGCCGACTCGCTCGCCCCCACACACCCACATACACACACACGGAGTGGCCCAAAGCACTGACCTGCCTCTTCACACGGCCCTGGTGGCAGAGTCGAGTGGGTGGTCAGAACCGTGCGTGTGTGTGTGTGTGTGTGCACGTGTGCGTCAGGGGCGGATGTAACATTTCCCAATTTGGGGGGGGGGGGGGGGGGAGGAGAAAATGGTATGGGGGCCGTACCCATACCATTTTCGGTTACAGGACATATTTTAGGTAAGAAAAGCATCAATAGGAACATCAGTTGTTGTTGACTTTGCAACAGACACGCAGCATGCATAAAGCTAAAGGTCTGACTCAGAGAGTTTTCTGTTTTCAATGATGAAATGCTGTTGGTTTAGTGGTACCACAGCTGTAGTTAGTTAGTAGCAGTAGTGCTGTTTCAAATCATTTTAAATATAGGCACTTGTTTTGCATGCCGTCATGTTTGGTGGGGCAGACTGGGAATTTAGGGGGGGCATTGCCCTCCCCCCCATGCCCATGCCTAGATCCGCCCCTGGTGTTCGTGTGCACTGTGTGTGTGTCCTGGGGGGGTGGCAGTGCCGTGGCTAATCCGGCCACGGAGCTCATTTCCTGCCCCCGATCCCAGAAGTGTGCCCATGCATACAGCTCTGTCCCTGGCCACGCTCGACGCCCACACACACACACACACACACACACACACACACACACACACACACACACACACACACACACACACACACACACACACACACACACACACACACACACACACACACACACACACACACACACACACACACACACAGCGTCAAGCACTGGATGAGCAGTAGGCAGCAAGAGAAGTCGAGCCTCTTCTTCTTCGCTATAGCTAATACGTATGAGGCAATCAAGCCTCTCTTCTATTCTCCTCCGAGACAAGAACGCCCGCTAATCTTTCCCCGGTAATCATCAATAAGGCGCCATAGCAACCAATGCCTTGGTGAGAAGAATAAACAAACACGTACGTCGCTCTCCTGCAAACTGGGTTGGTTCCATGTAAGATGCCGTGCTCAACTCAACGGTGGTGACATCTTCGCACATGGGGTGGAAAAGGAGAGTCATTTTTGAAAGTATTTTTGAATATAGTATAGTACCACACTGGCTCGTGGTGGACATTTTTTGAAAAAATGGAGCCTAAAAATGAACAGATCTATAACTCTGATAATTGGAGCCAAGTGGACCCGTATGAGTAGCCTGACCTCAGTCTGAATTATCATTTCGTTTCACTTCATTATTCAGACTGAAGTCCCTCTCGACCACAGCAGTTTCTGGGGTGGACGTCATCAAAGCAGCACTCTTAACGGTGATTGGTTCATATGAACCCATAAGAATATGGGGTCCCACGACGACGTTGGGGTCGAAGTGATTGACAGGGCTGTTGGCCAATCAGGTGCTGGGATTGGATTCCCAACCGGCACAAACGGCCCCAAAGGCAGGGAAGCCAGTCCTTGAATCGCAGAAAGTCTACGCAACTAGAGAATGGAGAAGATTAATGACCATTCTGATGTACAGTATGTTTGCCTGTGTTGTTTCCTAAACAGTGTTGGTCAATATTACTTAGGAAAGTAACTTCTTTACTTTACTCGTTGTTACCCCTTAGAGTAGACAAAGTAATATCATTAATTTACTTATTACTGGAATTGAAGAGTAATATATTATGTTATTACTTTCCCAAGTTCTCAACTCCCACCTTTGGAAAAAATAGAGATGCACATTAGGCCTGCAAAAAAAAATCGATTCGAGTCAAAATCGCGATTCTACTTCCGCCCGATTCAGAATCGATTCACATTTTCCCTGAATCGATTTTTTTAAGCTTATTTTTTCCCCTTCTGGGCCGCCGTAGTCTCCGCCGAGTATAGAAAGAGTTACGACAACTCCGTCCACTTCATGGGGCCAGTCCAGCGGCGGCAGTTTGCCCCTAATCGTGCTGCATTAACAGCGCTCGAGCGCTCCGTTTCTGACCCCTTAATGTCGCAACTCTTCTACTGATGCCTGGCCCCATATAGAGTAATGATGGCTCTGACTTCCGCGATGAGCTACTGTGGTGTTGTTTTCTGCAGTATGCGCGAAATAGTTTTGTTAACACTGGCAGCCTGCCTGCCTGAGCGAAGCCTGTCCAGAGGGGAAAGGAGCCGGCCGTTTGTGTGTGTGTGTTTGTGTGTGAGAGAAACAACGTATTTTCCGACCCGTTCGCAAAGAAATCTATGTAGAAGAGCCACCATTGGACTGGCCCCATGAAGTGAAGGGAGTTTGGTAAGTCTGCCTACACATAGCCTCGATCTCCAGGCTCTCATCCACGCTGGTCTACACATCTAGTATAAGAGGTGCGACATTGAGGTGTCCGAATTTGGATGGCCTGAATAGGGACAAACTGGAGTTCACGACGGGTGCTCGTATGGAGTTGAGTCGTAATAGTTCATATTGGTTGCAGCGATGTGTGTGTGTGTGTGTGTGTGTGTGTGTGTGTGTGTGTGTGTGTGTGTGTGTGTGTGTGTGTGTGTGTGTGTGTGTGTGTGTGTGTGTACTGCTCAAATGATCAACTGACGTGGGCTTTGGACAAACAAATCCTGCGTGAACGTTTTGATCAGAGTAGCCTAGTTTAGAGTAGTTCACTGTGTTTACCTGACGCTAAAAGCATGCTAATAATGACTGCTAAATGTAAACAAATGTATGCTACAGAACAGTTAGACAATCAGCTGATGGTCAATCAAGTTGCTGATGCTCGGCCATCAGATATTCAAATGATAATCATGTGGCTTTTGTTTAACTGCAAGCTATAGTGTCAATATGCATAGAGTACATTTAGACCAATTGGAAAACAATTGGGGAAACAAGACGCTGAGAACAACAAATCATGACTATTTTTTTTATACCAAACTGTAAATAATAAAAGTACCAAATGAAGAAGAATGTTTCTGTAAAACATGCTTACAGAAAGCACAATACAACATGGGGGTAGATCATGCTGAAATCCCATTGAACCATTTTGTAAAAAATAAATAAATAAATAAAAAAAAAAATAAGAAGAAAGCTTTAGAATTGTGGGGGGCATCTTTTTGAATCGAGAATCGAAAAAATCGAAAAATCGTTTTTGAATCGAATCGTGACCCAGAAAATCGATTCTGAATCGAATCGTGGGACACCCAAAGATTCACAGGCCTAATGTACAACATAATCTGTTTAGTGAGCTCTTTTTAGAACTGAATCCAATTTATTGGAATAATAATAGTCTCCAATCTCACAAACTGCACCTGAAAGCAAAGCCAACAAAATCCGACATTGTAAATGTCTTTCTTAGACAAAAAATAAAAATAAAAGAAGCAGAGAGAAGCCATGGGAACATTTTAACCTTGAATCACAAAACAGACCTGCAACTAACAAAACCAGATTTCGAAATTTGTCTCTTTGACTTTTTAAACTTAAAAAAAGTAACTTGGCGTTACTTGCAAAGTAATGCATTACTTATTACCCATTTTGGCAGAGTAATCTCGTTACTTTACTTTTTGGAGCAAAAGTAATAATATTACAGTAATATGTAATCTAAAATTCGTTACTGCCCAACACTGTTCCCAAATCCATAGTGTGGACAAAAGCAAAGGAAATCTATAGTTTTTGGGCTCTGAGTCTGTGGGCTAAAATGTCATCAAATTAATAGCTCCAGTACAGGTTGACTGTCTCTCTAATGTATATGTGTACCCTCGCCAAAAACTCCTGGCCAGCGCTCCACTACAGTACTGGCCCCTAAACTATGGAATGCTTTCCCCATTGCAACCAGAACCGCAGACTCACTCTTTTTGCTTCATGCCTAACGTAAGTCACTGTGGATTAAGAGTGTCTCATGCTAAATGCCTAAATTGTAAATTGTTCCCCCAGCGTGTTATCAAAACCTGGCATCGGTCTCTCTCCACTCCTCCTGAGACTCTGAGCCTCCCTCTGGAGCTGTTCCCAGAGCACCTCGTTCGTTCTCTCAAATGGATCGCACCCCCGTTCATACCCATGCTTCTGGATTAAAACCACTTTACTTCCATATTAGATAGTATTCATAATCACAGTCATCATCAACTTAATATGATTATAGTGTTTCCAGTAACAACAACAACAACGCATTGAGCAAGTTTGCAAGAAGCACATCAGGGTGGATTGGCACATATTTTCCCACCGGGACAATTTTGCCTTTGCCAGGCCACCCTGGGGGGGGGGCAGCTGGTTAACCAGATGTAACTCTTTGAGGGCGTAAAAATGGGCGTGAAAAATGAAATGGTTTCATTTTTACACCCTCAAGAGTTAAAATATTCATCATGTGAATTAGCCCAACTTAATCTACACAACTAGAGAATGTAGAAGATTAATGGTCATTTTGATCTGTATGTTCCAGGCGAGCATCGAGCACATTCTAGTGCATTTTGGAAGTGCCACTAGTGCATTTTGGATCTTGTCCAGGCCACTAGGTGGCGCAGGCCACCGGGAAAACTCCCTGTACTCCAGATGGCCAATCCGCCCCTGAAGCACATTCCCCACACCGTGTTCATGCAGCATCAAAGCGGCTAAATGATGAATGGCGAATCGGGACATCAACAGTTTCATCCTGCTCTAATTAAAACCTTTTGCCTGAGGATGTGCTACTTGTTATTGTTCTCACAACATTACTAGGTCTGCAGCTACTGTACGTGATGTCATAAAACATAAAGTAATGTTGTGTTTCATATACTACAGTTGAAGACACTCAGTTGTACGTCTTTTTAAATGCATGATGCATAAATGATGACGCCTTCACCTCCCAGTCCGTCCGTCCGTCTGTCTGCAGTCAATACACAGATGAGTAGCCTAATAACTTTATGAAATGAAATCGGAATAAAGACAGGGATAAATAAGTAAGGAAACTAAAGCAAAGTTCATTCCTAACCCAGCAAGATGCTTAAACACTAAGGCCCCTTTTACACGGAGACGGTCGCCGTCGAAAACGGCAAAGAGCCGAGCCGTTTAGTTTTCATTTTTTACACCCTCTTTAGATGAATACGCAATCTGGCTGTAAACGCTGTTATGTGCATGCCCGGTCGCTAGGTGGCGCGTGTCAGCGTGACCGCACTGCCATATAGACCGGTCACACGCATAGAACAGGTTCCGTTCTACTTCCTCCTAGCCAGAACCATCTAGTAGAAGAGTTGCAACATCGGTCAGAAAACAGCCTGGTCACATGGGTCATGTACTCACGCGAGCCCATATGCGCCAATGCATTCAGTAACTTCCGGCTGTCACTATTCATGTCAGTATCCAACAGAAGTCTATGTACTGTAAATGGACTGGCCCCATGAAGTGAACGGAGTTGGCGTTACTCTGTCTATTTCCAAGGCTCTGCTCCTAGCAGCTGCAGTCTCGCGGATGTAAACAAACCTCCTCCATGACTGCGCATGCCTCTTATAACGTGAGCCATGCGTGAGCTTTGCACACAGAGTTTTGCATCGTTTACGGTCTTTAGATGAAAGCGGGAAATGCAGAGCGTTTTCAACATTTCCACTTTCCCAGGAGTTTTGACTTTGTTGCGTTTTCACCTCACGAAAACGCTGTCTTCGTCTGAATGGACCCCCACAAACGGCTATAAATGATTATGTTTTTAATGAAGACTGTTTCTGTGTAAAGGGGGCATAAGTTGTTCTCAAACAGGGTGAACCAGTCCAACAAATTGGTTACTTCTGCTGAAATCTGCCGTTAGTCTGCAGACCAAAACAACAACATACATGAGAGAACACTGAGAGGATCATTCTCGTCTTAACCCGCTAAAAACGGGAAAGCATCTGTGTGTCATCTTAGATTTTAGTAGATGTACAAGATGTCACTTTGTGCCGCAATGCGAGTTTGTACATCTGCCACTGTTGAACATTTAAAACAAAATCTTGAAAGTGTGAGAAGTTGAGAACTACACTTAAGTCATTAGAATCTGACTCCAAAATGAACATTCGTTTTATGTAACGACTAGACTACACTGTGTCACTGTGTCATGTGTCTTCCAGAGGGCATTATTTTAAATTCCTTATACAGTACAGTGTTTATGAAGCTTGGGCTGGGTGTTGGGGCCACAGAGTTATGGTTGGGGACGGTCTACAGTACATCACAGACCCCCTGCTGTGAAGTGTTCCTTCATGTGCCCTTAGATCCCCTACTGCAGGCTTGCTACAGCACATATGCATAAAACCGTTACTGAAAAGGACATTTGGAGATGCAGCATTCCCTCAATTATATTTTCTTCCAGTGCAATATTAAAAAAATGTCTGTAGCAGCATTTCTCACCACTTATTTTTTCATTTAACATTAGGGTGACCAGATCCAAGCCGTTCATTTGAGGGACAGATGTGTTGCATCATGTGGGGGACAAGTGGAGTGGGGAAACGGGACGAAATGTGAGCAAATTATTAACATCTTGATGTCAATATTCGAGCGACCTATACCGGTTGTATAAACATCATCATCCAACATGTTATATTTCTTTTGGTCACATGCTAGTGGCGCTTGTTGGCTGTGTTTGTTTGGTTAGCAAACAGGCTAGACCATTAGCCACACGACTGACAACAATAGTAGTAGGCTGTACTATAGTATAGTATAGTATAGTATAGTATAGTATAGTATAGTATAGTATAGTATAGTATAGTATAGTATAGTATAGTATAGTATAGTATAGTATAGTATAGTATAGTAGTTATAGTAGGCTGTATGTTGTTTTTGTATAGTTGTAGCTTTATGTAGTCTCATATATAGTATTTAGATTTATAGTTGTAGTTTCTGTCTAGTCCTGTCTAGCTGTCTGTTAGCTTCACACTACTGCCACTTTATCACACCTGGTTAGCTTAGCACCTTCACCTCAAGTTAGGTGTACAGTTTGCACTTTACTGGTCTGCTGCACTGTTGTTTGTCTCGTCTATATATTGTCTTGACTTTGTCTTATTGCACTGTCTATTGTCTTATTGCACTGTGGAAAATGGAAAAGCTATTTCATCCCTGTATATGTCCTGACATACACTGGAGTGACAAATAAAAAAACCTTGAACCTTGAAAACCTTGAACAACCTAACCCCTCCCCCTTGAAATCTCCCAAACAGTGGACAATGTCAGACTCAAGCTTCAGGTAGCTGAACTCGAGTCTGATAATCAGGCTACCTACCCCCACAGGGGCGGATTGGCCATCTGGAGTACAGGGAGTTTTCCTAGTGGCCTGCGCCACCTAGTGGCCTGGACAAGATACAAAATGCACTAGTGGCACTTCCAAAATGCACTAGAATGATGAATATTTTAACTCTTGAGGGTGTAAAAATGAAACCAAATAGACCCGCAAGAGTCCATTTGGTTTCATTTTTATGCTCTCAAAGAGTTACATCTGGTTAACCAGCTGCCCCCCCCCCCCCCCCCCAGGGTGGCCTGGCAAAGGCAAAGGCAAAATTGTCCCGGTGGGAAAATATGTGCCAATCCGCATCTGTACCCCCATGCCGCCATCGCCTCATTCTCTCACGCCTGTACACTTTTCTCCATCCCTTGCCGGACACCTGGGGCAGTATATGGGAGCAGAGTGGGCCGCTCTCTGAGTGAGCGACGGCCTCTGCTCTCCAAAACTACTCCCCCAGCCTGAGTCTCACCCTGCCTGCGGTGTCCCCCGTCCTCATTCATCCCCTTTTCCTTCAATAAAAAAAAAGTTAACGCTTTGAGCAGCAAGGTGTGATTGAGGGGTGATTGATGGGACAGTGAAGGCAATGTGTTGGATTTGGTAAAGGAAACACACATTGGCACACACACACATGCATGCACGCACGCACGCACGCACGCACGCACGCACGCACACACACTGCATCCATGTGGGTGGTTAAATAGGCCTAGGACGCTGTAATCTATAGTGTATGTACTTATCAAGCTAAAGCACACTTTGTCGGTTGGCAGCATGACAACACCATAACTTTGTTCCAGAATTGTTAGCATGAGACCCAAACTAATGAAAATGGCCGATCTACAAGTTGCAATTAACACAGTTCTTAGCTCCTTGTATGATTGTTTGAACTAAAGTATAAATATGTAAAAAAAAAACTAGAGCACAACCCCACAAAGAAAGGCAAGGTCTACACACTGGAGGAAATGTGAACTATAAAGAAGAAGAAAAGAAAAAAAAAAAGGCGTTGGAGCGGTGTGTAGACCATATATCTTTCCTTATGGATTCTGACCTCGGCCTTGCACCAGTTCTAATAGACGGTCGGGGGTTTGATCCATGGCTGTGCCATGGATCCTGTTTACAAAGTGCTTCAACATGCCAAGGGATGACCAACAACTAATCACATGACATGCATGAAACAAACAGTATAGGACAGGGGGTTTCCAATGTTTTTGACACCACCATTTATTCAGCATTTGAGCGACGGACCACAATTTGAGGACATTTTAGCCCCAAAGACCTAAAACTAAAGAACTCTTTTGCTTTTGTCCACAATTCCAGGCTGGATTTGGGGAAACAAAACAGGCAAATTAACATACAGATAAAAATGACCATTAATCTTCTAGTTGTGTAGACCTGGGCTAATTAAGATGATGAAGTTTAACTCTTGAGAGTGTAAAAATAAAACCAAATGGATCCGCAAGGGTCCATTTGGTTTCATTTTTATGTTCTCAAGAGTTACATCTGGTTAACCAACTTAGCTGGGGACCACCTGGAACCCTCTCAGGGGCCACTGGTGGTCCCCGGAGGACAACCTGTTGAAAACCCCTGGTATAGGACAAATAATAGCTTAAAAAAATAAAAAAATAAGGAGAGGCTTTAGTGTACAAATATGTTATCAAAATATTTTGTAATAAGTGTCATCATTACTTCAGATGGCACTGAATTAGCAAAAGTAGGTCACTCCAGAGTACAGTATGGGCAACCGCACAGCAAAAGCCTGGTTGCCCATGGTGACCAGGTGAGTCGAACCGTTGTGTACTGGCCTGTATAGTTTCAACATGCTACAGTGCTGTTTTTGTCGACTATGACTAAAGACTACATCGACTAAGGTTTTTGATATAGTCGAAGTCGACTATACTAACAAAAATGAATTTCAAAAGACTAAATGAGACTAAAAGACGTGCGCTTTCAAAAGACTAAGACGAAGACTAATGGAAATGGGAAAACATTTTTATCTTCTTTTTTCGTTCTTTTTAAGTATGTGAACATAGCTGCATGATACATTGGATACCTTTTCAGTAAAGGAACTTATTACTATTGCACTAATTGTATACAAGAAATAAAATGACACATGTTTCATACTAAAAACTATAAATCTGTATAACATATAACATATAAACATATAACATATAAACCTGCAATGTATTTGTGTGTAAGACTAAATTACCAAGACTAAGACTAAAAGACTAAGACTAGACTAAATCATTTTTGACATTTCGTTGATAAAGACTAGACTAAAAAATGAATTTCAGAAGACTAAATGGGACTAAAAGACTAAATATGCCTTATTGAAAAGACTAAGACCAAATCAAAACATTCTAAAAAAAAACAACAACAACAACATTGGTCCACTAGGAGCCAGGCCTCGCAGTACTTTAAGAGCAATCTAACATTTTCAAACTAAAAGTCAACTCTGACAGCCAGTGGAGAGCAGCCAGGATAGGTGTAATGTGGTTCTGCCCCCAAAGAACTTAATCTAGCTGCAGAGTTTTGTACAAGTTGTGATAAGGAGGAACACACTGGACTCTTTATGCATTGAAGGAAGCACAAGCTCAGGCCGTGGATTTCTCCAGATTAGCAGAAAGTCTGGCAGAACTACAGTTTCGGCAATTTGGGTGAAAAATGGATTACAAAAACTGTGGGATAGAAAAGGTAAAAACAAAACAAAACGAAATGTCACTGTCACTGGGTGCAAGTTTGTCAGCAAACACGTCCCTGCACCCAGAAAGACCACAAACATGCACAGAGAAAGGCTTAAAGGGGAATTCCACCCATTTTCAATTTTTTTTCTGAGAGCGTACAAATGCAACCAAATGAACCCTAACGGGGTTCCCAAGAAATGGAGGTCTAAAGAAATCCATTAACGTGGTGAAAACACATCTTGATGATGTCATCAAGATGTTTCACCATGTTAGTGGTTTTCTTCAGACCTCCATTTCTTGGGAACGTTTTTATCATGTCCACCCAACACATCTAGGGTATACTAATGACATATTAGATGACATATTATGTTGAAAATGGGTGGACTTCCCCTTTAAGTGCCTGAGGCAGCTGAAAAGCATGCACTCCTTGCATCCACAAGCAGGACGTTCTCATCATGGAGGGCACCTGCATCACTGACTGCTTTGTTCATTCGCACAGCGGTACGGAGCGTGTGCATGTGGAGAAGATAAAGATTCAGGAGAGATCCAATATATAGCAACCAGTGTTGGTCAATATTACTTAGGAAAGTAACTTCTTTACTTTACTCGTTACCCCTTAGACAAAGTAATATCATTACTTTACTTATTACTGGAAACTAAGAGTATAATATATTACATATTATGTTATTACTTTCCCAAGTTCTCAACTCCCACATTTGAAAAAATAGAGATTTACAACATAATCTGTTTAGTGAGCTCTTTTTAGAACTGAAAACAAAGCCAACAAAATTAGACTTTGTAAATGTCTTCTCTTAGATTAAAAAATAAAAAAAAAAATAAAAGGAGCAGAGAGAAGCAATGGGAACATTTTAACCTTGAATCACAAAACAGACCTGCAACTAACAAAACCAGATTTCGAAATTTGTCTCTTTGACTTTTTAAACTTTTTCACAATTATTTTCAAAGACAGTTGAGGTCTTGTATTTAAAAATAAAATACAAAATAAAGCAGCAAGCGATTTGTAGTGTACATAACACTGGATCTACAATCTACTGCACATCTCTGTTGTTACAGTACCTGTCGATAGCTTGTTCTGTTCTATTTTTGCATGCAACAACAAGCTAATTTTAAAACAAGTAACTTGGCGTTACTTGCAAAGTAATGCGTTACTTATTACCCATTTTTGCAGAGTAATCTCGTTACTTTACTTTTTGGAGCAAAAGTAATAATATTACAGTAATATGTAATCTAAAATTAGTTACTGCCCAACACTGATAGCAACCAGCGAACAGGTTGCATCCCGGTCGCGACCAGGCTGCAACCTGGCCGGTGGTCACTATTGGATCCCTCCAAAGATCAGAGGGGAAGAAATTAGCCCTTGGGCGTTATGCAGGGGTGTAGTGGAGGGGGGACTCAGGGGACGGCGTCCCCCCATTACTCACATCTAAAATATTTTTGGGGCAAAAGTAGGCCTATACCGTATGTTTTTTTGTCTTGTCATTTACTTTTATGGATACAATATTTTGTCATATTAATGCATGGTTGTCGCAAAATCCCAAAACATACTGTACCTGGACTGTTACAGCAGCACTACACACAATTTAATCCTATATATTTATTGGTTTGTTTTTGTTACCCACTCCTTTACATGTGACAACAAAGCGCACCACTCAACTTGAAGTGGCCGATTCACAGAAGGGAAAGAGTGCTGAAAGAAGATTGTGGAGGAGGAAAGCAGAGAAGGAAATGGATAGTAATGACGATGATGATGATAGTAATGAGGAGGAACTAAGGAGGAATCTCCTCTTTGCCAGAATCACATTGATTTAGGTATATACAGAGCAGCCGAGCAGGTCGTATTACTCTGTAGAGCGCCGTTAACATCAAAAGGTTGAGTTGGGGGGAAAGCACACAAGCTTATTAATTTCTCGAGGAAGAGTTGAGAACGTGCCACGTCCAATTTCTTTCCCTTTAAAGCTGAATTGTGTGATATTTCTCAAAGTCAAAAGTCCTCAAATTAATTGGAAATGTACAGATGTTTCATATATCATACAGTATGTCTCCCTATCCTACAGTGTACATGTGCAGCTTTCTACTGCACATGGACCGTAGTCTCTCTCCCGCTAAAAACAGATGCCCTTTCAACTCTCCAAGTTTAATGAACACTCAAATTGGAGTTTAACCAGTGCCGAAGTCCTCTTTTTTTTTCTCAGACGATATGCAGTAACATATAATTATTCCCTGTGCGACACGGGTAGCAGCTATACACTCTGCTTGTGGTCAATGGATGACATGGTCAGCAGATGGTAGGCAGATTTTTTTTTCTCCCAAAACTTTGGCACGGCATACTATGCAAAATACACCACTGACCCTAACCCCGTTTAGACCCAAGCAGGGGCGGATCTAGACATGGACATGGACATGGGGGTGGGGGTGGGGGGGGGGGGGGGGGGGGGGGGGGGGGCAATGCCCCCCTAAATGCCCAATCTGCCCCACCAAACATGATGGCATGCAAAACAACCGAAGGTATTTCAAATGAAAGTGCTTATAAAATGTTTTGAAACACTACTACTGCTACTTACTAACTACAGCTGTGGCACCACTCAAACAGAAAACTGAGTCATAACTTTAGCTTAATGGTGGGCCCTGGGATGAACAACGCTGAAAACCACTGCTGTATATTACAGAGCAGACGGCAAAACAACAGCAGAGCATTGTGGGATTTGTAGTATCAGCGGTGAATGCAGTGTTACAGCGGCGCCACGGCTGTATAATACCTGCGGGGCAGCTCTAATGTTAATTTGATGTTGCCTCAAGGGCCAAAGGAAATTACACAGCGGGCCAAATTTGGCCCGCGGGCCAGAGTTTGACACCTATGGTATAAGGCTATAGTGCCTGTCTGAGGGGGCTATAGTGCCACCTCAGACAGTTGAGGAAAATCCCAAAGTCTCACACCAGAAGGTCCTGAAATCCTGCTATACCAGCCTATACCACTCAGCACATTCTGAAAGGGGGTTAGCATGGTGTGGTACGGGAATAGCTCCATCCTTCCAGGGACCAGTGAGCCTTGCAGAAGGCCCAGTGTGCTGTGGGGACGTCCCTCTGCTGCATGTAGGACACATATTAAAGAGCTAAAAGGATTTTAAAAGGGCATATCCCATTCTCCCCAGCAATTGTGGTTGTGTGTGTGTGTGTGTGTGTGAGCGCGCGCGTGCATGTACTGTATGCGTGCATGCATATAGTGCCATTGTAGAGGTAGAGGTTGAAAACACCTGGACTATTCTGTACCTGCTCACAACAGAGCACACATAGTTATGTACCGCCGGTACTGTCTTACTTCTCTTATTGTTTTGGCCATCACCCCCCCCCCCCCCCCCCCCCCCAACCACACACACACACTGTGTGTAGATTCTTTTTATTTAAAAAATAAAAAGAATCTGAGAACAAAAGATCTGTTAATTTGTTAAAATATTTAGCAAAATAGGTGATGTACGAGCCACTGGTGTTGTAGTTCTCGAGGCATCGTCTCGTCTCGAGACATTCTCAAGAACGTTTTTTCGTTGTCTCGGTCTTGGTCTTGTCTCGACCTCACGGCTCTCCACTTTATTTGTCTTGTGGTCTCGTCTTGTTCTTGTATAATTTTTTTAAAAAATTCTTGGTCTTGTCACAACCTCAGAGCCAATGTCTTGGGTCTCGATCACCAACAAGACCTCTCGAGACAAGGTATTGTGGGGTCAGAAATTGAGCGCTCGAGCTGCTCTTCATGCAGCCTGAATAGAGACACACTGGAAGCAGCATAGGAGGCACACAGCCACATACAGTAGCAATAATGGAGAGAGACAGAGTGAGAGGAAAAAGGGGATGCCGCGTTTGACTTTATTACAGTGGTTTATGATTGCTCTATGCTGCAGCCTGCATTAGTAGTTTTGTTTAAAAATGTAATGGTGGACAGGGGCACAAGAATCAAATTCAGTGTTAATAATAATAGAAGATTGAAAATCATTAAGAACGTTATTATATGTTAAAACGGGCATGACAAGATGAGGTCATGGCCTCAGTCTTGACCAGTCTTCTTCTTGTCTTGTTCTCGACCCTCTAGGTGCTAGTCTTGTCTCGATCTTGTCTCGATCAAGTCTGTGGTTGTCTTGGTCTTGTCTTGGTTTCGATTTAAGTGGTCTCAACTACAACACTACGAGCCTCCAATGCTTGTAGATGCCTCAAGCTATACTCTATGGCTCTGGTTACAGGGATACACACAGCTATATGTCTCTGTAAAACCGTGCTCCACCGATTTTTATTTTTATTTTATTTTTTTCAATGAAAAAATTGCTCATTGTGTTGAGTCAGTGTGCACATATACTCCATGTATTGTTTACTGTATGACCAATATAAATTTGAACTGAACCGACCTGAACAAACCCGCCTTATAAATCTCTGGATTGGGTGGATCATGGTTGCAGCTTTCTACCTAGGCTCTGGCCAATTCCATCCGGATCTCAACAAGATTACATTTTGTTCAAAACACACTTTTTATTACTACTACTACGCCCGGCAGATTTGGTCCAAAAATTGAGTCATATGTGATCAAGAGCTATCAGTCACATTTCAGTTGGCTTGATGATTTGCTTTGTGGAAGCGTCCTATTTGGCCACAACGCAATATCTGTCTGCCCTAGATTTGAATCACGTCGAGGGGCCTGTAAATAACAGAGCCAAAAGCGATATCACTTCCATCTATGAGTGGCGCATGCTACAAAATGTCACTGTTTGTTGTTTGTTCTTTCTATGATGTTAGGCACAAACGGTCTCATATGAGCCATGTGACAATATAATAGATAAGACAACGATCTTCATAGTCCATCCATACTGCATTTCCTCTGTAATGTGTGTCCAGGGAATATTTCTTATCCTAAACATCCACTCAATAGAATCACAGGGTGAGGTGCATGGACCTCCAAAGCTGCTTCTAATTGATGGCATACAGGAGACAGAAAGGTCATAGGGCTTGGATGCTGCAATGGAGCATCGGTGTCATTAGTCCAGTGCATAGGCGATTCCAGGGGTCTCCCAGCAGGGGGGCAATAGATATGTAACTCTTGAGAGCGTAAAACGAAACCAAATGGACCTGTAAGGGTCCATTTGGTACAGTGTCCTTGGTACAGTGTCCTGACGGCTTCATTCCACGGCGGACACATCCCGATAGGAAGGCAACCAAACCCACTTTTCCATTTAGGAACTTGTTTTCTACAGTCTGCAGAGCACACCACTAACATTTCACAGCACAATACAGTTTTTACGATTGACTGACTGACAAATAAAACTTGAACCTTCAGTGTTGAAGTGGTGGCAAAGAATAGCAAAAGATTTCTTTTCCTGCATGTCCAAGGTTGTGTGTCAGGCTCAGAGGCCTTTTGTAGAAAGATTTCTCCCTGATGACCAGCTTTGGAATGGTCAGAAACCAGACAACATGATGCACGAAAACAGACAAAGGACGACACTCGAATGAGTCAGGAGCAGCAACAACTATTAATGAAAAAGGTACATTGATTGGTGAGTCATGCCCCCTCTTCAGGTGTGTGTGTGTGTGTGTGTGTGTGTGTGTGTGTGTGTGTGTGTGTGTGTGTGTGTGTGTGTGTGTGTGTGTGTGTGTGTGGAGTAGCACGCCTGGGCACCACAACACCTACTGAAAACCTGTACAGAGGTTGACGTAGCGTTGTGTAGATTTGTGTTTGCAGCACAAGCAGCATGAAATGTCTGGACAGAATGTTCCCTACTACTACAACCATGGATCCCTCCGTGAAGAGGATGCAGTGAAATGAATGCCTCAACACGTGTGCCATTCTGATGAAAAAAAGAAAATAAAAATGCGGTCACAAGATTAAAGTGAGGAAAAGTATGTTTAGAAAAGAAGCCAAGGACACTCTCTCATAGCGTGACTTTGAATGATGGCATCAATTTACATTGATTCCAGTACAAACTAGAACTGCACTCTGTACTTGTGCACAAGCATCAGGGCCGGATTTAGCCAGCCCTACTAGGGTGGGCTGGAAGAATGGCAGGGTGGGCAACTCCAAAGTTTTTCATATGAAGCAGCGGTTTTCCACCTTTTTGACACCAGGGCCCACTATTTATTCGGCATTTGAGCCACGGACAACCATTTGATGACGTTTTAGCCCCACAGACCTCAAAATATAAGATTTCTTTTGGTTTTGGTCGGTTTTCTTTTGGTTTTTGGCTGGATTTGGGGAAAAACAGTCAAACATACAGATCAAAATGACCATTAATCTTCTACATTCTCTAGTCGTGTAGACTTGGGCTAATTCACATGATTAATATTTTAACTATTGAGAGCGTAAAAATGTTACATCTGGTTAACCAACTTTCCAACATTTAGCTGGGGTCCCTGGACCACTGATGAAAACCACTGATATTACCTTTCATTGGGTGGGCAAGATGCACATTTGGGTGGGCACTGCCCACCCCTGCCCCCCTCTAGATCCGGCCCTGACGAGCATAAGCACAAGCACAAGCATCCACAACTAACATCTCCAAGAGATAATAGTTAAAATAATACTTCACGATAGGGCAGCTGTTCGTCTCGGAGACTGATGGTCTTTTAAAGACAAGTATTTAGGGGTTTCTTTGTGTACAGTAAGGTTATGGAAGCCAAAAACTGATAGTAAACAAACAATACAAAACATAGATTTTGTATATTTATTTATGGCCCAAATCACACCTTAGCAAGCTCGAGTGCTTATTTCAAACACAGTGACTGTTTGTTTTTTGACTGGGGAGTCATATTTTCACAGTAGATCCTGCTGTCATAATCAGTCCAGTCCTGCATCTGTATTCATATTCAGGGCCACAAATCACACCGTAGAAAGCATGAGTGCCTTCAAACACAAAGTGTTTTTTGACCGCTGGATCATATTTTGACAGCAAAAACGGGCTGTGATGATGGTGACGATCAACATTGTTTTGCAGCCATCATCTCCTATCTAAGAATTGCGACAACATTAAGATGTTGATTTTGCATTCATCTTTAGGCCTGTCAATCACTCTATAGAAGACAGAGGTTTTTGTTTTGACTGCATGGTGGAGGACAACAGAAACTGCCTGTCATAATTACACCACACTCCCAATCTAATTATATTTTAGTATGTTGATATTCATTTGGTATTCATCCTTAGGGCCCCAAAATCACACCTGAGAAATCATGCGTGTCAATTTCAAACACAAGGTGTTTTTTTTTACTGGGGACTGTGGGGAGTCATATTTTGACAGTAAGAATGAATGATGCTGCACATAATGATAGGCTACTCAACAAAGATCTAAAAAGTTAAAATATTCATATGAATGATCCAAGTCTACACAACTAGAGAATGTAAAAGATTAATGGTCGTTATTTGTCTACAGTATGTTTGCATGTTTTGTCTCCCAAATCCAGCCTTGAATTGTAAACAAAAGCAAAAGAAATCTTTAGTTTTGGGGTCTGTGGGGCTAAAATGTCCGCAAGTGGTGGTCGGTGGCTCAAATGCTGAATAAATAGTGGGCCCTGATATCAAAAAGGTTGAAAACCACTGATCTAAACGGAACAACATTTAAACCACCCGTTTAAACTACTTACTAACTAACTAACTAACTGCATGCTGTTCCCTGTCTGCCCGTGATGATGATGATCAACATTGTTTTGCAGCGTTCACCACTGCCAGTGCCAACTCATCACTGATCACACTCCCACCGCACTCCCAGGGTGACTCCTGTTGCAGGTGTGCTGTTTGATGTGTGGATTCATAGACCCATTATCACGGTCATTAAACCCGTCTCTGGGCTACGTCCTATAGGGGATCATATGTCAAATATCATATTCATTTAATAATTGTGTGTCTCTGGGCTGTGTCCTATAGGGGATAATATGTCAAATATCATTATTCATTTAATAACTGTGTGTCTGTAGGCTCTATAGCTGTCCTATGGGTACTTATCATGCAGGTTAATATAATAATGAGCGTATCCAAAGGCTTTGTTCTATGGGGACGTATGATCTTAATATAATAACTGCTTTAGGCTCTGCTCTCCTATGGGAGTTTGGAGTGCTGTGTCACGGTTGTGCAGCAGAGCCACAATACCAATGGATAACGTCGACTGCAGTAACAATAGTTTATATTGATAATAATGTCTTTTAAACTCTTTCACAGACATTTTTTTTTACTTTGAAAAAATACAAAAAAAAAATGGCAGCCATTTTGTTTTGGGGGCGGGGCTAACTCCTCCAAACTCGTCTATGGCTGGGATAGAGTTAAGGTCGTTATCGTCTTGACCAGGGGTTTTCAACCTTTTTCATCCCAGGGCCCACCATTTATTCAGCATTTGGGCTATGGACCACCAGTTGAGGACATCTTTAGCCCCACAGACCCCCAAAACTAAAGATTTCTTTTGCTTTTGTCCACAATACAAGGCTGAGTCAAACATACAGATACATACAGATACTAATTAAGATGATGAATATTTTAACTCTTGAGAGTGTAAAAATGAAACCAAATGGACCCGCAAGGGTCCATTTGGTTTCATTTTTACGTTCTCAAGAGTTACACCTGGTTAAACAACTTAGTCCGGGGACCACCTGGAACCCTCTCAAGGACCACTGGTGGTCCCCGGACCACCGGTTGAAAACCCCTGGTCTTGACCAAACTGCTTCACATAATTGTGCATGTCTTTTTTCTACACTTTTACCACATGCATTGAAATACAAAACAATATCAAGTTAAAACGCATTTATGTAAGCTAAAGATATGTGCTTCTGGAAATTTAAACCAAATGGATCACATTTTCAGACAAATGTCAAAATACCATACATAGCATACAGTAACAATAGCTTATCAATAATGTAATTACAGTAGTAGGCCCCAGTTCTACAACGTAGCAAGAGATATGCAAGATAAAGCTCTAGCAAGACAATATGTTTTGCATTGATTCAAGTGAGTAGCATATAGACTATTACATGAATATGTACAGTGTGTATTTAGGATTAAGGTTAAGCCAGCACACCAGTTTGAATATTGAATGAAAGAAAATTATTCTTTGTCACTATGGTGATGGAGGATGGAATGCTGATGACATTGAACATTAGTCAAGGAGCAATGAATGACATTCATGTTCATGCAGACGTGAATAGGGAACAGAACATCGGCATAGAACAGATCTACAATTTTTGTCAATCAATATTGAACCAGAACCAAAGTTGTTCCTGCTCGGTTTAAGCGCAATCAACAAATATTCATTGATATATGCCTTTTACAAGCTAAAAGAATAATAGCACTGACGTAAACCAAATATTTTGCAGTGGTTCCGGGAACTTTCTCTATGTTTGCCCTTAGAAAAGATCACATATATTCTCAAGAACAAACAAGACGTGTTTATGGAGGTATGGGGATGTTTTATACAATATATTAATAACAACAACTTGTCACATTTAATGGAAATTGCTCAATTTCTTTTTTTTGTGTGTTTCTTTATTTTATATTGTCTTGTCTACTTGTAATGTTTCAAGAAAAATCAATAAAAACATTATTGAAAAAAAAAAAAAAGAATAGATCTACAAGCTCAAAGCGTGTCATCATATCAGTGTGTTATGATGAGCTTGAAGATCTGCTACTTTTGTGTGACACGGTAATGAAGTATAGGCCATGACTTAAAGAAAATAATTAGAAACATAAAAAAGTGAACATATGCAGATATGAGGTTTCTACCTGACAGCAGAATGACAGTTTAATATGTGATTTGACTGCATTACATAGCCCATCTCTAAACCCAAAGCAACGGAATGGTGTCTTCCATATGCTCAACCTGACACTTAGTGTCATTAAAACATACAAACAAGCAATTAAAAACATCACATTTTCCAAGACGTCCATGTGGGGCACATATACCATCTGGTAGTACATTAGCGTTATACCACCACCCACATGGACTGCTTCCATTTTTTTTAACGCTTACTGTACCTTGAACGCATTTTGGTGTTTTAGCTATTGAAAAATAGCAGATCTACAAGCTCATATGGCGCCACTCGGTGGCGCGATATGAGCTTGTAGTTCTGCTATTTTTGAAAAATTGTGAAAATGTGCTGCAAATCTCTGAATACATTATTATTTTGGAAGCAAACATTTTAACTATTTTTTTTGCTTCTGGGGGTTCCCTAGAACAACATGTTTTCAGATGGGGGTCTGCAGCCAAATATGAATAATTCTGGTGGTCCTTGGCTTGAAATATGTTAGCATCACTGACACAGGGACACAGATTTTAAAGAAAAAAAAAAAAATAGAATCTAGTGTCAGAAACTATAGAATCTAGTGTCAAAAACTCGATTCTAGCATCAGAAACTACATTCTAGTGTGAAAAAGTAGATCCTAGCATCAGAAACTATAATTTAGTGTCAATAACTAGAATCTAGTGTCGTAAACTACTGTAGAATCTAGCGTCAAAAGCTAGAATGTTGCTGCAGCTATAATCTGGTGTCAGGAACTACTGTATAATCTGGTGTCAGAAACTAGAATGTTGCTGCAGCTATAATCTGGTGTCAGGAACTACTGTATAATCTGGTGTGAGAAACTCGAATCGAGGGTCAGGACAAAATGGGTTAATTTCTCATAATCCATTAGCGAGGGAGACATTTAACCATGTGCAAAGTAGTTTGGGATGCCGGAAAAACCTTTATGGAGATGCATTTTTAGATTCTTTAAACTGATTTGAGTTAGAGTCTGTCCATTTCAATATGTTACCTACTACCTACAGAGGGCACTGTTAACCACTAAATGCCTCTGTTTAGGTAGGACTTGGTGTTATGGTTTAAAGGGGAACTCCACACATTTTCAACATTCTAATATGTCATTAGTATACCCTAGATGTGCTGGGTGGACATGATAAAAAAAAATACCACATTCCCTCATGTTAATGGATTTCGTTAGACGCTTCTTTTTTCTGAGAGCGTACAAATGGAACCAAATGAACCCAAGGTTCAAGGTTACAGGTTACTTTATTCCGTCTCGTGAGAGAAATTTGTCTTGGACAATCAGGCTTGCAGCAACATTTAAGACAATACAGGACAGTACAGTTACAGTACAATACAGTGGTCGTGACTCGTACACCTCACCAAGCTTACACACCACCTCCCATAAGTAGTACTAGTAGTAAAGAAGAAATATAAATATAAATACAATAAATAAACAGTCCAAGATCTAGTGCAGTTCTAGCAGCATCGTAACGACATTCACAGTCTTCTCCTCCCTCCCCTTGCCCCCTCCGCAAGAGAGTTGTTGAGGAGTGAAATGGACATTGGTACAAAGGAGTATTTAAATCTATTATATCTGCATTTTGGAGCCTCGTACCTCCTACCCGTTAGGGTTCATTTGGTTGCATTTGTACGCTCTCAAAAAAAAAAAAAAAAAAGTATATGCTCACACTTGAGGGGGTGGGCATATACTGTGTGTCCAGTTTGGAGGGTCTGTTTAAACACAAACATTGAAAAAAGGGCACAAATTGTGATTTATATCATGATGATAAGAGCGTCCCTCACTTCACATGGGTGTGATTTCCACCCAAATTTTGAGTATTTGTGCATTCAACGCAAACATTGTGTAACAGGTGAGGATGCAAATTCTTCTCTTGGCCGGAATGAGATGAGATGTATGATGAGGTATGATGACAAGAGCACCCCTCAATTCACACAGGTGTGATTTCTGTCATTTAAAATGAGTTTGTGTAACAAACAAAAATGTTACATAAATTGTGCAATTTTGTACTGCCTTTTTTCCATGGCGCATTACAGTGCGTTGCAGAGCGATTGCAGCAGAAGCCATGCAAGGTAACAAGCAGCACATTGGGAGAAATTGAGCAATTGTGTCTTCCCCAAGGACACTACGGGCTCCATTTTCGTTACCATCTAAACCCCTTATCCTAATCCCCTTATCATTTTTTTACTATTTTGAAAAACTTTTTGGAATAGTTCAACGTGCCATTCTATTGACACATTGTGAGCTTGTAGACTGACCATTTAAACTATTGAAAAATGTTCTTTGTTAATAGTTTATAAATGCAAAGAAGTTAAGGGATAAGGGGTTTAGCGGTGACGAAAATGGAGCCCTGCATGTGCACAGGACGAGCCGGGATTCGAACGGCCGACCCATGGATCATTGGACCTCCTCTACCTCCTGTGCCAAAGTCACCACACCAAAGCTGACATTTACCACAACCCAGGAAAACCTCATATATATTGTGGCTTATGTTACAATTATCATTGTTCATACATTATAGTATATCATAGTGCTCGCGAGGTAAATTACTGGGTGACAACATAGTATAACCTGTCCTCTAAAACAGTTACAAGCAGGGGTGTAGTAAAGGGGGGGCACTTCTCACATCTAAAATATTGTTGGGGCAAAAGTAGGCCTGTGTTTTTTGACTTGTCATTTACTTTTATGGAGACAATTAGGCATTGTGAACAATCAACAGGTGCACGCAAATGCGCATGCAAATGCAAGTGTGCATGCACGTGTCTTAAAGGGGAATTCCACTCATTTTCAATATTTTACTATGTCATTAATATACCTTAGAGATGTTATGTGGACATGGTAAAAAAGTTCCCCCATTCTGTGTTTCCTAGAAATGGAGGTCTGAAAAAAAACATTAGCATGGTGAAATATGTCTTTAATGACATCATCAAGATGTGTTTCACCATGTTCATGAGTTTCCTTTTTTCTGAGAGTGTACAAATGGATTATGGAACCAAATGGACCCTAGCGGGTCCATTTGGTTCCATTTGTACACTCTCATAATAAAATAATAAATAATAAAATGGGTGGAATTCCCCTTTAAGAGGCGTCCCCCCACTTCTAAAATCCCACTACAACACTGGTTGCAAGCATTGTTACTTGCCCAAGCATAGCGGGTAAGTGCAAGTAAAGCAACCGGTAAATTACGAACCAATAGGTAAATTACTGGTGACAACACATAACATCCTCTAACGCAGGAGTTTTCAACATTTCTCATACCAGGGACCACTATTTATTCTGCATTTTATCCACAGACCACCAGTTGATGTAGAGTTTAGGCTCTTGGACCCAAAACTATAAGGTTTTTCAAGTTTGTGTCCACAATTTTGGAGAGACAACTGCAGGCAAAACGTTGGTCAAAAATAACAATTCTTCTACATTTTCTAAATGTGTACATTCTGAACATTAAGCAATTCAAATGATGAATTATAATTTAACTCTTGAGAGTGTAAAATGATACCGAATGGACCCGTGAGGTTGGTATCATTTTACGATCTCAAGAAATATAGATATTTAAGGGTCCATTTGGTTAGCAACTGTCCATCATTTAGCTGGGGACCACCTGGAATCGTCTCAGGGACCACAGGTTGAAAACCACTGTTCTAATGTCCTCTAAAGCAGTTACAAGCATTGTTTTTGAGGCATTTGTTTCGAGGCAATTAAACTGGTATTTTTCCTCACATTTGATCTAATATCCCGTAACTGTCACACGATACCACCCATTTTGGGGAAATTCTGGTCACTAAGCATCTCCACTGGAACTATTTGGGCCCTCAGAGTACCTTGTGGTTATGTGGAGGAAAACAAAAATGAGAGAGGAGAGAGCTCCCTTATTCAATTCCTCTGTCTTTATTTCGCCAAATATAGCTGGTCTGTGGATTGCTTCAGAAAGGATGCAGTTTAGAAGCTCATAAAGTTTGGAGAACACTGCTCAGGCCAGTGTTGCCGTTTTCCGAGTTACAGAAATGCTGCGTATAGTGTGCCGGTAGTAATGGCTAGTACACACTGCGCGATTTTTAGCCCGATTTAGCCCCGATTTTGGACTCACGACAAAATTCCTCTGTCGGGGCCGATTTTTCAACTCCCGACAGTTTGACGGCCGTCTTTTCGTCTTGTAGTGTGACAGCTCAAAAAGACAAAAAATCGGCCTGATTTTGCCGTCGGGACCCCCCCGACAAAACATCGGCAATATTAAACAATTTTGATTTTTGCGACATTTCCTCGTCCAGTGTGGCATAGTTTCTGACAAGCCCCCGACACTTGCATTGTGCTGGCAAATGTAAAAACATTGCAAAGCCGGCCGGCAGCCACTGTCCCCCCATCTCATCTCATCTCGCAGCGCGGATGAGAGCCTGGAGATCGAGGCTACATCCCCATGGACGCACGGACCACTCCTATCATTCAAATAATTCTGATCCAAAGCATCATAGCGCAGCAAACGTATGACATTGTAATTCGATCCTCTCTCTCTCTCTCTCTCTCTCTCTCTCTCTCTCTCTCTCTCCGTGCGTAAAGTTGTCAGGGATCAACATTCTACCACGCGTGTCAAATGATTTATGCATTGTCTATAGGCCTATTTTGTACTCAAATTAACTTTTGCGCATTTGAGTGAAAGGGGACGATGGGAAGGGAACAATGCCGGCGGTCATTGATTGATGATAGCCTACAAAACCCACGTACATAAAATAAAATAAAAACATAGCAGGCTACTACAAGGTGGCTGCTTCTCCTATAACGTTTTTTTTCCCCAACAGGTGGGTCCCCAGGCTAAATGGAAGGAAAGTTGGTTTAACTATAGGCCTATGTAACTCTTTGAGAGCTTAAACATGAAACCAAATGGAACCTTGCCAAATGGGTCCATTTGGTTTCATGTTCACACTCTCAAGATTTAATATTCATCATGTGAATTATCCCAAGTCTACACAACTAGAGAATGTAGAAGATTAGGCTCATCGTCATTTTGATCTGTATGTTTGACCATTTTGTTTTCTCCGAAAATCCAACCTGGAATTGTGGACAAAAGAGGTATTTTGCGTTCTGTGGGGCTAAAATGTCATCAAATGGTGGTCCGTGGCTCAAAATTTGAGCCAAATTCTGAATAAATAGTGGACGCAAGGGATGCAGTGAAACCGCTGAGAAGATGACAAATAGTTACTGGCCTTTTATTATTGGCTTGGCTCCGTCATCTCTCTCTCTCTCCTCCCCGCGCGTAAAAACGACAACTTTTTTTAAAGTGTGACAGATCAGATGCATGGCAGGTGATTGGTGATTGGCTCCAATATTACACAATATTACAATTTTTGGTATTGTGGTTATGCGTTTATTTATTTAATCACTTTGTAATATAACCAGGCAGCGCCGCAGCAGCATGCTGCACACGATGTAACCAAAAGAACCGATCGTTCCACAACACCGTGTGCGCGTGTTTAAGCTATTTAATGATCACCATGTTAATAATAATAATAATAATAATAATAATAAACATTAACATGGTGATCACATCTTGATGTGCAGCGTCAAGATGTATTTCACCATGTTGATGTTTTTTTTTCTGACATCAATTTCCAGGAAAAAACGGAACATGGGTAATTTGTTTACCCATTACTCATTATTTAATTCCACAAAACATCTCTGTCATAGTAAAATGTGGAAAATAGGTGGAATTCTCCCCTTTATGTGTCAATTATTTGTAACCAAAAGGATGAACTATAGGCACATTGGGGGTCCATTTGGTTACATTTGTGCCAACTGGCATGGATTCACTGTCTGTGTGTCTGTCATCACCAAACGCCATACGGATGACTTTATGGGGCATAGTGTATAAAGAAACAACATTGCTGTGACACCAGTCAGATAATATACAGAGACTGACGCAAGGTACCCTCCCTTCCCGAACTTATGTCGGTTGTAATATTTTCGGGAGCACCGCCCCCGCCGTCAATACGTCGGGAACGTGCAGTGTGAACACTCGCAAGACAAATGATCGTCAACGAATTATACAATTTTAATCGCATAATGTGACAGGGTACGTCGTGCACGACGTCGTGAAAGTCCCCAAAAATCGCGCAGTGTGTACCAGCCTTAAGGCCTCTACACATACAACGTTATAACTGATGCAGTGACTCACCTAGCCCTGAAACATGACGGTCATTATCATGACAACATGTGTCAGTACTTTATATTTTAAAACGGAATGTGTATGTACAATGTCCCAGACCAGTGGCCTTGTGGTTAGAGTGTCCGCCCTGGAGCTGGGAGGCCGGGGTTCGATTCCCAGTCGGGTCATACCAAAGACTGTAAAAATGGGAGCCAATGCCTCCCTGCTTGGCACTCAGCATCAAAGGGATGGATTGGGGGTCAAATCAACTAATGATTCCCGAGCGCGGCGCACGCTGCAGCTCACCGCTCCAAGAGATGGGTCAAAAGCGGAGAACTAATTTCACTGCGGTAACGTGAGTGACTAATCTGACGACTTTGACTTTACATGTTATTGTTTTAAATGTTCCAGGATGTGATGATTTGCCTCAAAATGGATTAATCTCCCGCATGACGCTCGTGAAGTACGAACGTAATGCGTTGCATGACTATGACTCACCATACTTGTAATTGGAAGTTAGATCTACATTATTAAAATCTGAATAGGGTATGGGAACCGTATTCAGTCAAGACAAATCAACAAATCAATAAAAGCGAAGCAGCCAAAGTGGAACCAGCTGTTCTGCAGAAGAAGTAGTTCGGAAGTGCATAATTGTCAGTACCAGCCAGTACTGACAGTCCATCTCCCAGACTCCTGGGAGATGGATTGCTGAGGTGGAGCACCACACCTACCATCAGCTCCCACTACTTCCTGTACAACAGGGGTGCCCACAGTTTTTTATAAAGATGAATATTCCATAGAAAGTTTGAGCTTTGAAATAGTGGTGATGGTGTTACTTACTGTCAGTGCTGGTCCCGTTACTTTAAAAAAGTAATTAGTTATAGTTACTCACTACTTCTTCCAAAAAGTAACTGAGTTAGTTACCCAGTTACTCTAAAATAAAAGTAATTAATTACCAAGAAAGTAACTATTTCCGTTACTTTAACCAAAAGGTGTTGTATGTCAAAGAGTTTGAAATTTTCAGAGCAATATGTTCAATATGTTTATAGTTAAAGTAGGCATGCAGGCACTACTGCACTAGTAGGCAATACTAGGCATTGGTATAGTTAGGTATAGTTAAGGTACAGTATTTTTCCCCTCTTTTGTTTATGTCTCACAGACACATTATTTTCAAATATTAATAATCTTAACTAGTGTACTAGTAATAAGTCTTGATGCAGTTTGTGTCAGGCACAGCTGCCACAGCATGCTCTTATTCATGGGTCAGTGGGTAAGCAGAGCCATGCATAATGTAGCCTATGCCTTGCGTTCTCAAGGCAAAAAAATGCCCCATTCCCCGACCAGTAGAGTATAAACAGAGTTACGACATCTCTGTTCACTTCCATGGAAAGGTCTAATGGCGGCTGCTCTACATAGACTCCTATTGAGCACGGGGGCACTTTGTCCCTATTCAGGCTGCATGAACAGCGCCCAGGCGCCCAGTTTCTGACCCCTCAATGTCGCATTTCTGATATTAGATGGCTTTTCCTGAGAATCCCTATACGCTTTAGTCTACGATGTTGTTCATGCTGTCGTGTATTTAGCCCCTCTAAAGTTATTTAAATGTTATCCTTTATCGCACGTGTTTTGGACCTGCTACCATGGAATACTGTAACTCTTGTTGGGGAATTGAGGATTTATACTGGACCACACTTTTTTACGTGACAACGTTACAAACGCATGGAGGGCATCAGAGACTACAGACAACTTTCTAGTAAGAACCCTTTTACAGTACATTTGGGTGGAAGAGATTAAAGCAGGTGCTGCTGTAGCAAGTGTAGAATAACATTAACGCGCTACTACAGCGCACGCACGCACGCACGCACGCACGCACGCACGCACGCACGCACGCACGCACGCACGCACGCACGCACACACGCACACACACACACACACACACACACACACACACACACACACACACACACGTCTTCTCCGTGTCGCGTTGGCAAAACGGTAGCAGAGTTTGAAAATAATGTCCGTCTGCTCCTTATATCGTGGTCCGTTGCTGCTGCTGCTGCTGCTGCTGCTGCTGGTCCTGCTCTGCACTCAGCAACAGCGTGCACGCATGCTTCATTACACAGCGGAGCCCAAGTCGACCCCAAGTCGAACTGAAAAGTCAAGTGCTCGTTTCTTCCATTCTTCTAGCTATCTTCCTTCATGATAGTAACGATCCGTATTCGACTGTCAGTAACGGTAACGCCGTTATAGATATGGGGAAAATAATTAGTTAGATTAGTCCGTTACTGAAAAAATAACGGCACTACGTAACGCCGTTTATTTGAACGGCGTTATGTCCAGCACTGCTTACTGTTATGGTGTTTAAGAATAATACACTTAAATAACGAAAAACAGAGGGGGAGAATTGGAAGGTTTTCTTGTATATGCTACTACTGACGTTTGAAAGAGTTTAGTTTCTTGCACCCAGAACTAAGAACTTTCACATTTTTGTCCACAATTTGTCCACAATAACAGTTATTCTCCATTTTCTAATTGCATGCACTCTTGAAAATTGTGTAATTCAGATGTTTAACTATAATTTAACTCTTGAGAGCGGTAAAATGAAACATCTTTAACGGTCTCAAGAGTTACAGATCTATACATTTTAGGGGACTGTCATGTGATCTACCTGCCTGGCCTGTGTGATCGACTGGTATACCAAACCATACAAAAGGCGAGAGCTCTATACTGACTGAGCTACCCGGACCCTGGAACTGGGCTGCACCAGAACTGTGCTAATATTATGTAACACCGAGGGATAAAATCCGGATTTAACATGGAAAGCCAACATCCTAAGCACTATTAAAATCCAAAGGGATATCCCTTTGACTTGGCGGCAGATATTAGACTTTTGAGGCCATCAGACTGAGCTTGTGCGCCACTCTGGTACAAATGCACCAGTAAATAGTAATAACCGTATCAGAAAGCTCTGGTGAAAAGAAAGGATCATTGTGCTACATGATATCGTGTTCTCCAGCGTGGAGGAAACACCAGTCAAGGAGCAATTTCTCCACAGTGACAGGATCCACTATACTAGTCTGTATGTAATCTCCACTGCAGCTATATACGTAGACTCCACAACTGGGCTGGAAATCCATTTTCCTTGCTTTCTCCGCATATACTCATGAAGTCGCGTCGTAAATCTCGGTAAATTCGGACAAAGTCACAAACAATTTCTCTTCCCTGTGTCTTTTTCTTTTCTGCCTGGTGCACACTCGCGTTCAAATGCTTCAAGTGCATGGCTGCTGAGTCCCACACCGTGCACATGGGTCTGTTTAATAGGCCGCTTTGTTGGTCCATTTAGAACTGGAATTTCATCCTTTTAGGAGCAAGGACACTTGGCCTTTAGCGTGGTCATATTTTTGAGGGCACAAAGGTTGAGTGCCAGGGCATGAAGGCTAAAAATTAAAGAAAACATCCTGGTCCTTATTATTTAGCAAAATCGTTTTTAGACCCTGGGCTAGGCTACCCTTTGACGTCTGTTTGTGCAGCACGTCCCTGTCACTCACTCAGACAGGCACAGTGGAGTGATGAGAGGCAGTTTGATTTAATCTTCTCCTATGTTGGTGATGGACGCACGGCAAATATAACTAATGTATAAGCTCACAAGGAGGAAGTGGAGCTGGATTGGCCATACATTAAGGAAAAGCAACACGTCAATAACAAAACAGTCACTATCATGGAACCCACAAGGAAAACGGAGGTGAAACACCTGGAGAAGGAGCACCGAGCTAGATGTAAAGCAGCAGGGACTGACGTGGAAACAGAAACAGAAGATGTCCCATGATAGATGAGGGTGGACTCAACGACTCATCAATGGCCTATGTTCTGTAAGGAATACAAAGGCCTAAGTAAGTAAGTAAGTATAAGCTCACAACAAAATGCATGAACAACGCATTATTGTAACTATTAACTTGGCTCTCATTGACCCAATGGCGCCACGGTGTCACCGGAATGCCAGAATGAACATTGTGACAAGGAAAAACGGCAAAATGAACTGTTGCAGTTCAAACGCAGGGCTTATAAAACGAAGCAGCCGACCGGCATGCTGATTGAGGATTTCCAGATTTCTGCCTCATCATTGCCAATCGTGCCAGTCGGTTCGCAGACTGCATTCAGTAGGTGGAGAATATCGGCTTGATAAGAAACCTACTGAGAATTATCACTTGATGTCAGTGGAAGCGGGTGGAGAGAATGGACAATATGTGATTTTCAGAATGGAGAATTTTGATCGCTCCCCTGCCCCCCACTTTCACCACTGCGTAATCCACAACAAACCCAGTGTTTAAAAACCAGTGGTTTCGAGTGCAGTTGCTGCATTCTGGGTTAATTTACAGCCGTGAGACTTTGGCCTAGAGGTGGAGAGGTAGCATGAATAGGTTCAAAAGGTTGCTGTTTCCATCACACACATGGACAGAAATGTATTCCCACACTGCATTACAGAGTGATAGAAATCACCCTGCAAGATGTATGTTACCAACACTGTTGAACTGCATCCTTGCATGCACAAGACATGTACCATTGGTAGATTTTCATACACGCGCACGCGCACACACACACGCGCACACACACGCGCACACACACGCGCACACACTCACTCACTCACTCACTCACTCACTCACTCACTCACTCACTCACTCACTCACTCACTCACTCACTCACTCACTCACTCACTCACTCACTCACACACACACACACACACACACACACACACACACACACACACACACACACACACACACACACACACACACACACACACACACACACACACACACACACACACACACACACACACACACACACACACACACACACACACACACACACACACACACACACACAAAGTGCATTTTTTTTTTCATTGTCAACAGACTGAATGGGGAGAAACACCATGTTGAACAAACCCTTTGGCACGAAAATCTGAGGAGGAATTAATGTACTGCACTTAATGTTGTTGCTGTATTATTAGCCTACATGTGCAAGATGTCTCCTTGATTAGACGCAGGTGTTTTTCATTATGACACACCGTTTATGTATGGGTACAGATGGTGAACATGAGAATCATTGGATTTCCACATGTTGTCTTGTCCATGGCATATTACAAGTGTATGTAAGTGTATGCAATGTAGTGTGTGCATGTGTGTGCGTGCATGCGTGCGTGTGTGTGCATGAGATTTATTCCAGTTATGGTCCCCCATAGAGTTGTGATGGCTGAAATCTCGCTACATCAATCAGTGTGTGTGTGTGTGTGTGTGTGTGTGTGTGTGTGTGTGTGTGTGTGTGTGTGTGTGTGTGTGTGTGTGTGTGTGCGTGTGTGAGTGTGTGTGCGTGTGTGTGCGTGTGTGTGCGTGTGTGTGTGTGTGTGTGCGTGTGTGTGTGAGTGTGTGTGTGTGTTTGTGTGTGTGTGCGTGTGTGTGTGTGTGTGTGTGTGTGTGTTTTGTACAGTCCCCCCCCACAGTGGAAATGCAGCAGGTAAGTCAACTTAACATGTCCTCCTAGCACAAACCAGAACGCTGAACATCTGTCTGCACTGACATAAATTACTATCATTTGCCACTCCAAATGGTGTGATGGAGGAGAAAGAACATGTTTTTTTTTTCCTAAGGAAACCAAGGTCAAGCAGCTGTAAAATGCACGCTCTGCAGTATTCCGTACCTGCAGTTCTTGCACACTCGGCAGCAGCTCCAGCAGGCAAGGTGGTTGGCAACTACAGTACAGGGGCGGATCTAGGCATGGGCATGGGGGGGCAATGCCCCCCTAAATGCCCTGACTGCCCCAGCAAACACGATGGCATGCAAAACAACCCAAGATATTTCAAATTAAAGTGCTTATAATTAAAATGATGTGAAACACTACTACTGCTGCTAACTAACTACAGTTGTGGCACCACTAAACCAACAGCATTTCATCATTGAAAACAGAAAACTCTCTGAGTCAGACCTTTAGCTTTATGCATGCTGCGTGTCTGTTGCAACTTCAACAACAACTGATGTTGTTATTGATGCTTAATTGCCTAAAGTCCTGTAACCGAAAATGGTATGGGTACGGCTTCATCGTCGATGAAGCCGCCCCCATACCATTTTCTCCTGCCCCCCAATTGGGAAATTCTATATCCGCCCCTGCTACAGTACAGCTAATGTAGCTGTCGTGGGCAGCTAAAGCTATGCTGCATATTTCAGGCACATATTTGTCAACAACAGAAGGTATGCGCGTGAGTTACGCAGGAGCGACTACTGAGTGGAAAATAAAATCTACTTGGTGACCTTGACAGTCCATGCAGAAATATGTCCTGATTGTTAAACTCACTTCGCCATTCACTTTATGCAAGTGCATAGCATATAACGCACTCAGGTGGTGTTTTCGTGGTATCAGCCAAAAGGACTTCAACTTTTTCCACAAATCATGAACATTGCACAATATAGCTAAATCAATAAACATTAGTTTGCAACTTATTGGAAAGTGCTGCAAAGAATTACATGAATGATAAGGAACTAACGCAATAACCCGACACCCTGGGCTCGATTTTCGCTCCACACAATGTCCCTAACGTTACCCGAAACCCGCAGCGAATTCCCTTATTGGTATTTTCGTCACCTTTTCTCTTCCCTTAGCCACTATTCTTTATGCCGACACCGTTATTTGTGACTGGAGGTGTGGTCATTGGCGTGTTTGTCGCGCAGTCCCTGAAGTTGCTAATTTCGTCAAATAGATTTGGGAACTAGATAACGCCATCTCAAAGCACCCGCTAACCGATATGAGAAGGCAGAGCCACGTGTGCACGGTGCGGGCGTCTGTGCACCTTGGAGATGTCCACGACTCCAAGTGGAAAGGCACCAGTTCAATTCATCTCCTTATTTATGGATTGTCCTATAAACAGCTGTAGATTGCCTGCTGTCGGTCACTTCCTTGTGATTAGGTAATGTACAGTTTATAATATAATTAAATACATTAATTACCTTGTGACGCAATGCTGTAAATTGCAAAAAAAGTCGGGAATTTGCGTCTTTTTGATCATTCATTTCTCGGAAAATTCTGGATCATTTTTTACATTTCAAAATGCAGCGTGGCATGGGAAAACGCCACTCTCTCAGATGCTGTATAGAATATGTGGGTAGGTCTTCACTACGATGCGGGATCGAGCAAAATGTAACTGTCGGGGATTCGGTGGACCGTTTCCACAGAATGACGTCTTTTTTGCCGCGAATTCCCGACTTTTTTGCAATTTACTTTATAACATTTCGCAGACTTGGGATAAATGCACGCCACATACAGCAAAAAAACATGGAACATGTTTTTTCAACATAACATGTTGAATGGTAAGAAATGATTGAGAATTGACCGAGCTATAATTGTTTGAAAATGAGAGCTATAATCTTTGAGAATAGGCTACTCATGCATGTGTCTGTCGTAAGCGGCAGTATAGCAGTAGGGATAAGGGAAATAGATATGGGATGAATTAAAGGGAATGGCAAGACCAACACGGATTTGATGAAAGCTAAAAACGCCCAAACCACACCTATGCATAATGTAACGGGTATAGGAGGTTTTTAAGGGATATAGGATGGCAACGAAATTATCAACTTTAGTGTGGAAACGCCTCTTCCCCAATGCTAAGTGCGTTAATTGCGTATAAGGGCTAATGTAACCAAAATCGAGCCCCCTATCCCAAACTCTAGGCTAACACTAACTGCACACGAAAGCCATGGATGGGTCTAAACCAGGGGTCCGGGGACCACCAGTGGTCCCTGAGAGGATCCCAGGTGGTCCCCAGGTTAAATGATGGAAAGTTGTTTACCCTCTCAAGAGTTAAAATATTCATCATGTGTATGACGCTAATCTGTTTAAGACACTGAAACTTTTCTTCTTCCTTTATTAATCCAACAGATACTTTACCTCTATTTCTATGATAAATCTGTAATCAGATATACTTTGACTCCACTCCATTTCTGCAACATTAGCAATTCTCACCGTCGTTTGATGCGTCACACCCATATGAGTGAAACCGTGCAAACATTTGTCTATTGTTGGAACAATGTATTTATATGCCACGACATTTAAACAACTGGGAATTCAGAATGGGGGGAAAAGAATGTGCAGTTAAGACTTTCAGTGCTCTACATTGCTCCCTAAATGACAATAAAGCTAGCCATTCTGAGTTCCAAATTAACTCACAATTTGAATTACAACAAACAAATTAAAGTTGATTTGGTATTTACAGGTTATTATTATAGACTAGCTGTTTTCAACAGGTGGTCCGGGGACCACCAGTGGTCCTTGAGAGGATTCCAGGTGGTCCCCAGCTAAGTTGGTTAACCAGATGTAACTCTTGAGAACGTAAAAATAAAACCAAATGGACCCTTACGGACCCTTACGGGTCCATTTGGTTTCATTTTTACACTCTCAAGAGTTAAAATATTCACAATCTTAATTAGCCCATACAAGTCTGCCTGTTTTGTTTCCAAAATCCAGCCTGGAATTGTGGTCTGTTGGGAATACAATGTCCTCAAATGGTGCTCCGTGGCTCAAATTCTCAATAAATAGTGGGCCCTGGTATGAAAAAGGTTGAAAACCCCTGTTATAGACAGTTGACCTGGCCGTTCGTTCAACATTGCTCTGAAATATAATCTCTGAGTTTCTCTGGCTTTGTGCTAGCAGAGGAGTTCGCCTGTCAGTACAGTAGCAGCACAAACAGTCCATTGCCGGGGTGATGAGGGTCTTTCAAAATCCCTTTAGCTCTTTTTTTCCAGCGCCTCCCGGAAAACGAGTCGTTAAGGGGACGGAAATCCCCGCGGTGCGCTTGGCGGCTCACTGCTAGGGCTCACTGGTCCCGAGAGGAACGATTTATTTCCATATTCATACACCCCTGGCCTTATATTTGTTTATGAAGTCTATGAGAGACTTGCATCTGAGCTGATCAATGCAGCAGCTGTGTGACATGCTAAAGCAGGGGCGGATGTAACATTTCCCAAGGGGGGGGGGGGGGGGGGGGGGGGGCAGGAAAAAATAGTATGGGTGAGGCTTCATGGCCTGTGACGCTTCGCACCACGGGCGATGAAGCCGCACCCATACCATTTTCAGTTACAGGACTTTTATTAAGCAACTAAAACATCAATGATAACATCAGTTGTTGTTGAAGTTGCAACAGACACGCAGCATGCATAAAGCTAAAGGTCTGACTCAGAGAGTTTTCTGTTTTCAATGATGAAATGCTGTTGGTTTAGTGGTGACACAGCTGTAGTTAGTCAGTAGCAGTAGCAGTGTTTCAAATCAGTTTAAATATAAGCACTTTCATTTGAAATATCTTGGGTTGTTTTGCATGCCATCGTGTTTGGTGGGGCAGACTGGGCATTTAAGGGGGCATTGCCCCCCCCCCCCCCCCCCCCCATGCCCATGCCTAGATCCGCCCCTGTGCTAAAGTTCAACAGCGATGCCGCTCACAGAAACAGTGCAGTGTGCAGCAGTGGCACTTTGTAGCTTTGCGCCGATTGGGTCAGCTACAGTCCCTATAGGGCTGTTGACGGATATCAACCTCATATAGAACTTGCATCACTCGATCCTCTCACCCAGAAGGCCAAATATAGGCTAGGTTTGTAATAAGATGAAATAACCACTGTGACATAATGCCCCGGGGTCCAGAATTGTCCTGTTTGTAGTGATTAAAACAAGTAATCTGTAAGAATCTTAAAAGCTGCTGCTGAATCCACACCCCAGGGTGTAGTGCAGAGTGGAGAATAATGGCTAACAAAGGGAGCAGAGTAAGTGTAGAAGAGATATACCATGCATTAATACAATGATAAAAATAGAGACATTAACTTGTAACTGTGCTTGACACTGTGGGAATACAATTTTAAGATATCACTGGCATCACAATTCTTTCACAGAGGGTGAAGTAGTAGGAGGATGCAGTGTTGTAGCTACAGTATGTCTTCAGAGAAGCACACACCTTAGAATGTGCCATGCAGTGGGTATAAATACAATGAATAAAAAGTCAATACTAAATACTGTGCAGAATTCTGGTGTGGAATTAAGGAAAGCAGGTAGAACATACTAACCGTCAGATGTTTTATTCCCTGAGCATGTGAGTGTTCATAGCGATTTATCCCTTGTGCATCAAACAGCTATAGATTTACAGCAGGTCTGTAAATGTTCCACAAAGATCGTAAAATCTTTGTGGAATGTTATTATTTTTTTCTTTCTTTCTTTCTGACAGGCCAAAAAATGCGAGGTAAAGTGGTTAACAGGAAGGTCTTCTGTGAGATTTCAGTGCAAGAGTGATTCACAAAAGGGGCTGATGACACATTTTGTCCTCTCAGACGCTTCTCGCCCTTTCTCTTTTACCCACTTTGTTCCTAGTCTCACTCATTATTTCTTCCAATCCCCACCTCTCTCTCTCTCTCCCTCACACTCACGCACGCACACACACGTGCAAGCAAAACACAACACCGTGGTTCTATTTCTGTCTGGTGCATTTTGTGGCTGGTTGACTTCTTTTCATCTGTGTGTGATAGGACTGTTTTGTGGCGTAAACGGACGACTGGGTTTCACCGTCTCCGTGGCAGGACTAGTCAAGCAACACCAGCAAACCAGGCAGACAGACACTCAGTCAGTCAGACATAGCAAACAGACAGACAGACAAGGCACTATAGACCGAAAAATGAGTAGTAGACATGAGAAAGACTCAGCGATGTGAAAATGACACAAACATAGAGAATGAGTGAGACAACATCAAGAGAGAGGGAAAATAAGAGAGCTGGTACTGTATTATTGCTGCTGTTGGTCTGGAACCTGCATGGCGTAAATGCAACCAAAAAGCCTTACCAACATCCGTCAAGAAATGGTAATATAGGTAATATATATGTTAAATGTTAAAGGTAATATAGAAAACCAAATGGACCCTTGCGGGTCCATTTGGTTTCATGTTTACGCTCTCAAGAGTTCAAATATTCACCATCTGTTCACCAAGTCTACACAACTAGAGATTGTAGAAGATTAACTGGCATTTTGGTCTGTATGTTTGACCATTTGTTTTCTCTGAAATCCAGCCTGGTATTGTGGACAAAAGCAAAAATAAATCTTTTGTTTTGGTGGGTCTGTAAGGCTAAAACTCTCTCTATAGAGAGTTTGAGATACAGAGTTTTCTATAACTCTGTATCTCTTGTCATTATGCCATGTGACAAACTATAAGTTTTCAAGTAAGAAAAAAGTAGAAAGGTTTATGCCCAAAAGCGATATTGCAGATATAGTGTGATAAAGAAGACAGATGGGAGGCAAAGAGATCACACATCAAAGATGTACTTGCCCGGCTTAACCGTGGCACTTGAGAAATGAATTTCAATAGGCAAACTGTTTTTGCCCTCATGCAAGCTTCACTGAGCTGAGCTCCGAAATCTCAGGGAAATCTCAAAGCACCAAACCACTCTCGCCTGGACTCGGCTCTCCACTCCCCCCAATATCGTTCCCCTCCGTACCTGCACTCCACATAAGCCCCTGATAAGATAAGGCCACATCTGGTGATGTCAGGAGATATGCATGGCTGCACGAAAAACGCTATACTATCCTTCTTCTTTTCTTTTTTAGTTCTTCACTGTGCATGTTCTCCAAATGGAATACCTCTCACACCAAATGTGATGATATTAAAGGGGAAGTCCACCCATTTTCAATATTTTACTATGTCATTAATATACCTTAGAGGTGCTGGGTGGACATGATAAAAAAAAGTTCCCCCATTCTGTGTTCCCAAGAAATGGAGGTCTGAAGAAAACCACTAACATGGTATTGTATGTATTTTCACCATGTTAATGGATTTCATGTTAATGGACTTCTTTTTTTCTGAGAGCGTACAAATGGAACCAAATGAACCCTAACGGGTTCATTTAGTTCCATTTGTACGCTCTCAGAAAAAAAAAAGAAAATGGGTGGAATTCCCCTTTAAGGACATAATAATACTGTAATGTCACAATATAGCCCTAATTCCCATCCCTTGATGCTAACCTCTTCTGTTAATATTTAGGTTGTCTTAAATTAGAACAAGTCGACACCCAAATAACATTAACCTAAATAACTTTACAGTAAGCATTAGCTCTAGAACACTTAGTTTTGTGACACCAGCGCTGAACACGGGTATATTTTACCCAATGTGCAAATTATTATTATTTTTTTATTTTTAGATTATTCTTTTTAAATAATTATTTCTAAGATCTTTGAGATTGGTCCAGTGACGAAAAAAGCCCATTCTGAGTGAATAGGATTTTTTTTCACAGCATCGCTGAACACGGATGAAATTTCCACACTTCCTGGAGAAAATAACTTGGTGTGTGCAGGGAAACAAACCCACATTCTGTGATGTCACTGAGCATCATGAAGCCACTGAAAGACACCCACCTCAGAAAAACTGCAAAAAATATAATTGTCCGGGTGAAATCACCCATGTGTAGTGCAGAATCTGCAGATGCATACATACTAAAGAGTGCTAGGGGTGAGGTGTGCTTAACAGACGGTGGTTGAAGTATAGAATGCCTCTAGTCTAGAAGTCAGTCATTCCCTATTAAGCATTTGGATTTAGCCATCACACATATTGTACCGCAGCAGTACAAGGACAATGGCAAAACTGGCTGACTAGTACATAACGCAAAGTGAAAAAACAGTCGCCCAATGTACAAATGATGTGCAAAAATGGTTAACACAAACTACAAGCTTACAACTTAACATAAACCTGCTCGTTTTTCAGAACAACGATTTACACAATTTGTCTCAATTTTTCTTACTATCGCCAGTATAGCAAATTAGGCTCCATCTTAACCACCATGAACTCTAATGTGCTTTAATTAATTAGTGCATTAAGGTCTGTGACTTTTCGAAAATGTCAACTTTTACTTTATTTCACTTAATTTCCTCACAAGGTAGTCAACCCGAGAGCAACCCGGAATATGACAGAGGGGTGATGGATGGTGTGAACATCAGTGTCCTTTTCAAATCTAAACTGTTTACCCCACCAAGGGACGCGCAGCGGTAGAAACGCATTCCTTCGGCATTATCAGTCTGCTGCGCAGCAACCTCTCTGGCCTCTGATAAACCACTGTTAGGCAATTGGTGTAAGCAATAGATAAGCAGTAGGTAGTGTAGGAATGTGTTCTCTGCTTGGTGGGGGATTGCTCATTGCTGAAACCCTGTAAAATTGTACAAATTAGACCAGGGGTTGCCCAAAAGGTAGATCGTGATCTACCAGTAGATCACACAGGCCGGGCAAGTAGGTCACATGACAGTCCCCTAAAATGAATAGATCTGTAACTCTTGAGAGCGTTAAAATGAAACCAAATGGACCCTTACGGGTCCATTTGGTTTCCTTTTTACACTCTCAAGAGTTAAATTATATTAATTTTAAACATCTGAAATACGTAATTTCAAGAGTCCACACAATTAGAAAATGGGAGAATAATTGTTATTTTGACCAACGTTTGGTCTGTTTTCTTTCCCAATTGTGGACGAAAATGGAATGTTCTTAGTTTTGGGTGCAAGAGACTAAACTCAACACCACGAACTGTCAACTCAAACCCCCAAATACTGTTTCCAAACATCAGTAGTATTACACAACGTACAAGACAACCTCCCCCTCTATTATTCATTATAAGTGCATTATTCTTAAACACTTAACAGTAAGAAACACCATCACCACTATTTCAAAGCTCATGTGTAGATCTAGATCTTGTTGAGCCAGTCAGTTTGAAAGTAGCTCTCAAGTCGAAAAAGGTTGGGCACCCCTGAATTAGACATACTGTACCCTACTTGAGTAAATCTAGTACAGAACGAATATTGCCAGGCTCTTTCTCAGGAAGAGAAAGCTTGGGGTGAGGGAGAACGACAGAAAATAAAATGAGATGACAGGAACGGGGATATTGTTTCATCATTCTTTATTTCCCTTTTTTTCCCCATATAGAAGTAGGGCAGGGCGGGGAGAGGAGGGGAGGAGGGGAGGGGATGGGGGAGGGGGGGTGCACTGTTGGAGGCAGAATATTTTGAGATGGACAGACCAGCTCATCTCATGAGTCGCCAGAAATGGGGCCTAGTGAAAGACAAGCAAATGAACGCGATGCAGAGCCGTGATTTGCGATGACATCTCGTCTCTGTGGGAATTCTCCAGTGTGAAGCGGAGCAGAACCAACAACAAAGCTTGTTTCTAAGACTTGTGTGACAGAACATAAACACATTTATTGCGGTCGGCCCCCGTCCTGCTTGTCTGTCACGTCTCCCCACTGCCCTCTGTGTGTCAGCAGCTCGTTAGAGGGAAGATAACCCCCAGGAACGGAGAGAGCCGTCTCTGTCACACATTTACGTGAGTCTCTCCAGGGACGTATGGTACGGGCTCGTACATGTTGCTAACTTTCAAAATGCTTCCGCCTAACAGACTAACATTCCCGATAGCAAATTCGGAGGCTCGAAAAAAAGAAGCAAGATGCCCCCGCGAGATCTCTGATTCAATTTCAACTGTGCATCATCGGCGTGAATAACTCACGGAAACGGCATTAGTCGAAGCCGAGCAGTTTATCAGAAATGGAAAGTCAAAAACTCATTTAAAATACATTTCCCTGACCTGAGCACCTTGTCCTGCATTCACTGAATATACGGCAGGTCCTCTCAGGGACCAGTGGTCCCTGAGAGGATTCCAGGTGGTCCCCAGCTAAATGATGGAAAGTTGGTTAACCAGATGTAACTCGCAACATCATGTTTATGCTCTCAAGAGTTAAAAAAAAATATATCATGCAGCCCTAATCTAAACAATTAGAGTATGTAGAAGAGGTCATTTTGATCTGTGTCTTTCACTGTTTGGTTTCCCAGCCTGGAATTGTGGACAAAAGCAAAAGAAATATTTAGTTTTGGGGTCTGTGGGGCTAAAATGTCATCAAATGGTGGTCTGTGGCTCAAATTCTGAATAAATAGTGGGCCCTGCATGGGATCAAAAAGGTTGAAAACCACTGACTTACGGTCTGACGGCTTCCTGTCCAAACTTTTGCAGGAACTAATTACACTCTAGCGTTTCAAGATTGTGGATGAGATAGTCTGGCATGAGACACTACACATACATTTAGGTATTCCTTGAATCTATAGGTTCAACTCCCTCCACCCAGAACTGTCTGCTCTCTCTGCAGTCCCTGTTCTGCCATCAGCTCTCATCTGAAGGATGAAAGTTGACAACACAGAAACCCTGTTTCTCAAACAGAGTTCAGTTCGGAGAACATTGAGCTGTTCTTTGGGGGGTATAGACTCAGAGTTTTCTGTTTCTTATTTTATATTACAACTTGTTGAAAAGTCTATTGCCAGTTTGTAAAATTAAAGTACTGACCAGCATCCAAAAGTTTTCAAGAAACCATACAAAGCAATAAATCATACAAACAAAAACATAATTCAAATCAGCATGCCTGCACTCTCTTGTAAAAGTTCATAGGTTTCTTTTGTTATATTCAAATCAATAAGCAAATAAGATAAAAGCTCAAAAGGGGGGTGTAGTGAGTCCATATTGCAGGTGATCACCTGAGTCAGACCTTTAGCTTTATGCATGCTGCGTGCCTGTTGCAACTTCAACAACTACTGATATTATGCTTTACTTGCCTAATAAAAGTCCTGTAACTGAAAATGGTACTATTTGCTCCTGCCCCCCCCAATTGGGAAATGTTACATCTGGGCCTGATTTGAATGCGCATTTTGCAATTCCTGTCCGCACAGTGTTTGGGTGAGAAACATCGTTTCTTAAATGTTCTTGACTGCACCATAGGAGTCACACAATTCAGCAGGTCACCTGGTTAACAGTGCCATATCTTTGCAGGCCGCAGCCAACATTAAGAAAACATTCATGTCGCGTTCTGCATTCAGCAGCCACAACGTTGCTCATCCATAGCATTATTATTCACAGATGTCTGAAAATGCCTACAAGCAAAAAAAACAAAGCTTCAGAAGGTCTGTGTGATTAGTTAGTACCGAATTGTGAAATTGCACAGTTACCTTGAGGATGATTTGTTTTGATTTACTGAAAACGGTAGAATAAAAAGTATTGATGAGTTATGTGAGAGCAGTGCATAAGGAGGCGATCAATAGACAAATGTGCAAGCCGCTCATTGGAGCACAGTCTATAATGCTCCTCTGTATTTCAGAGTGGAACCATTAATAACAATGTATCCTTCCCATTTGTAATTGTAGCAGTTGTGCGACATCACCTTATAATACGAGGGCATCACTGGCCTAGTTTAAGGCTATACGATTCTACTTTTAATAGTCGCAGGCCCTTCTATTCTATGCCCCGGGGGAAAATAATAATAATATTCTAACAGCCCAGTTTAATATAAAATCTGGTATTTGGCATTCGATACGATGTTTTTCAAAAAATTATATAAGCAACACAGAAAACTTTCAGAGCAGAAACTTAGCCTAAATTGTAATTGGTTGCTTGGGTGGTAAGGGACCTGGATATTGGTGGTGTCCCAAAAAAAGGTTGAGAACCACTGATAGAAAATTAGAGATCTGCTTAGTACACCTTATGGGTCTGTCAGAGGATAAATTCAGCGCTCAGGAGTTTACTGTGTAAAACAGAGGTAAACCGAGTATAGTCATCAGTTTTAGACTGATACATACATGATTCATACATGTACTCAGTGGTGTTTCTAAGCAATGTGGAGCCCTAGGCAAGATTTTCTCCTGTAAAATGGCGCCCCCCAAGGAATAAAATTATGAACTATAAAGAACATATTATGTTTTTTTTTTTTAAATGTTCAATTCTAGTTATAGGGGACAAGTATAATGTATTTATCCGTATTAGGCTTATTAGCCTGGTATCCTTTTAAACCATGTCTGGTGGTCGCCCACTCCCCTTGCCCCCCTCCCCTCATGGCGCCCTAGGCAACTGCCTAGTCTGCCTAATGGCAAAAACGCCCCTGCATGTACTGAAGCAATGTAGCGACTAGGAATGTACTACTTTCATTGTTCCTGATCCCAATACCACAATTTCTGTGTTAGCCGATACCAAATATCGATACCAGTGTTGTGACCTCGTCGTGAACTTGTATTTTTAGCTTGGGCAACTTGAAAGCCACAGATATGACCCAATAATACGAATAAGAGCCGATACCAACACAGTATAGGGAAATCTCTAGCAGTACTAGTCATGCTGATTTGCAAGCTCACACTAGTGTCACGGGAGGTTGTAGGTCAGATAATTTCATTGTGCGACGTTGGACTAAATTAAGAATTGGGGAGAGAAAGAAGAAAAAAAAAAAACTTTTGAGGTACAATTGATGATGTGGACAATGTATTCATCTTCCCAGAGTATGAAATCAACTTGCTAATTAGGAAGGAACCGAATTTGAAGATGAAAGGACAACAATTGCAAAACGGGGAAACAAGACAGAAAAAAAGGACCGTGAGGGATAAAAGGCCTCGATGATGGAGCAAGAATAGATATTAAAGATAGAATCATAGAAAAGCAATTAGAAGTAAAACAAAAAGTATACAACATTTCCAGACACTTCCAGTCATTACAAATCGTCAGTGCTGTGATCATGTTCTCTACAACCTGTCTCTTACAGGGACACACTGAATGGTGATGAGGCCACCATGGCTGACCCTTTTTCCTTTTAACTGTTAGAAAATAGTGTGTAATAGATGTAACATTTCCCCCCAGTTGGGAAATGTTACATCTGCCCCTGACACGCACGCGTGCGCGCGCGTGCGTGCGTGTGTGTGTGTGTCAGGAATTTTATTAGGCAAGTATAAGCATCAATAATAACATCAGTTGTTGCTGAAGTTCCAACAGACACACAGCATGCATAAAGCTAAAGGTCTGACTCTGAGAGTTTTCTGTTTTCAATGATGAAATGCTGCTGGGTTAGCGGTGACACAGCTGTAGTTGTTAATTTGAAATATCTTTAAAATTTGGGTTGTTTTGCATGCCATCATGTTTGGTGGGGCAATCAGGGCATTTAGGGGGGCATTGCCCCCCCGGGCCTATGCCTAGATCAGCCCCTGGTGTGTGTGTGTGTGTGTGTGTGTGTGTGTGTGTGTGTGTGTGTGTGTGTGTGTGTGTGTGTGTGTGTGTGTGTGTGTGTGTGTGTGTGTGTGACACGACATGTCTTCTTCGATCCTGACAGCGATCCCCATTAGGCTATACACAAGCGGAACCAAACCGCTGAACCCTTCTTTCTCAAACCTTTGTTCTACTGACGACTGTCTCTGTTACTGTCTATGTCTCTCTCTCCCCTAATCTGGCTCACTTCATCTCTCTCTCCCTCTCTCTAAATTGTATAATTCCTCAGTCTCTCGCCCTCCCTCTCTCTCTCACCCTCTCTCGGCTTTCTGTCGTTCGACATTGTATTCCCAATTCCCAGGCGTTCGCATGTGTGACTCCAAGTGATTGACTGCGACGTTATAGATTTTGAGATAGTTTCCGAGGAGGAGTCCGACAGAGAAGGTATAGAAGGCGAGATAATGGCTGTAAAATGAAGTCCTCATTCTCTCCACGTGTCTCTCCCTGACTTGCATAATGTACCAGTTGATATCGGGATTATACAGTCGCATGCTTGCCGACAAGCAGATGGGCCCGGCGGCGCTTTGAGTGCCATCGACAGCCTCCCTCAGATAGCGAGAACAGAAGAGGGATTATATATTTGATACGCACCATGCTATTATTTTTTTTCCCCACCATTGGAGCTCCGCTCAACATTCTTTGTCCATCAGAGAGCCTGTGTGTGTGTGAGCACAGTTAGAGAGCTGGGATTTGTTTCCCGCAAAAAAGGACTCCATCAAATGGGCAGGCATGACTTCTTTCATCCATTTTCACAGGGAGTTACTCCAAGAAAGAATGGAAAAGCGGTGGGAAAAAAGGGATTTGAAGATGGTGTCAAGTATTTGAACTGCGCTCGTGCAGCATTTAATTTGATTTGCCAGGCGGTAGGCGGAACAGCCTCCAAAAAGTAGAGTTGCTTTTAAAGACATGCTGCGCGCGAGGCGAGGCACCACACAATGTTCTGTCATGTCTTGGCCATGAAACGGTGTCCTGCGGGGGCTTAATCGGGCTTGAATGTGGTGCACATACTGTATAGCCCCCCAAAAAATTACCCTGGGAGTCTGTTGGAAGCCATTATAGGCCCTGATACACTAGCAATATTTTGATCAATATCAACTAACAATGTCAACATCAACGGGCAACATGATGAGACACATGGCAACAGGCAACATCAAATGGGGAATTCCACCCATTTTCATTTTTTCCTGAGAGTGTACAAATGTGAACCAAATGGATGTATGAATGAATGGACCATTGTAAAGCGCTTTGAGCACTTGGAATAGCGCTATAAAAATGCAATCCATTATTATTATTATTTTCACCCAATTGTCACCCAACTCAAAATGTTCATTTAGCGGAATAAAAGTTACAAAATATGTGTTTTTGTCCACAGCAGTGAAGCAGCAGCAGCCATGGTTTCAGGAAAGTTTATCTGTGGGAGTCTGGGAGAAAGGATCAGGTGATGCCAAGGAGGGCTGTGATTGGAGCAGAGCTTGACACTAACACTTGCCCGCTTGCCCAGGGCAAGTAAAAAAAATGGTGGGGCAAGTGAAGACTGCTACCTGGGGCAAGTAGAACCTGACTTGCACTTGCCCGATGGGCAAGTGCCTCCGAGACCTTAGTGTCAACCCCTGTGGAGGATTCAGAAATGTTGACCAGTAGAGGGCGCTAATGACCTGACTTTTCTGAACAACCAGGAGTTGATCATTTTCTATAGAAAGGTGGAAAGTCAACATTGATAGTTGACGTTGCTTGTTGATGTTGATCAAAACATTGCTAGGTGTATCAGGGCCCTATAGGACCAATGTTAGACATGAAAATGTTGCTATTGTAAACCTATGTATTGTTTAGTACATTTTTATGACTCAAATAGATTTGATGAGATTCAAATCTATGGACAGATGAGATTAAGCTTGGATGTTAAAGGTTGAATGTCTATGTTTTTAACTTTTTGATGAAAAGATTGCAATGGAGAAGTCACGCAACCTTTCCTCATTAGCATAATGTGCATCAATTCTGAAAACATCTGGTAAAAATCAAGAGATGACTTCATTTCTTTGTTTTCCATTTTTATCTCAATTTAGAAATGTGTTTTAGCGCAGAAATCTGTGTTGATGTCCTAATTAAATTATTCAATCTTTGCTAATTTGCATAAAGACGTGATAATTACACTAGAACAAGGAAATCGCTTTTTCCTCTCCTTTTATAGTAAATTCAGAAAAGGCACATGTTCAAGTCCATTTAAAGTGCCACGGTATGAATTATTTTAAACACAAAATTAGGATGCATAGTCCAAATGTTGCCTAACAACACCGACAACGTTTTGATAGGCACTTGCACACAATATTCTCAACGGCAAATCCTGGGAAAAAATGAACTATCTGCATATCTATGACTGTCATCCTCCAAACGTTACTGAAAGATGGACCACCATGAACACTGGTATATAACAGAACATCTGGACCAGTCATGTGAGCACTCTATCCTGGCAGAGCCTGGGTGGACCGCCTGATTCCACCCAAAATGCCCTTAAAACACAAACGTGAGTCAGTGAGTGCTGGTGAGTGCTTATATGCAGGTCTATTGTGAGCTGTGGTAATGTCCAGGTGCATACAGGTCATGGGCACATGGAAAACAGGATATTGTAGCACAGTCCATAGAATATGTACAGCACACATGGTATGGCCTACATTATGACGGTAAGCAAAAAGGGAACAACAAGCTCTTGGAGTATACCAGTGGTTTTCAACCTTTTTGATACCAGGGCCCACTATTTATTGTGCATTTGGGCCACGGACCACCATTTGGGGACATTTTAGCCCCCAAAACTAAAGATATGTTTTGCTTTTGTCCACAATATGGATTTGGGAAAGAAAACAGGGCTAATACACAGATCAATATGACCATTGGTCTTCTAGTGTAGAATTGGGCTAATTCAGATGATGAATATCTTACGCTCTCAAGAGTTACATCTGGTTCACCAACCTTTCATCTGGTTAACCAACTTAGCTGGGGGCCACCTGGAACCATCTCAAGGCCCACTGGTGATCCCCAGACCACTGGTTTAAAAACCACTGGACTATAGCATACCTTGGTGTACTACTATCTATCTATACAGGACACTGAATTACGGTACGAAGAACACCTTAATTAAGAAGTGAGGGTCGAAATGACATCAAGGGTCTCACAGTTTGCCCGTTGTACCCCTCACGGGTACGACCATGCTATCGGCCAGGACACTTTGAATCTCCAGTATTATCTGCAGCTGGAGCAGGAGTAGAAGAAGTAGTCCATTAACATTTAACAATGCTCTGCGGAACATAACTGGCTGCCCTGAAGCCGTATACCCACCACCAGTCCTAGAGGGAATGTCCGCGGCCAGCCACCGACAAGATGCTGCTATATCCCTATAGCCTATCGAGGGAGGCTGTGAATCACTGCACGGCTCATTCCGCATGACTATGAAATAAGGAAATACCTGCACTCTCTAGTATAAGGTCATAAGGTTTCTTTTATTTCAAAAAAGGTACGCAGCTTCAGTCCACCTGGAGAAACGGCCGCGTTTCTGTACTCAGGCCTTCCTCAGGCCTAAGAACCTACAATGGTTCTATTGTTCTATATTCTACATCAGTGGTTTTCAGCCAGTCGTCCGTCGACCACCAGTGGTCCTTGAGATGGTTCCAAGTGGTCCCCAGCTAAGTTGGTTTAACAGATGAAAGGTTGGTTGACCAGATGGAACTCTTGAGAGTGTAAAAATGAAACCAAATGGACCCGCAAGTTTCATTTTTACGCTCTCAAGTGTTAATACAGTTTATTCATCAGCTGAATTAGGCCAAGTCTACACTAGAAGATTAATGGTCAGTTTGATCTGTATATCTGTCTATTTGTTTCCCAAATTCCAAATATCCCAAATATTGTGGACAAAAGCAAACGAGGGGCTAAAATGCCCTCAAAAGGTGGTCTGTGGCCGAAATGCTGAATGAATAGTGAGGCCCTGGTATCAAAAAGGTTGAAACGCCCTGTTCAACATGACAACTAAAGCAGTGTCTACAACTAAGCAAACCACGGTTCTCCCCTCCACCACTACATTAAGGCGGCATAAGAGATGATGGGTTATATCCCAGAGGACCTGTGAGCACACGGCTAGCGGCATAGGAATCAGGGGCGGATGTAACATTTCCCAATTGGGGGACAGGAGAAAATGGTATGGTGTGGTATGGTAATACCATTTTTGGTTACAGACTTTTATTAGGCAATTAAGCATCAATAATAACATCAGTTGTTGTTGAAGTTGCAACAGACACGCAGTATGCATAAAGCTAAAGGTCTGACTCAGACCTCTGTTTTCAATGATGAAATGCTGTTGGTTTAGTGGTGCCACAACTGTAGTTAGTTAGTAGCAGTAGCCTAGTAGTGTTTCAAATCATTTTAACTATTGGCACTTTGAAATATTTTGGGTTGTTTTGCATGCCATCATGTTTGGTGGGGCAGACTGGGCATTTAGGGGGGCATTGCCCCCCCCCCCCCCCCCCCATGCCCATCCCTAGATCCGGCCCTGATAGGAATAGGCTGGATGCACACTTATCTGCAAGAGTGTGGGGAGCTGGAGCCGACTGCCAAACACACTATCAACGCCTGTCCTCCTCCGACCACACTTTGCCCCATATCTTAGTTGGCTTTTTTTTTTACTACTTTGAAACATCTTTTCAAATAGTTCAAATAGCCGATCTACAAGCTCACAACGTGTCGATGTAGATTGACTAGTTGACCAAAGAGTAAAAGAAATGGCATATACAGTAAGTTTGGGCATAGGGGGTTAGGGGTAGTGCGTATCTATCTAGTGGCACCAGAGACATCAATGTTCCCAAATAAGATATTCTCCAATTGCACTCTTAACAAACAGCACAGGGAATTAACCTCATTGACCAATGCAATAATGATCTATGAATAAATCATCGTAATGACTAGGTCTACGCATTAATAAAGATATGTGTGCGCACACAGTCAGTGTATGGGAACCTTCCTATAAAAGCTACAGTACAGTGCTGCTCCCTTCACCGGTACAAAGTATCAATACTATCCTTCACACCTGACCGCTGGAACTCCATAAATCACTGGCTGACCTAGACCTAGCTCTCATCTCATGAATGTGTCAGTCACTCTGCCGTTTCAGCAGGGACGGATCTAGGCATGGGCATGGGGGGGTGTGATACCCCCCTAAAAGCCCAGACTGCCCCATTAAACACAATGCAAAACAACCCAAGGTATTTCAAATTAAAGTGCTTATATAATTAATTATTAATTTATATATTAATAGAGGTGGGACTCGATTATTTTTTTTAATCAAATTAATTTGGAGCTTTGTAATTAATTCATCTCAATTAATCTCATACCAATATTTGACCCAAAAAGCATTTTTGGTGTCAAATTCCATGCTACCAAACAGGTTGGTAGCATGGAAGTGAGTTTTTCTGAATCAAAACTGTGTCCACACTGCAACGTGATATGTTGAGGGTAAGGGTTAGAGACAGTGTTAGTGATTTTGGACCAATGGGAGGACGAAACAGTGGGAGTTGGGATCAAAGGCAGCCCTTATTGGTTACCCTGATTGGCTTTTTTCTCCCATTGTGTGCACCGGTATGATCGGTACCATGCCATTTGTCCAATGAAAAAGGTTCTGTGGTGCAAAATCTATGTGTGATTAAAATGAGTTAATTTAATCGTGTTATAGTTTCTGTAATTAATTAACCTCAATTAATCAGTTAAAGTCCCAGCCCTAATTTACAATGAATTGAAACACTAGTAATGCTACTAACTAACTACAGCTGTGTCACCACTAAACCAACAGCATTTCATCATTGAAAACAGAAAACTCTCTGAGTCAGACCTTTAACTGTATGCATGCTGCGTGTCTGTTGTTGCAACTTTAACAACAACTGATGCCATTATCTATGCTTTACTTGACTAATAAAAGTCCTGTAACCGAAAATGGTATGGGAGCGGCTTCATCGCCCGTGGTGCGTAGCGACACGGGCGATGAAGCCGCACCCATACCATTTTCTCTTGCGCCCCCCCCCCCAATTGGGAAATGCTACATCTGCCCCTGCGTCTCAGGTGTGGTGACTCTCCATGGATGACCTGGCACTTTAACGATTGTCCGAGTCAGAGAAGAATTGGATTGTTTCCCCCTCCCTCCCTCCCTCCCTCGCCACCTCTGCCACTTCAGTAATGAGCTCCGAAAGAAACATTCTGTTTTGCATTCAATGTTTTTTTTTCCACATCCATGACTCATAACCTATTTGTATACACGTGTGGCCGTAAATAGATCAGTGCAGATTTTATGTCCAGGGTTAATCCTGACGCACTGGGCGATATCCCAAGGTGATTTGTATTCAATTATTTCTTTCTTTCTTTACTTATTTAAAAGACTCAGGCAAGAACTAAGGGTAAAAGAGTAAGGGCTCCATTTCCGTTACATGCTAAACCCCTTATCCCAAATCCCTTATTTCATTTTTATTATTTTGAAAAACTTTTTTGGAATATTTCAAGATGTCAATCTATTAACACATTGTGAGCTTGTAGACTGACCTTTTAAACTGTTGAAAAAATGTTCTTTTTTAATAGTTTAAAAAGGCAAAGAAGTTTAGGGATAAGGCGTTTAGCGGTGACGAAAAAGGAGCCCTAAATCTATAGACAACGGACCCGGCTCAATTAACATGGTAGTTAAAAAAGAAATTATGAATCTAAAATAACAGATAAATATAGAACATAAAAGCGAAACATCAATACTACTAAGTAGCTATGTGATATCTTATTAATTGCAGTGCATTAATAATGTATAACAAGATAAAACAGTATCATTTATAGCCTTTCCTGGAGCAGCGTTGCATACTGTACTGGACAGTGGACATGTTATATACGATGGCAGATTAATTAACCTACAGCACAGCAGATTTGTGGGTGTGTGGATTCTGTGGAATAGTACAGTACCATTTTTTGTACACCGGTGTTTCTTGACAGCGCCTTAATTGCCTGGAGCAGTGGTTTTCAACGTTTTTGATTCCAGGGCCCACTATTTAATCAGCAATTGAGTCACGGACCACCATCTGATGACATTTTAGCCCCACGGACCCTAAACCTAAAGATCTCTTGTGCTTTTGTCCACCATACCAGGCTGGATTTCAGAAACAAAACAGTCAAACATGCAGATCAAAATGACCATTAACCTTCTACATTCTCTAATTGTGTAGACTTGGGGCTAATGATGATGAATATTTAAACTCTTGAGAGCGTAAACCAAAGAGTTACATATGGTTAACCAACTGTGCATCATTTAGCCTGGGGACCAGCTGAAACTCTCTCAAAGACCACTGGGGTGGTGGTCCCCGGACCACTGGTTGAGAAAACCCCTGGCCTAGAAAACTTAAAAGGATCCCTGACTAATAAGATAAACATTGCTTAAAACGTTATACTTTCCCTATATAACTAAAATAAAAACACCAATGGCATCTTACAGTATTTCTTTCATAAACAGGAACTGCTCCTGGCGCAGGATGATGATGACACGTGTGATCTACCTCTATAGAATATATGGATGAACATGCTCATGTGACATCATCCTGCGACCGGAGCACCTCCTGAATGAAAGATTCTCTATTTATGAAGGAATATTTATGAAGGTGTTTATATCTGTATGTTTTAGTTATAAAAGGCAATTATAGTGTTTAAGACATATTTGTCTTATTAGCCAGGGATCCTGTTAATGCATTTTTTTTTTTACATTCCGTATAACACATTACGTCAACAGCAGTCAAGGAACTTATGCCAGGGATGAATCAGGGAATGGCCAATAAATGTTATATAGCCAGGGATAAAAAAAAGAGAAACGTTGTGTGTGAGTAGGTGGAAATAGAGGCTAAGTGGCGTGCACTGTGCACACAGCAGGAGGCCATATGGCTAGAACCCCTAGCGAGCTGAGTTAAGCTTCGGCAGTTGGTGAGAAGACATGGAAGGTTGTGAACTCTGCGAAGCAGCTGTGGTCTGTGTGACCAGAGGATATCGGTGTGGAACACAAGGCTGTTCGCTTTTTTCTGTACAGAGTGGACATGTCTGCAACATGTTACTCTACTGCCTGTGAAAATATCCAACCATTTGCAATGGTTGGATATTTTGGCTAGTGGCGTAACAAACAAAATGTGCATGGTGGTGGTGGTAGCACTTGGAACCGTCATAAGGGGGTCATAGCAAATAGCTTGGAGCGAGAGTTCACCGAATGTTGGAGCCAGATTTCAATTTGGTCTTCTCCTATCTCTAGCCTTAAAAAATTGGAAAAATAAATAAACACAACTCCAACCTGCACAATTTCATGGCTGGAATGGATTCAATAGATGAAATCAGTACGGTATAATAGCTTTCACTTGGAAGTCGCCCGGGCTGTTTATTCCACAGAAAGAGCATCTCATCCCCAAATATGAAACACTTAAAAACTCGACACCTTACTGTGTATACCTCGGTACGCGCAGTAAACATCCTCAATTAATTTTAACACGACAAGCATAAAAACGGGGCCCAAGTGGAACCCCCAGGGATGATCTTTTTCGGCTGCCTGTGTATCTGCCTCGGAAGACAGGGGCAGGGGCGGATGTAACATTTACCAATGGGGGGGGGGGGATGGGTGAAAATCACCCGTGTCGCACCCATACCGTCGCACCCATACCATAAAGCTTCATTAAAAACATCAGTTGTTGTTGAAGTTGCAACAGACATGCAACATGCATAGAGCTAAAGGTCTGGCTCAGAGAGTTTTGAAAATGAAATGCTGTTGGTTTAGTGCAGGCGCTTTCAGGCGTTTCAACAGGTGGTCCGGGGACCACCAGTGGTCCTTGAGAGGGTTCCGGGTGGTCCCCAGCTAAGTTGTTTAACCAGATGTAACTCTTGAGAACGTAAAAATGAAACCAAATGGACCCTTGCGGGTCCATTTGGTTTAATTTTTACACTCTCAAGAGTTAAAATATTCATCATCTGAATTATCCCAAGTCTACACAACTGTGTAGAATATAATGGTCATATTGATCTGTAATATTAATGGTCATTTTTATCTGTATGTTTGGCTGTTTTGTTTCCCAAATCCAGCCTGGAACTGTGGACAAAAGCAAAAGAAATCTTTAGTCTTGGGGTCTGTGGGGCTAAAATGTCCTCAAATGGTGGCTCAAATGCTGAATAAATGGTGGGCCCTGGTATGAAAAAGTTTGAAAATCACTGCTTTAGTAGTTTGTTAGTAGCACTAGTCGTGTTTCAATTAATGTTAAATATAAGCACTTTAATTTGAAATATCTTGGGTTGTTTTGCATGCCATCGTGTTTGGTGGGGCAGTCAGGGCATTTAGGGGTGCATTGCCCCCCCCCCCCCCCCCATGCCCATGCCTAGATCTGCCCCTGGACAGGGGGTCTCGCCTTGAGAAGTTGTTTGTTGCATGTCCTTGAATGTGACCCTAGTACACACCGGCCTTCAAAGTGGTCTCACATGAGCTGTGATGAAATGATCCCATCAAATCACACACACACACGCACGCACGCACGCACGCACGCACGCACGCACGCACGCACGCACGCGCGCGTGCAACGCTCGGTCACATGCACACAGGCAGATAACACCTTCAGGCACACAAAAAAGACAGAAATGTGCATTACACATGCACAGAAAAGCATGGCGCACAAAAAAACAGTGTTGCCAACTTGGTGGATTTGTCACTATATTTAGCCTTTTTTCCAGACCCCCCCCCCCCCCCCCCCCCAAACCCAACGCCAAAAAACTCCTGGCGGAAAATCTAGTGCTTTTTTTGCCGGTGAGTTGGGGCGAAATTGGTTGACAGGCGCCAGAAATAAAACTCTTATTTTTCCCCCATTTTTCCTCCTATGACAGAGCCCTCCTTTCTTTCTAGAAAGGACCATTGGTAACCACATGTACCCTTATAGATGTGTAACTCTAAAACTAAATTATAATCTGAATTATCCCATTTTCAAGAATGTACACATTTAGAAAATGTAGATGAATTGTCATTTCGACCAACATTTCGGCAGTTATTTCTCCTAAATTAGTCCGAAAACTCAACACCTTTGGTGGTCCTCCAGGGCTAAAATGCAAAATAAATAGTGGGACACTGTTATGAAAGTGGCATTTTTGGAAGTGCCACTAGTGCATTTTGGATTTTGGCAGTTGGCAACACTGCACAAAAGGGACGAACAACACACATGCGTGTGCACACAAGGGCGAGGGTATATGCTCTCTCTCACATGTACCCTTTTTCTCTCTCTCTCTCCCCCTCTCCCTCTCCCCACACAAAGACAGGCCCACATACACTGCGGCGAACCCGCGGCCCCCCGCTGTTTACACCAGCTGTTGTCCTGCTGCGAGAGAGGTCTGATGGAATGACAGATTACCGCGTGTTGAAATGACTGAACGTTAAAAAAGGCTCTCGGACAAGGAAATGATGGATTGTTAAGAGATGATTCCGTGATGGGATGATTGATTATGGCGAGGGGATTGGCCGATAAGATGATTGGAGGAGAGGAAGAGGAGATGGCGCCACGTCGCGCTCGCTTCCCGACCCTTGCGCGACCTCAGTCTGTTCCGCATGTCGCCGTTTCTCCTTCCAAAAAGCTGTTTTTTTATGTTGGAGCAGAGGTTTTCACAGTGCAGGCCGCCTGTGCCGTGCCTCTCTGCGGTTCGGAAACATTTCCATGCCTATAGGACCCACAAATTGACCGCGCAGACTGTGAAGACGCGTGAGGGACCTCCATAAAAGACGAGAAAAATATTCCAAATGTTGTCAACAATGTTTCAATATCTTTCAGAAACGATACACAACATGTTGTGAGAGGGGCGGATCTAGGCATGGGCAAGGGGGTGCAATGCCCCCTTAAATGCCCAGACTGCCCCAACATGATGGCATGCAAAAGAACCCAAGATATTTCAAATTAAAATGCTTATATTTAAAATGATGTGAAACACAACTACTACTACTACTACTACTAACTACAGCTGTGTCACCACTAAACCAACAGCATTTCATCATCGAAAAGCTTAGCTTTATACATGCTGTGTGTCTGTTGCAACATCAACAACAACTGATGTTATTATTGATGCTTTACTTGAAAGTCCTGTAAACAAAAAAATGGTATGGGAGCTCATGGTATGGTATAGGGAACCCATACCAAAAAAATGGTACCATACCATTTTCTCCTGCCCCCCCCCCCAAATGTTATATCTGGGATATGTATATTATGGGATATGTTACATCCGCCCCTGTGTTGTGAGCTTGCAGATAAGCTTCACTTTGTTTAAATCGCCTCAAAGTATGAAATATGTTAAACTGGGACCCCCTTGAACCCACACAAGCACCCCATTTGAGAGCCACTAGTGTAGATTGATTAGTGGGCGGTCTGGTGGTGAGTGACCACTCCAATCAACATCAGTGCCTAGATTGACACCTCCATATCTTGCCAGTGTCCTCCAATAGCCCTTCACACAAACACTGATGGAACACATAACCGCTCATCAAAAAACCCTTTGGATGGAATTAGAGCAGCAACTTATCGATTCATTATCATGATTGTTCTTTCGATTGAGTGTCAGGCTGGTGCTTGAGCCAAGAAATGCATGCATTTGCGGTGCACTGCACTGTAGATTCGTATAGGAACACATTATGGATAGTATTGTTCCTATTGACTTCGGTAACCACCACAGTAATTGTAACAGGGGCGGATGTAACATTTCCCAATTGGGGGGGGGGGGCAGGACAAAATGGTAGGGGGGCCAGCTTCATCGCCCGTGGCGTGAAGCGATGAAGCCGCACCCATACCATTTTCTGTTACAGGACTTTTATTAGTCAAGTAAAGCATAATTAATAACATCACTTGTTGTTGAAGTTGCAACAGACACACAGCACGCATAAAGCTAAAGGTCTGACTCAGAGAGTTTTATGTTTTCAATGGTGAAATGCTGTTGGTTTAGTGGTGCCACTATAGTTAGTTAGTAGCAGTAGTAGTGTTCCAAATCATTTTAAATAAAGCACTTTAATTTTAAATGTCTTGGGTTGTTTTACATGCCAACATGTTTGGCGGGGCAGTCTGGGCATTTAGGGAGGCATTGCCCCCCCTATGCCCATGCCTAGATCCGCCCCTGAATTGTAATGCACTAAAACAGCGTGGTTGTTTCCTTACGTCTTAGTCATTCTCTTTGCACTTTTTTTTCTCTTAAACTAGGCCAACTGTAGCCTACATTCAAAACATTTACCCCCTTTTCCTCGCTAACTTGCTGAATGTGCTTGCCTCGATGAAAATGTAACAAAAAATAAATTACATTTGAACACCAAAGGCGTGAATGTCACATTTTTTACAGAGATGGCAGACCTTATTTCCCAATGCAAGCCAGAAACCTCTTCTCAACTTTACCCCTCAAGCTTTTTCATAAGGTCGCTTCCTTTGTAGCCTGCAATCTGCAAGCAGATCAGTCAGAGGCAGCAGTGGCTATACTGCAGGGCGGATCTAGGCATGGGCATGGGGGGGGGGGCAGTGCCCCCTAAATGCCCAGACTGCCCCACCAAACATGATGGCATAGAAAACAACAATCCAAGATGTTTCAAATTAAAGTGCTTATATTTAAAATGGTTTGAAACACTACTACTGCTACTAACAAACTACAGTTGTGTCACCACTAAACCAACAGCATTTCATCATTGAAAACATAAATCTCACCGAGTCAGACCTTTAGCTTTATGCATGCTGCGTGTCTGTTGCAACTTCTACAACAACTCATGTTATTATTGATGCTTTACTTGCCTAATATAAGTCCTGTAACCGAAAATGGTCGCCCCCATACCATTTTCTCCTGCCCCCCAATTGGGAAATGCTATACTGACAGATTGTATAGAACAGAACGTTCTCTGTCGCACTCTATCTGCTATTACTAGCACCACCAGTAGGTCGACTTTTGTAAAAACATAATTTTTGGGTATATTACTGATCCGGATTTTGTACAAATATCGTGAAAACAGAGAGTGCAACTTCCATGAAATGTAAAATAAAACATTTTCTACTGGGAGCTACTGTGCTGACTTCCCCTCATTTCCTCAATTATATGTATTTTTGTTCAGCTGCTGAAAAAGACAACCCACCCAAAAAAGGCAGCTCTATGCAGTACTATGTTTTTTAAGGAATACAAAACATCTGATTTCTAAAGAAAAAACATCTGAAAGGGTAACACAGCGCTACTGAATTGAACAGGAGGTGAGAAATCCATTGGTGACCGCGACCGCCTTCGCAGCGGCTGTGACCGTTTCGCATTACAGTTGCGACCGCTTTGCATCGCAGTCGCGACGTTTTTTCATAACAGTCCAGGGTTAAACGGGAACTCCACCCATTTTCAACATTCTATGTCATTAGTATACCCTAGAGGTGCTGGGTGGACATGATAAAAAAGTTCCCCCATTCTGTGTTCCCAAGAAATGGAGGTCTGAAGAAAGCCACTAACATGGTGAAACATCTTGATGACATCATCAAGATGTATTTTCACCATGTTAATGGATTTCTTTAGACGCTTCTTTTTTCTGAGAGCGTACAAATGGAACCAAATTGGTTGGAAAAATATTGAAAATATTGAAAAATATTGAAAATATTGAAAATGGGTGGAATTCCCCTTTAAGTCTGGTTTAAAGACTTCAGTGTTTTTTTTTATCCTTCAACTGTACAAAGAATGTTTGCATTCGCCATTCTTTGGTCTACTGCGATTCAATTCTGAAAGGCTTTTAAATGTACAACGCAGTATTTAAATTTGCTTAATTTGGTTGGTTAGAAGCAATTTTTTGGGTCATCAATAATACTATTTATCTTTCATATTGGCTTAAACATTGCAGGACATGTATTTAGTTTTAATATCCTTTGTTTCGTCCGCAAACTTCCCTTCTCCCCACATCCATGTTTGGATGGATTCTAATCCACAAACTTCCATTGCATTTATTCCATGTATCATGAAATATGGTACAATTAGTGACATGGGATTATTTATATGATTATTTATATGATATTGATGATGATTCAGCCTATCTGCTATTATCTTTCTAGTTTCCCCTAGGATTGGACATAGGTTTTACTGATGTTAAGTTTAGGGTTAGGGGCAGTGTTGGGACATGTGCACTACGTAACTTAATATATTACATAATATATTACCAAAATGCAGTAACTTGTAATATAAATATATTACTTAACAAAAACAATCTAATATATTATACTTTTCTTTCTGCATTACTGCATTACTTTCAATATTACTTTCTGTCAATCTGTCTCATTGAAAATGTTCTTGTGAAATTATATTGACAACTGCGGAAGTTAAATAATTACTTATTTTCTATAATTTGTCATCAAATTATTTATTCAGGAGTGATTTTTTTTCCCAAGTTGATTTCATATGGATTTGGCCAGAAAGCCAAGTGCGCTTGCTTTATTGTAGGTATGCCACTGGTCTACGCAATATTTGATTAATAGTGACACTAAATATTTAATTATATATTTTGTAAAAAAAAAAAAAAAAAAAAAAAAGTAATATGTAATAGTAATATTAATATATTACAGTTGCTCAGACAGTAATATTGTAATATAATGTATTGCTTTGAAATGAAGGTAATAATTAAGTAATATATTAACAAGGTAAAGTAATATTCCTAACACTGGTTAAGGGTTAGGGTTAGGTTTAGTAGGGTTGATTGTTATGCAATATGGTCCAAGCTGTCATGCAGAACGGTCGTGATCGTTATAAAACCGTTGCATCGGCCATCGTAAATGGATTTCGCCGTCTCTCGAAACGAACAATTTCTAATAAATAACCTTGTCAAGAAATTCTCAGTCAGTGCATTGAGAGACTTACTGTAAAAACTATACGTCGTCTTAGACAAGTATCTTTAGCAGCAAGACAGCTTTTTATCTTTTTTCAAACAAAAAACAATTTTTTGTTTTCTTTTGACAATTTCACTCGAGAGGAAAAAACATCTCAAGGCTGGAAATAAATATATAAATATAGCGAGATTTCATGTCTCAATGTCACGGTGACTAGATGTAAAGTAAGCTCATTAATGAGTCTTTTGGGGACATTTCCAAGCATTTCATAGTCAGTATGCCCATTTCATTGATTGACATGTGTCAGGTAATATAATACACTTTGAAGGTGAGCCATGACTGGGAACAGCAGGTAACTCTATCCGTCAGCTGTCAACAAGATCTTCTTCAGCGTTACCTGTGAGACACATTATAGCACAAGGAATGATTGAGGGAGAGAGACAGGGCCGGATTTAGCTAGCCCTACCATGGTGGGCTGGAAGAATGGGCAACTCCAAAGTTTTTATATGAAGCAGTGATTTTCAACCTTTTTGACAGCAAGGCCCACTATTTATTTGGTATTTGCGCCACGGACCACCATTTAATGACATTTTAGCCCCACAGACCCCAAAACTAAAGATTTCTTTTGCTTTTGTCCACAATTCCAGGCTGGATTTGGGGAAAAAACAGTCAAACATACAGATCAAAATGACCATTAATCTTCAACATTCTCTAGTTGTGTTTGGACTAATTTAGATGATGAATATTTTAACTCTTGAGAGCGTAAAAATGAAACCAAATGGACCCACAAGGGTCCATTTGGTTTCATTTTTACGCTTTCAAAGAGTTACATCTGGTTAACCAGATGCCCACCCCTGCCCCCTCTAGATCCGGCCCTGGAGAGACAAAGAAGAATATCGTCGTATTTGGACTATTTCAGTCCAGTTCAGTGAAGCTTTCGATAAGTAGGCCGAGGGGGGGAGATGGAAGAATTGCTGTACTGTAAATCCACGTTACTGGACAAAAATAATCATTCCTAAGATATGCTTTCACTGTTATATGTTGATCTTTCATGTTTCACGGTTATCATTTAATTAAATATTGATCCATGCAACCCAGTTTTCGCTAACATAGTTGGTCTAAAGTTGTTTCAGTATGCTGACTTACTGCTTTTCCCAGATTTATACGCACACCTTGTTACGTTTTATGTTTTAGATAAAGCATTTCTGCTCTAATAACAAAACCATTTGTGGATAGACTTGACTAGGCTACACACACACACAGCGTATCGCCCCATGCGGATGGCCCCCATGAGAGCATCCATCCACAAGAAAGATGAAATTACAAGACAAAACACCAAAATTGGCCGGAAAGTATTACTCAAACGGAAGGAGTTTCTTACAACATTAAAGTGCATTCCGGTGGGACTTTCGATTGCTGTAATGCGACTATTGTCAGTAATCAAAACAATGTGCGCTCGTTCATCGCTCATCAGACGGGGGATGCTTGCTGCTGCAGGGACGACTTGGTTTCAATTATGGTGTCGTCTTTGAGGAAGTGAACTGTGAAGTTAGAGGCTGCTTTTGGTTTATGCAGCGTAGAATCACAGCGACTCCTTTCATCACAGAAATAATGTCGGCGACACGACGACAACGAGGGGGACGAGGGTCACATCATAACACTGAAACAGATTCCAATCACTGTGACTAACATTTTGTTCTTTTGAGCTTGTCCACATTCATTTGGTTTTGTTTGATTAATATGCTCGATAAATCAGTGGGTTTATTTATTCAGCATTTGAGCCATGGACCACCATTTGATGACTTTTTAGCCTCACGGACCCCAAAACTACAGATTTCTTTTGCTTTTGTCCACAATGATGCGGCAACTACTTCTCCAACAAAACTAAAATCAAACTAAAAGTAGTGCCATGAGGCTGAGCTATGGGCTATACTGTGATGTGTTACGAATCAAATAAATCCAGGAAGGTTGCTGCAGTTGAGGTGGTTTATTGAAAGCAAAAATGTATACTGAAAACTGGTGAAATTGAACAAAAACAATCAAGCTAAACGCAACTATGAAAATAAACGGTCAACAGAAAACATTGGCCTAAAGCTCACCCCCATTGTTCTCGAACTCAAACTGAACTGAATGAATGATTCCCCGCCCCCGCACAGCTGACTTTACAAAAGGTAGGAGGTGCCAATTGCCAATTAATTGGGTAGATAATTGAATAATTGAAACAATCAAAACAATCATGAGGAAAAATAAAAACAAGAACAAACTATATATACTGTATTTGGCTCCTACACACAATACCAGGCTTGATTTGAGAAACAAACCAGGCAAACATACAGATCAAAATGACCATTAATCTTCCTACATTCTCGATTTGTGTGTAGACAATTGGGATAATTCAGGTGATGAATATTTTAACTCTTTAGAGTTGAAATATTCAAGGGTCCAAGGGTCCATTTGGTTTCATGTTTTACGCACTCAAAGAGTTACATCTGGTTAACGAAATTGCCATCATTTAGCCTAGGGATCACCTGGAATCCTCTCAGGGACCACTGGTGGTCCCTGGACCACCTGTTGCAAACCCCTGCGATAAAGGAATAAGCGAGAGCTAAAGGGTTAGTAAACACAACCCACACATTAAAATACTCAGTTCTACTTTTCTTTAGCAGAATTTAGGATTGAAGGAAGGTACAATGTACATTTCTTTATAGTCACCCATTGTCCCTAGCTTAAAGGGGTATTCCACAAAAAACTTTTGGTAATTTTATGGTCTACTCAGTGTCATGTGAACACACCAGACAGTTTATAAGTTACTCCATTCAGTATTTAGATATTTGATGTTCATTTTAGCGTATCTGCCTCCTTCCTATACAAATCCATTATACTGTAACTTAAAACTCCATTTTTAACTATGACATATTATTGGGTTTGTATAGGAAGGAGGTGGAGGCGCAAAAATGAACATCAAATATCGAAATACTGAATGGAGTAACTTATAAACTGTCTGGGGTGTTCACATGAGACTGAGTAGTTCATAAAATGACCAAAAGTTTTTTTGAAAGTGGAATACCCCTTTAACATTTAGACCCTTGCAGAGTGGTGTTTTTCGATTCTGACGTCACTCGTTCATTCCCGATTTCCTTCAAGCAAAATGACGCATGCGCACTTAGACTCTCGTAGAATGATAATAATAATAATAATAATAATAATAATAATAATAATAATAATAATAATAATAATAATAATAATAATAATAATAACAATTGTATTTTGCGTGCACGGCAGGGAGTTCCCCATATTAGAGCTTGGGTTTGTGCACAAATTTCTTGCGAAAAACTTGTCAAGTGCATTTCACCAAGCAACTATGGCAAGTGCACAAAATTTCACGTACACGAGTCATGTATGACTCCTGTAAGTGCACACGGCTGTGCTGACTGTTTTTTGTCAACGGGGGGCAGCAGAGATCAATGTGTGCACTTGCATAGTTTGTGTCCACAAGCAATAGTTTTACATGCACATGTCTAATTCATAGCACAGTTACTGCCTGATACAGTCAAACAACACATTTTACAGATCTCTTGTGTGCACTTGCAAAGTTCATGTCCACAAGCAATAGTTATCCATGCACATTTCTAATTCATAGCACAGTTACTTCCTGGTACAGCCAAACAACACCTTTTACAGATGTAATTGGCCCATCCGCATGTTTTGGAGATCTAATTGGTAAATCCACAGCATTTACAGATCTAATTGACGCTTCTGCATGTTTTGTAGATCTAATTGGTCAATCCACACCTTTTACAGGTACTAATTGGCCCATCCGCTTGTTTTGGAGATCTAATTTGCCCTTCTGCATATTTTGCAGATCTAATTGGTCAATCCACACCTTTTACAGATCTAATTGTCCCATCCGCTTATTTTGCAGATCAAATTGGTCAATCCAAATCTTTTACATATTTAATCTTAAACAGATCCATCCCACTATAGTCCAGTAGTACCCCCTCCTCCAGTCCGTTGTCACGCCTGGCGGGCCCAGGCAAGACTCGGGTGCAATAGGCTGTACCGTATTAGACTCCATCAGACTCCAACACACTAGTTAAGGTCTAGAAGACTATGCTATAGGCTCTATCAGGGTGCACAGGGCAGTACTCTATCATTGTTAGAGCCATATTTGGAACTGAAAATGTCTGTGTGTGTGTGTGTATAGAAGGGCGTGTCTTGTTTACACTGTGTGTGCTGCCTAGGGTGTAAATGAGCCAATTGAGGTTCAGCCTATAAGAGTGTGTAGCCACTTAACCAGCTTACTGAGGCTGGCTTGCAGCAGCTGTATGTCAGGCTCTAATTAGTCAGTTCAGTGCTGGAAGCTTGAGTGGAGCAGAAACAGTTTTTTGACCCACAGAAAGAAAATAGTAACCACAGAAAGAGGATAGTAACCAGACAAAATAGTAACTTATGAAAGAACCTTGAAAATATTTGACTACTTTGGACTACTTTGAACACCTTTTATTTGAATGTTTGTTGTTTTTTCTGTTTTTGTACGCCTGACTTTTTTGCTAGTAAACAGTTGAAACCTTCATTCTTTGTGGACCTGGATTACTGTTTTTGGAGTCAAGCTTACTGCTTCAGGCTTTTGAACTCACAATCATGGTATAGAAATGTCCATTTGTCGTGCACACAAAACACAGCGTTTAGTTGCAATTGTGTGAATACATACAGGGCTGACAACAGCCCAGCTTTCTCTTACAGCATAGTACACCCCCTGGCCTTGTCAATTCTACCTGAGTCCAGCAAAGCCCCCCCAAGGGCATCTTAACCAGATCCATCCCACTATAGTCCAGTAGTACCCCCTCCTCCAATCCGTTCTACACCTGGCGGGCCCAGGCAAGACTCGGGTGCACGAGGCTGTACCGTATTAGACTCCAACACACTAGTTAAGCTCTAGAAGGCTATGCTATAGGCTCTATCAGGGTGCACATGGCAGTACTCTATCATGGTCTAGAAATGTCCATTCGTCGTGCACACAAAACTATTGTCTATGCACACAGCGTTTTGTTGCAATTGTGTGAATACATACAGGGCTGACAACAGCCCAGCAAACCCCAACATACTCTATTAACACAGTGAACACCTAGTCCAGTCCTCCTTGGTGTGATCCATTCTCTTACAGCATAGTACACCCCCTGGCCTTGTCAATTCTACCACCAGGCAGGACTAGGCCAGGCTTGGGTGCCCTAGACCGCAATGCATTATGCCCTAAAAGACTCAAACAGGTTGTTTTCAGCTGTAGCAGGCTGTGCCAGGCTCCCACAGGCTTTAGTATGTTGTAAAAGGCAATTCTGTATCGTGGACTAGAAATACCCAATAAAACTATTGGCCATGCACACAGAACTGCTGCCCGTGCACACAACGTTTAGTAGCAATGGTGTGGGTACGTACACGGCTGACAACAGCCTAATTGAGCCCACTAGAGTCCAGCAAATCCCACCACCAAGGGATTCTTAACCAGATCCATCCCACTATAGTCCAGTAGCTGTAGGAGGCTGTGCCAGGCTCCAACATGCTCTACTAGGCTGTGCAAGACAAATCTGCATGACCAAACTATTGGTCGTGCACACGGAACTACTGCCCGGCACACACCGTTTAGTAGCAATGGTGTGGGTACGTACACAGCTGAGAACAGCCTAATAGAGGCCACTAGAGTCCAGCAAAGCCCCCCACCAAGAGAATCTTAACCAGTCCCACTATAGTCCAGCTGCTATAGGAGGCTGTGCAAGGCTCCAACAGGCTCCAACAGGCTCTACTAGGCGGTACAAGGCAAATCTGCACGACCAAACTATTGGTCGTGCACTTGGAACTACTGCCCGTGCACACAGCGTTTAGTTGCAATGGTGTAAGTACGTACATAAAGGCAAGTACATACTACTAAAACAACAAACTAATAGAGCCCACTATAGTCCAGCAAGGCATCTTAACCAGATCCATCCCTTTATAGTCCAGTAGTACCCCCTCCTCCAGTCTGTTCTCACACCTGGCGGGACCAGGCAAGACTCCGGTGCACCAGGCTGTACCGTATTAGACTCTATCAGACTCCAACACACTAGCTCAGCTCTAGAAGGCTATGCTATATGCTCTGTTAGGGTGCACAAGGCAGAACTCTATCATGGTCTAGAAATGTCCATTTAAAACTGCTCGTCGTGCACACGAAACTATTGTCTATGCACACAGTGTTTAGTTCCAATTGTGTGAATACATACAGGGCTGACAGCAGCCCAGCACACCCCAACACACTCTATTAACACAGTGAACACCTAGTCCAGCCCTTCCTGGTGTGTTCCATTCTCTTACAGCATAGTACAATCCCTGGCCTTGTCATTTCTACCACCAGGCAGGACTAGGCCAGACTTAGGTGCCCTAGACCGCAATGCACTGTACTATAGTGGGATAGATCTGGTTAAGATTCCCTTGGTGGGGGGCTTTGCAGGACTCTAGTGGGCTCTATTAGGCTGTTGTCATCTGTGCACGTACCCACACCAGTGCTACTAAACATTGTGTGCACGAGCAGTAGTTCCGTGTGCACGACCAATAGTTTTATTAAGTATTTCTAGTCCACTATACAGAATTGCCTTTTATAGCATAGTAAAGCCTGTTGGAGCCTGAAACAGCCTGCTACATCTGAAAACAACATGTTTGAGCCTTTTAGGGCATAATGCATTGCGGTCTAGGACACCCAAGTCTGCCTGGTGGTGGAATTGACAAGGGCAGGGGGTGTACTATGCTGTAAGAGAATGGAACATACCAGGAAGGGCTGGAGTAGGTGTACTCACACAATTGCAACTAAAGACTGTGTGCATAGACAATAGTTTTGTGTGCACGGCGAGTAGTTTTAAATGGAGATTTCTAGACCTTCTGCCTTGTGCACCCTGACAGAGCATATAGCTTTCTAAAGCTGAGCTCGTGTGTTGGAGTCTGATGGAGTCTAATACGGTACACAGGTACAGCCTGGTGCACCCGAGTCTTGCCTGGGCCCACCAGGTGTGAGAACGGACTGGAGGAGGGTGTACTACTGGACTATAGTGGGATGAATCTGGTTAAGATGCCCTTGGGGGGCTTTGCTGGACATACTGGGCTCTATTAGGCTGTTGTCAGACCTGTATGTACTTACACCTTTGCAACTAAACGATGTGTGCACGGGCAACATTTCTGTGTGCACGACCATTTATTGAGTATTTCTAGAACACCATACAAATTTGCCTTGTACAGCCTAGTAGAGCCTGTTGGAGCCTGGCACAGCCTCCTACAGCTACTGGACTATCGTGGGATGGATCTGGTTAAGATTCCCTTGGCGGGGGGCTTTGCTGGACTCTAGTGGGCTCTATTAGGCTGTTGTCAGCCGTGTATGTGCCCACACCATTGCTACTATGCTACTAAACGTTGTGTGCACAGACAGTAGTTCCGTGTGCACAACCAATAACCAATTCAGCATTTCTAGTCCACCATATAGAATTGCCTTTTATAGCACAGTAAAGCGTGTTGGAGCCTGGCACAGCCTGCTACATCTTTGATGTTTGAGACTTTTAGGGCATAATGCATTGCGGTCTGGGGCACCCAAGTCTGGCCTAGTCCTGCCTGGTGGTAGAATTGACAAGGCCAGGGGGTGTACTATGCTGTAAGAGAATGGAACATACTAGGAAGGGCTGGACTAGGTGTACTCACACAATTGCAAGACTGTGTGCATAGACAATAGTTTCGTGTGCACGACGAGTAGATTTAAATGGACATTTCTAGACCATGGTAGAGTTCTTCCTTGTGCACCCTGACAGAGCCTATAGCTTTCTAGAGCTGAGCTAGTGTGTTGGAGTCTGATGGAGTCTAATACGGTACACAGGTACAGCCTGGTGCACTCGAGTCTTGCCTGGGCCCACCAGGTGTCCACGGACTAGAAGAGAGTGTACTACTGGACTATAATGGGATGATTCTGGTTAAGATGCCCTTGGGGGGCTTTGCTGGACATACTGGGCTCTATTAGGCTGTTGTCAGACCTGTATGTACTTACACCATTGCAACTAAACTATGTGTGCACGGGCAGCAGTTCTGTGTGCACGACCATTTATTGAGTATTTCTAGAACAGGTGTAGGGCACCCAAGTCTGGCCTAGTCCTGCCTAGTGGTAGAATTGACAAGGCCAGGGGGTGTACTCTGCTATAAGAAAATGGATCACACCAGGAAGGGCTGTACTAGTTGTTCACTGCGTTAATAGAGTATGTTGGGGTGTGCTGAGCTGTTGTCAGCCCTGTATGTACTCACACAATTGCAACTAAACACTGTGTGCATAGACACTAGTTTCGTGTGCATAGACACTAGTTTCGTGTGCACGACGAGTAGTTTCAAATGGACATTTCTAGACCATGGTAGAGTTCTGCCTTGTGCACCCTGACAGAGCCTATAGCTTTCTAGAGCTGAGCTAGTGTGTTGGAGTCTGATGGAGTCTAATACGGTACACAGGTACAGCCTGGTGCACTCGAGTCTTGCCTGGGCCCACCAGGTGTCCACGGACTAGAAGAGAGTGTACTACTGGACTATAATGGGATGGATCTGGTTAAGATGCCCTGGGGGGCTTTGCTGGACATACTGGGCTCTATTAGGCTGTTGTCAGACCTGTATGTACTTACACCATTGCAACTAAACGATGTGTGCACGGGCAACATTTCTGTGTGCACGACCATTTATTGAGTATTTCTAGAACAGGTGTAGGGCACCCAAGTCTGGCCTAGTCCTGCCTAGTGGTAGAATTGACAAGGCCAGGGGGTGTACTCTGCTATAAGAAAATGGATCACACCAGGAAGGGCTGTACTAGTTGTTCACTGCGTTAATAGAGTATGTTGGGGTGTGCTGAGCTGTTGTCAGCCCTGTATGTACTCACACAATTGCAACTAAACACTGTGTGCATAGACACTAGTTTCGTGTGCACGACGAGTAGTTTCAAATGGACATTTCTAGACCATGGTAGAGTTCTGCCTTGTGCACCCTGACAGAGCCTATAGCTTTCTAGAGCTGAGCTAGTGTGTTGGAGTCTGATGGAGTCTAATACGGTACACAGGTACAGCCTGGTGCACTCGAGTCTTGCCTGGGCCCACCAGGTGTCCACGGACTAGAAGAGAGTGTACTACTGGACTATAATGGGATGGATCTGGTTAAGATGCCCTTGGGGGGCTTTGCTGGACATACTGGGCTCTATTAGGCTGTTGTCAGACCTGTATGTACTTACACCATTGCAACTAAACGATGTGTGCACGGGCAACATTTCTGTGTGCACGACCATTTATTGAGTATTTCTAGAACAGGTGTAGGGCACCCAAGTCTGGCCTAGTCCTGCCTAGTGGTAGAATTGACAAGGCCAGGGGGTGTACTCTGCTATAAGAAAATGGATCACACCAGGAAGGGCTGTACTAGTTGTTCACTGCGTTAATAGAGTATGTTGGGGTGTGCTGAGCTGTTGTCAGCCCTGTATGTACTCACACAATTGCAACTAAACACTGTGTGCATAGACACTAGTTTCGTGTGCACGACGAGTAGTTTCAAATGGACATTTCTAGACCATGGTAGAGTTCTGCCTTGTGCACCCTGACAGAGCCTATAGCTTTCTAGAGCTGAGCTAGTGTGTTGGAGTCTGATGGAGTCTAATACGGTACACAGGTACAGCCTGGTGCACTCGAGTCTTGCCTGGGCCCACCAGGTGTCCACGGACTAGAAGAGAGTGTACTACTGGACTATAATGGGATGGATCTGGTTAAGATGCCCTTGGGGGGCTTTGCTGGACATACTGGGCTCTATTAGGCTGTTGTCAGACCTGTATGTACTTACACCATTGCAACTAAACGATGTGTGCACGGGCAACATTTCTGTGTGCACGACCATTTATTGAGTATTTCTAGAACAGGTGTAGGGCACCCAAGTCTGGCCTAGTCCTGCCTAGTGGTAGAATTGACAAGGCCAGGGGGTGTACTCTGCTATAAGAAAATGGATCACACCAGGAAGGGCTGTACTAGTTGTTCACTGCGTTAATAGAGTATGTTGGGGTGTGCTGAGCTGTTGTCAGCCCTGTATGTACTCACACAATTGCAACTAAACACTGTGTGCATAGACACTAGTTTCGTGTGCATAGACACTAGTTTCGTGTGCACGACGAGTAGTTTCAAATGGACATTTCTAGACCATGGTAGAGTTCTGCCTTGTGCACCCTGACAGAGCCTATAGCTTTCTAGAGCTGAGCTAGTGTGTTGGAGTCTGATGGAGTCTAATACGGTACACAGGTACAGCCTGGTGCACTCGAGTCTTGCCTGGGCCCACCAGGTGTCCACGGACTAGAAGAGAGTGTACTACTGGACTATAATGGGATGGATCTGGTTAAGATGCCCTTGGGGGGCTTTGCTGGACATACTAGGCTCTATTAGGCTGTTGTCAGACCTGTATGTACTTACACCATTGCAACTAAACGATGTGTGCACGGGCAACATTTCTGTGTGCACGACCATTTATTGAGTATTTCTAGAACAGGTGTAGGGCACCCAAGTCTGGCCTAGTCCTGCCTAGTGGTAGAATTGACAAGGCCAGGGGTGTACTCTGCTATAAGAAAATGGATCACACCAGGAAGGGCTGTACTAGTTGTTCACTGCGTTAATAGAGTATGTTGGGGTGTGCTGAGCTGTTGTCAGCCCTGTATGTACTCACACAATTGCAACTAAACACTGTGTGCATAGACACTAGTTTCGTGTGCACGACGAGTAGTTTCAAATGGACATTTCTAGACCATGGTAGAGTTCTGCCTTGTGCACCCTGACAGAGCCTATAGCATAGCCTTCTAGAGCTGAGCTAGTGTGTTGGAGTCTGATGGAGTCTAATATGGTACACAGGTACAGCCTGTGCACCCGAATCTTGCCTGGGCCCGCCAGGTGTGAGAACATATTAGATCTGTGCCTATTAGATCTGTCAAAGGTATGGATTGACCAATTAGATCTCCAAAACATGCAGAAGGGCCATTTAGATCTTTAAAGTGTGTGGATTGTCCAAATAGATCTGCAAAATACATTTTATATCGGGTAGAGCTGGCTATGTAGTGTTGTCCAAAACTATTGGAAGTGCACACGTGCACTTCCAATAGTTTTGGAAATAGCCTGCCACCCTGTGGAAGTATGCTTGAACTGCAGAAAATGACCCTAAATACAAACAAATGAATAAAATGGAATAAAAACTAATCTGTGGGATTGATGGGCGAACTAGTGGATGCCACACGCAGAGGGGGACACAGAAGAAATTTAGAATCCAACCGGTGATTTTTCACGGCCCCACAGTCTGCACCATGGGGCGCGGAAGTTTGGTGTGTGCACCAGCAGGAGTTGATAAGCGTTGTGGACGCAAAATACAATAGGGGTAATAATAATAATAATAATAATAATAATAATAATGGATTGCATTTTTATAGCGCTTTTCCAAGTGCTCAAAGCGCTTTACAATGGTCCATTCATTCATACATTGGGAAGTAGAGCGGCGAACAGTCGACGCCAGCGTCCCCACTTCCCACATTCACACACCAATGGTAGCCAGCTCACACTGACCAACTCATTGGAGGCAATTTGGGGTTCAGTGTCTTGCCCAAGGACACTTCGACATGTAGACAGGAGGAGCCGGGATTCGAACCGCCGACCCACGGGTCATTGGACGACCTGCTCTACCTCCTGAGCCACAGCCGCCCCTACAGAGAGTCGAAAACGCCTCTCTACGAGATTCTAAATCTTTGGCTACCTTGACCCCCTGAATGCATTTTTTTTTTTTTTATATATAACAGCCTTGGATGGAACCATAAAATTGGTTCTGAGATAACAGTGGACCTGACATTCTTTTTAAAAAGACCCTGACCTGTGAGGTTTGTTCTCAGATAACACACACCCAACCTGTTATTTTATGGATCGACTATAATAGGCTAGATGTCAGTCATACTCCCTAATGAAACCTAGCAACTCCGTAGCAGTATACAATAAGAGACAACATGTCGATAAACTGCATGTTTTCACCTAGATAGAAAAGGAATCCAGGATCGCACACGTACGCCACATGCATATTCTGATTCCACAGAGGTTTAGTCTAACCTGCTCTGGAGTCTGTGGGCTCCATTTTCGTTACATGCTAAACCCCTTATCCCAAACCCCTTATCCCTTTTTTACTTTTGGGAATAGTTCAATGTCAGGGGTTGACACTAAGGTCTCTGAGACACTTGCCCATCGGGCAAGTGCAAGTCAGGTTCTACTTGCCCTCAGGTCATGGTCACTTGCCCCCCAAAAATATATTGTAAATTTTGCATTTAAGTTTACTTCCTACTTAAACCAGGGGTTTTCAACAAGTGGTCCCTGAGAGGGTTCCAGGTGGTCCCCAGTTAAGTTGGTTAACCAGATGTAACTCTTGAGAACGTAAAAATGAAACCAAATGGACCCTTGCGGGTCCATTTGGTTTCATTTTTACACTCTCAAGAGTTAAAATTCATCATCTTAATTAGCCCAGGTCTACACAACTAGAGAATGTAGAAGATTAGGTCATTTTGATGTGTATGTTAATTTGCCTGTTTTGTTTCCCAAATCCAGCCTGGAATTGTGGATATCTAGAAAGCAGGGAAAGACACAGAGGTCTTGCCCGATCGGGCAACCAGGTAGCAGCCTTCACTTGCGCCACCATTTTTTTTTACTTGCCCCGGGCAAGCGGGCAAGTGTTAGTGTCAAGCCCTGAATGTGCCAATCTATTGACATGTTGTGAGTAGGTAGACCGGCCATTTCAACTATTGAAAAATGCATTTTTTTTAAATAGTTTACAAAGGCAAAGAAGTTAAGGGATAAGGGGTTTAGCGGCGATGAAAATCTAGGCCTGTGTCTTCTCTGCTCTCACTGAAGTGACAGCATGCGTGGCTCAACTTCCATATACAGCGGAACTTTATTCCACTGTATATTGCAGTGCAGTAATCTGATCCCAGGTCAATGTAATCATTGTAGCACTTCATGCTTTTCTCCACCGTTGAGCACTGACTGAGCACATGCACGTCTTTTTTGTATCCTCTCGGGCATTATATATGCATGATAAACAGACCCGGGGTCTGAGATAATACAACCGGAAACGATCCGGGTCTGAGTGATTATGGAAAAACACAGGAAAGGCATCCGTACAGGTCTCGGGTTCTCACTTTGGTTATTTTCAGGATCAGGTATATATTGATAGGTTGAAAGTGACAGGAAGTGGGGAGAGAGATGGATGGGGGGGGGGGGGGGGGGGGGGGGCAGGGGTCAGAAGGGATCAGGAGTGGAATCCACAGCATGGCTTTAGGACGACCACCACTGGTCCCCGAGAGGATTTCAGCTGGTCCCCAGATAAATGATAAATGAGACAGTTGGTAGATAGATCTGCAACTCTTTAAAGTGTATAATTAAACCAAACAAACCCTTATGGCTCCATTTGGTTTCATTATACACTCAAGAGTTAAATTATACTAGGACCAAACCCGTTGTGAATACATGAACACCAAATCATGTACTGTACACTGCAATGGGTGATAAAGTGTGTGTGTGTGTGTGTGTGTGTGTGTGTGTGTGTGTGTGTGTGTGTGTGTGTGTGTGTGTGTGTGTGTGTGTGTGTGTGTGTGTGTGTGTGTGTGTGTGTGTGTGTGTGTGTGTGTGTGCCCCCTGTGACCGAAAAGAGAATTGCCAATGTTAAGTGAATGGGGAAATTTAATGCACCAATAAATGCATTATTAACCAACAATTTGTTCATTTGAAAAAAGGGCTTCATCAGTCTCTTCCTAATGCTATAGTCAATGACTGTGTGAAAAATCATAGCGATTGGTGCAGCCAGTGATGAGCGGCTTCAGACAGGCAGACAGACAGACATTTCCTTAGTTATAGTATGTATTTAAACATCTGAATTACTTAATTCTCAAGAATCAACACAATTAGAAAATGTAGAATTGTTATTTTGACCAACGTGTTGCCAGTTTATCGCTCGTAAATTGTGGACAAAAAGTTGGAAAATCCTTAGTTTTGGGGCCCAAGAGACTAAACTCATCATCAAATGGTGGTCCGTGGCTAAAAAATGTGAATAAACAGTGGGCCCTGATATGAAAAAGGTTGAAAACCACTGGCCTATAGGTGGCTGGATGGTAGAGCTAACCATCTGGGCCAGGATTCATCCTCTCTGAACGGTTTCCAGACATTTAGCCACATCCACCTGCAGAGCATCCACTCTCAGAGGAAGAGAGACAGACTTGCCAACGTTGAACGTAGATCTAACAGGCTTGGTGACGTTCAGAGTGGGCCTGGGGAGGAGGGATCTGAGAGAGAGGAGCAGGAGGAAAGGCAGCAGGAACTGCTTAAAGTGAGTGCCGGGATTAAAGGGAGCATACAAAGTCGGAAAATGACCCGAGTTGAACCGAAAGACCAAAAAAAAGAGAGAAGAAATCTAAGATAGAGTTAGGAGGAGTCATGACACTATTCTTGAAACTACCATGGGAAAAAAAATATTCAGTTATATCTGCCATAAATCCACCCACAGTATACTGAGAGTTGCCTCTACAGTATGTAGCTGGAGCACACAAAGACAATTTGCCCCAATGTCCCACCCTCACCCAGTGTCCCACCCTCACCCAATGTCCCACCCTCACCCAGTGTCCCACCCTCACCCAATGTCCCACCCTCACCCAATGTCCCACCCTCACCCAGTGTCCCACCCTCACCCAATGTCCCACCCTCACCCAATGTCCCACCCTCACCCAATGTCCCACCCTCACCCAGTGTCCCACCCTCACCTAATGTCCCACCCTCACCCGTGTCCCACCCTCACCCAATCCCACCTCACCCAACATCCCACCCTCACCCCGTGTCCCACCCTCACCCAACATCCCACCCTCACCCAATGTCCCACCCTCACCCAACATCCCACCCTCACCCAATGTCCCACCCTCACCCAATGTCCCACCCTCACCCAACATCCCACCCTCACCTTATGTCCCACCCTCACCCCGTGTCCTCCCTCACCCAATGTCCCACCCTCACCCAGTGTCCCACCCTCACCCCGTGTCCCACCCTCACCCCGTGTCCTCCCTCACCCAATGTCCCACCCTCACCCAGTGTCCCACCCTCACCCCGTGTCCCACCCTCACCCCGTGTCCTCCCTCACCTAATGTCCCACCCTCACCCCGTGTCCTCCCTCACCTAATGTCCCACCCTCACCCCGTGTCCTCCCTCACCTAATGTCCCACCCTCACCCCGTGTCCTCCCTCACCCAATGTCCCACCCTCACCCAACATCCCACCCTCACCCAACATCCCACCCTCACCCAACATCCCACCCTCACCCCGTGTCCTCCCTCACCCAACATCCCACCCTCACCCAACATCCCAACCTCACCCAACATCCCACCCTCACCCCGTGTCCTCCCTCACCCAACATTCCACCCTCACCCAGTGGTTGAGGGTGGGATGTTGGGTTCTGGCACCAATGGCCAGAACCAGGGAGGACATGTGGACAGACTGTTTTCTTTTTGCCGTGGAAACCATGAATGAACTGTCCAGATCAGTGTTTTTCAACCTTTTTCATTTTTTTAATTTATTCAGCCTTTGAGCCACAGACCACCATTTGAGGACATTTTAGCCCCACAGACCCCGAAACTAAAGATTTATTTTGCTTTCGTACACAATTCTGGGCTGGATTTTGGATAAAACAAAACAGACCGGCAAGGGTCCATATGAGTTACCATCTTGTTAACCAGTTACATCTTGTTAACCAGATATAACTGGTTAACAAGAGATACATCTTGTTATCCAACTATCCATCATTTATCCTGGGGACCACCTGCAACCCTCTCAGGGACCTCATGTTGAAAACCTCTGGTCCAGATGTATGGACAACCTGACTTGACTGGAGATGTGGGGGGGGGGGGGGGGGGGGGGGGGGGGGGGGTTGTCTGAACGACGTAGAGAGAAAGAGCAGGACATTCACAATTCATATCAGATTAAAGCCTTCTAACTGAACACCATGGGCTTTTTTGTTAAAGTTGTAAAGCGATAGCAATTATTATAACTGTTCTGCTGTGAATTCTCAAGTTTTAAACTTTAAAAGAGCGTGCCTGTGTATTTTTAGTCATCAACGCTATTAGCTGACCGTTGAAGAAGTTTGACATAGGCCTGGAACCTGTGTGCAAAGCGCTGCTTAAGGATTTTAGGACTGAAGACAACTGGCCGCGGGGAGCTGCCCCCCCCCCCCCCCCCCCCGGCCACTAATAGGAACATTTTTCACCCATGACTCACATTTACACTGGCAGATGCAGAGAGATCAAATTGAAAAACGTTCAAGTGTTTTCTTTTTTTCTACAAGGATCACAGAGGAATTGATGTTCATCAGGGGCGGATGTAACATTTCCCACTTGGGGGGGGGGGGGGGCAGGAGAAAATGTTATGGGTGCGGCTTCATTGCCCGTGTCGCTTCGTGCCACGGGCGATGAACGCGCACCCATACCATTTTCAGTTACAGGACTTTTCTTAGGCAATTATACTGTAAGCATCAATAATAACAACATCAGTTGTTGTTGAAGTTGCAACAGCATGCATAAAGGTTTGACTCAGAGAGTTTTCTGTTTTCAATGATGAAATGCTGTTGGTGTAGTGGTGTGACTGACAACTGTAGTTAGTTCGTAGCAGTAGTAGTGTTTCTAATCATTATAAATATACGCACTTTAATTTGAAATATCTTGGGTTGTTTTGCATGGCATCGTGTTTGGTGGGGCAGACTGGGTATTTAGCCCATGCCTAGATCCGCCCCTGATGTTCATCTGGCAGCCAGGAGAGATTGTAGGTCTCTGTTCTGATAGAACTGCTGGGCAGTATGTTAAGTGTAGTGTAGTATGTTTTATTTCTTTTCCTTTTCCTATTCCTTTTTTTCATTTTTTATTGCGGAATCCAACCTGTTTTATAGCATTTTTAATTGTACCATTACTTATGTGGTTTCTGCAGGACAGCGCCAATACCCTGCTTTTACATGCTTGTGGTATGGCTTGTTTTATGTAACCTGTATTGAACTAAGACAGGGGTTTTCAACAGGTGGTCCGGGGACCACCAGTGGCCCCTGAGAGGGTTCCAGGTGGTCCCCGGGCTAAATGATGGAAAGTTGGTTAACCAGAAGTAACTCTTGAGAATGTAAAAATGAAACCAAATGGACCCTTGCGGTTCCATTTGGTTTCATTTTCACACTCTCAAGAGTTAAAATATTCATCTGAATTAGCACTACTTAATTAAGAAGTTTACATGTTTTGTTGGCAAAATCCAGCCTGGAATTGTGGACAAAACAAAAATAATTCTTTAGTTTTAGGTCTTTGGGGTGAAATTGTCATCAAATGGTGGTTGAAAACCACTGAACTAAGAAGTCCAACTGAGATTAAAGTTACTGTATATGTTTTAAATGTGACCTCGGACATAATGCAAAAAACACTTTCAATGACATACAGTAATTCATGGTGTGGACAGTTATTTTGCTACCATTGCTACCAGACCGGTAGCAATGGCCTTTGATGTTAGGGTTAATGGTGCAAGTCACTGCATGATGGTGTGACCCCAAAATATTTAAATAAAAATAAAAATACAAAGAGATAATGTGGCACAATGAAGATTGGATTTAGGTCTACCGCTTGGACTTGACAAATCAGTGATGATTCGTATTCAAGGCCCTTCATAAGGCATTTTGAAATTCTCGGAGCATTCATCCCAATTCTGCAACCCTTTCCATTTCAACTTCAATGAACACATCTCTACTTTGGCAATATGGGAAGCCATTAGCTGAATTCTATGTGGCTAATTATGGGAAAAAGATGTGAAGATCATTTAGAACAGGGATAGCAAAGTATTTTAATCAGTGCAAATCACTGTGTGTTAACAGACCGTCATTTGCATATCAATTTGCAATTTAAGCATTTAGCGTATCAACAGAGTAAACTTGTGCAGAGTAAAACAAAGACACAAGTCCATTACTTCGATTTGACAATTGAAACCTTGTTGTCAATCTTCAATCACTTGCAACTAATGTTTGATATTGCAAGATGTATTTGTTATTTATTTTATTGTTGAGTTTGACATTCGTACATAAGAGGATTTCTTTTTTTATTCAGCACTGTCCAGGTATTTCTTTTACGCCTCTGTCCCTGAAATGTAGTTTCCCAAACACCCAAACACTTTAAAATGTCCACCAATAGAGTAAACAAAAGCCAATGCCATCTTTTCTAACTCTCAACTTTGCAACAACGGTCAACACTCATTCCTTTGTACTTGAACTTGAAATTGTCTAAACAACACACACCTGTGTGGTTTTGGCACATTATGCACCTTAAAAACAGATTGATTCTCATTCAGTGAGATATAAAAAACACTTACAGACACTAGGCTGAACCTTGCAATGCCACGACATTCTTCGCACAGGGTGCCATCATTCAGAAACATTGGCAACCGGGGACACAAGGTTTGGATGTTTGTGCACCCTCCGAGGTATACAGTAACTAGCCAAAGGAAAGTTTGAATAGAACATTGTGTTCGATTGATCAGACTTCCAAGGTAGCCGACTAGCCGTGATGTACAGTGCTTGTTTACAACTTCTGCCAGCAGTGAATGTGGCAACACTTCTGAAGACATGTTGCCTGAGAAGGTCAGGAGGTAATCCCTTTTCGGAGCAAACGGCATAAACACAACCAGGGGCGGATCTAGGCATGGTCACAGGGTGGGGGGGGGGGCAACGCCCCCCTAAATGCCTATAGTCTGCCCCACCAAACATAATGGCATGCAAAACAACCCAAGATATTTCAAATTAAAGTGCTTATATTTCAAATGATTTGAAACACTACTACTGCTACTAACCAACAGCATTTCATCATTGAAAACAGAAAACTCCCTGAGTCTGAGCTTTAGCTTTATGCATGCTGCGTGTCTGTTGCAACTTCAACAACAACTGTTGTTATTATCGATGCTTTACTTGGCTAATAACCGGGCTTCATCGCCCGTGGCGCGAAGCGACACAGGCAATGAAGCCGCACCGATACCATTTTCTTCTGCTCCCCCCCCCCCAATTGGGAAATATTACAACCGCCCCTGAACACAACCTGCCGCAAAGAAACGGTATAACAACCTATGTGTACGTCCGTGACAACATTTCACACACAGTGCGTCAAAGGGAGATACAGGTGGGAAAACAGGCTCCAGGGCTGGGCTGTATGCTGCTTCAGTGACTCCAGCAGATGGGAGTGAGCCATAGTGTTGTTGCTAGGCAGATTCACTGAGCTGAATGAGCAGATTAATGAGTGGCGCCTTCTTTTTGGAGGGTTAATTGGCACAAGACCTTCTGAAACCAGGCGATGTATGCATGTACGGTATGTGTCAAAACTCAGTGTCAAAACTCAGTCTTTTGGTGTAAAATGGGGAGGAGGGGGTGAACCTGAGCACACATAATAATCTCATAATCTATGAGATAGGCTTGTGATAGCCACCTGCATTTCAGCAGGAGTATTTCAGCAAGGGATTGCAAAGAAAAAAAAGCAATTTATAGTGAATTTACAATCATGTTGTTATCTACCCCTTAACCTCAAGTCCTCAACGGATCGCATCATTATTGTAACGTGTGGACAGTAGAACGTTTAATTGCTTTTTGGATTGCTCCCCCTGGAAGACTTAAATTGGGCAGTAATGAGGTTTGTTTTACTTATTTTATTGACACAAGCCTATTGTCTGACAAAACTAACTGCTAACAGCACTGTCTGGTGTAAAGTAATAATCTGCTACGTAACATTTTACACGTCCCATCGTTATTAGTACAGTTTTTCCACAATAACGAAGATGTTCAAAACTGAAAACAAAATGATAAACCCTGACAGTTCACTTCCATGGTGACTCTTTGCCGAATCTGTTAAAGGGGAACTCCACCCATTTTCAACATTTTAATATGTCATTGACATACCTTAGAGATGTTGTGTGGACATGATAAAAAGTTCCCCCAATTCTGTATTTCCTAAAAATGGAGGTCTGAAAAAATCATTAACATGGTGAAATACATCTGATGACATCATCAAGATGTATTTCACCATGTTAATGATTTTTCTTTTAGTGCCCTTTTAATGCCCTACAAATGTGAACCAAATGGATCCTAGCGGGTCCATTTGGTTCCATTTGTACCCTCTCAGGAATTTTTTTGAAAATGGGTGGAATCCCCTTTAAATGTTGCCAAAAAGGAACTTTTTCATATGGGTTCCCACAGCCATATCTTCAAATGACGCACACACGCACACACGCACGCGCACACACACACACACACACACACACACACACACACACACACACATGCACACACACACCATCCATTGAGTACACACAACTAAGCATTTTGCTGCACACTACCAAGCACAATTCACAGCACAATGATGTGCAAAATTGAAAATACAATCATAAAAATGGAACACACATGAATGACAATGACTCTGGATAATGAGCCGTGTCTCCTTTTGTAAAATGAATGCCAGCAGCTGTGAAGCGGCTGTAGATTGGTTTGGACCCTGGCTCTGGCTCTGGCCTGTCCCACTCATGGTCAGACCATGACTGAGCACATGATCAACCACAGTTGCCCAATTCTCAAATAGATATGAGCATTCTCCTTCTACTTTCTCCTCAGTCCTCTTCCTCCTCCTATACTAGTCGTTTTCAACCTTTTTCATCCCAGGGACCACCATTTATTCAGGATTTGAGCCACGGACCACCACTTGAGGATATTTTAGTCCCACAGACCCCAAATCTAAAGATTTATTTTGCTTTTGTCCACAATTCCAGGCTGGATTTGGGAAACAAAACATACATTCCAAAATGGCTAATTCACATGATGAATATTCTAACTCTGAGAGTGTAAAAATGAAACCAAATGGACCCGCAAGGGTCCATTTGGTTTCATTTTTACGTTCTCAAGAGTTACATCTGGTTAACAAACTTAGCTGGGGACCACCTGGAACCCTCTCAGGGACCACTGGTGGTCCCGGACCACCTGTTGAAAACCCCTGTTCTATACTAGTCTTTCCTCGTTGTCCTCCTCTACCTTGTTCTCTCTCGTCTTCTTCCTCAGATCTAGAAATGATGGGCCCCTGGGCCGCCACCAGCCGAAGCCCCCCTACACCAGAGGAGCTTTCTTCTCGACGCAGTTCACAGTGTCTGCACACACACATATCAATTATGACATTATAGGCCTAAATGAGGTGAAAGCTCAATGCAAGTTAATATGACAAAGTTGCGTGCGTAAAAGGTAAACCTCCTCATCCTCCTCCGCACATGTGGATAGAGTGCAGCCTGCTGCCTCGAATTCCACCACTGTGGAATTTTCTCCAACAGGTGCTTAATTAAAGGAGAACTCCACCCACTTTCAACATTTTAATAGGTCATTAATATACCTTAGAGGTGCTGGGTGGAGGTCTGAAGAAAATCCATTAACATGTTGAAACACATCTTGATGACATCATCAAGATGTATTTCACCATGTTAATGGATTTCTTTAGATGCTTCTTTGGCCAAATGAACCCTAACCCCTTCTTTGGCCAAATGAACCCTAACCCCTTCTTTGGCCAAATGAACCCAAATGAACCCTAACGGGTTCATTTGGTTTCATTTCTACGCTCTGAGAAAAAAAATGTTGAAAATGGGTGGAATTCCACTTTAATCCTCTCCTGGGAGAATGGATGCAACAACTCTTTTAAATACGTCTATAGATAGATAGATGCACAAATTCTTCTGTAGCCGCAGGTGAACATATGAATGTTTTCCATCTGAGAAATGTATATACAATATATACAGTACATTTACTGTCCCTGTGGGAAACCTCCACACTGGGATTAACAATGAGCCATTTTAGATAAAAGCCCTGCATGCCTTAATGGACATAGAATCAGAACATAAAGCTGTGAATGCCTTGGATCAATATTCCTATTTCCATGAGAAGTAGAAAGTTATCCTCAAATGTACAACGAGGATAAGTTAAACACGCACGCGCACGCACGCACGCACGCACGCACGCACGCGCACACACACACACACACACACACACACACACACACACACACACACACACACACACACACACACACACACACACACACACACACACACACACACACACACACACACACACACACACACACACACACACACACACACACACACACACACACACACACACACACACACACACACACACACACACACACAATCTAACAGCAATGCATAATCCTACAGGAACTGACCTTCACAATCACAACAGGCGTTTATACAGAGGGCATCATAGTACTAATAGTAGAAGTTCAGAAAGATGTAATTATTTGTACACATTATTATTTATTATGAGTAATATTTATGTAGTTAAAGTCTGACTGAACTGCCAGCCATTCACATGAATTATTAATCAGAATATAACGTTCTCACTTTTGCCCTGTGAGGTGCCTTTGGACCTGCCTCTCTGGCAGCTGAACTTGTTACAATTTTGTTTGCTGTTTTGTTTTTCCAGATAGATCAGCTTTAGAATTATTACATAGGTCTTACCCTTCGCTTGAAAGAAAAGTACTTATTTATATTCTATCTTTTGTGTATGAAGAAAACGATAATGAGAAGCAACAGCAACGTCTCATCTCAGATATAAACACATTATTTGCGCTACGCTCCGTTTGCCAGCAGCCACATAGACTTACTCAGACAACTGCAGAAGAGTGGGATGGACGGATGCAGGGCATGTGTGCCAACAGTGTCAAAATGTGAAATTCTACTAAATATGTGCGTCTGTATGAGTAAACATGTATGTTTGTCCTTTACATATCTGGGGAACTGCTCCACCAAATGGCCTACAAATTGGTCCGAGGTAGTACTGCTGACACCCCGCGGCAGAAGTGGCGCCCCGTGTCGAGAGTTGCCAAGTCTGTCGGATCAGCGGTTCTCCAAGGTGGCGCGGCCGGCGGCACGATTACATTCAGAGTCAGATGCAAAATAGTACACATGGGGCGTCAGCACTGCACCCACCGAAATGTGAACGTTGATTGGTTAAGTGGTTTTTCAGATACACCACACACACGCACGCACACGCACGCACACACACACACACACACATTGGTGGATATTTTGAGAAGCGTTTAACCCAGACCATCAGGCCCTGGGGGCAATCATGGCACGAGGGGAAGATGTTTATAAGGCGCAAAGAAGCTTCCTTCCTAAAAATGTGTATATTAATGCCCGCCTGGGATAGTTCATGTTAAATTCATATGCACAAGGGTCCAAACAGTGAAGAGTTTGAAATGTTTCGCAATTAACCCAATGGGCAGACGTGGCCGACCCGTGTCTCAGTAGAATTTAAATTCTAAAGGATTCCTTTGTGTATTGTTTCATTCTCAAGTCATGAAAGAAAGGCTATAGTTCTATCGTTTCTTTGTGAAAGTGGTTACGTTTGGCTCGAAATCAACAGAGCAAATGTGAAAGTCTTTGTCTGGATGCTCCTCCAGTGATTTGGGCACAGCAGCAGTTCCACTCCCGGTCAAGGGGAGTTCTTTTTTGCTCGTGATGTCACATCTACACTGTTATTATGTCCTTTGTTAAAATGCTATTACTAACTAATTAACTAACTTTCTTTCTTTCTTGTGGATTTATTGAATTATGACCATCAGGTTAAAAAGTGTCAGATCCTGCATCTACAGCAGGGATGTCAAACTCAAATACACAGTGGGCCAAAATAGAAAAATTGGTAAAAGTCGAGGGCCGGAGCCTCTGGACTGTTTCTCTACACAAAGACACCAGTTTACGAGGATGTCCCAGACAAACAGCCAAAAAAAAAGTATTTTGCTGTTTGTCCCAATGTCCCAAAACTCAATGTCCCAAGATGAAACTGCAAGCATTAAAAAGTGAATGCATTATTAAATCCCAGTTTCTTGATCTTCACCAACCACTGCTTTCATAGTAAAATGAGAAAGCAAATCAAATGAATTGAGAAAGTAGAACAATGAGTTGCATTAATTCTTTGTATTTTGTGTGTGGACTACAACTCAGCAAAGGGCCAATTCTAATAGTAATTAAATATCATCCCGTGGGCCGAAAATAATTAATTCAAGGGCCTGATTTGGCCTCCGGGCATTGAGTTTGACATCTATGATCTACAGTATACAGTACAGAAGGTGAGACATGAGCTTTGGCAGGAGAAGAACAGGGAGACTGGGAAAGTTAAGTTATTCATTAAAAATGTCTTTAAATCAACTATCCCAAACATATTAATTATATTATATGAAAAAAAAAGGATGCAATGAAATACACAGAACTAGTGCGTGTAGGCCAAAAACCCATCCAACCAGCAGCGATGTCACATTCTGATTTGTATTGACTGGAAGAATCCACAAATCAGTCAAAGTCAATACTTTGTTTTTATAAAATCACAAAGTCCCCAAACAAGGGGAAAAAAATCCCGATTTTTAGACACCGTCTTCTTGCAAATTCAAATTAATTAGCTGTTTGATGAAAAGTCGACGACTGTCAAGGACCAAGGCTTCAGAAGCTGAGTGCCTGTGTCACTGTAGTTAGTTTTGCGGCTCATATTTCTGTGTGTCTGTGTGTGTGTGTGTGTGTGTGTGTGTGTGTGTGTGTGTGTGTGTGTGTGTGTGTGTGTGTGTGTTTCTCTTTGCACGTCCTTTGTTGTGTGCTGATTCCACCGGTTCCATTGTCCCCTGGTAAATTGGAATCAATGACACCCACTGCTTTTTCAAATTGAAATTCTGCTGGAATTATCGGTCAATGGAAAGTGGCTGAAGGGCGCTACAAAGCCCCTGTTCTCCCTCTCCCTCCTCTCTCTCTCTCCGGCTGCACATTCCACTCAATCCAGTCAATCCACTGACTGATTCATATACTGCGGGAGATATGGATGGCATCCACGTTGCATCATTTTCCTTTCTTTTTCATCTCCGGCTCGTGCCCACATGTAGTTTTTTTTCCTGCATTCTGTGTGGGAATGTGGAGAATGTATGAGTCTGTGTGATGTTCTCGTACCCTCGGTTTTCATGCATAAGCAAGCACACGTCGGACTTTCATGTTTTCACTTTTCATGAGTACATGGCAAGTGTGGCAGCGTTTTTGTGTGTACATTATTCTGTGTGTGTGTGTGTGTGTGTGTGTGTGTGTGTGTGTGTGTGTGTGTGTGTGTGTGTGTGTGTGTGTGTGTGTGTGTGTGTGTGTGTGTGTTTGTTTGAGAGAGACAGATGAAGCAGCCATTTTGTGTCCCTACAATTAACACATGCACTGTGCACATTATCCCTCTATTCCTTCAGGTGTGAGTCCAATCTACTGTGACATCGCTTACTTTGTACTGCACAGAATTCCATGTTCCACACTCTTCCAACTCTTTGAGAGCATAAAACGAACCCAAACGGACTCCTATGGGTCAGAAGAGTGAATGTGTATAGTCACTCTCATCTCTCTCTCTGTAGCCTGGTCTAGCCCTCAATGATTTTGGCCTTGGGGGGCGGGGTTGTCGTGGGATCCACACGGCGGAAGTGCTGCGCTCTGATTTGATCTCACTAACGTGTCGTCATCTCCGGCCCCTCCCCCTCCCGTCCACTGCTGTTCTACGTCACATCATTTAGAGCGACGCCCACCCCGGAAGGTTCACTCCCCCCTCAAGGCCACTTTCCAACGTGCGTTAGTCCAGGCTTTCCGTTTTCGCGCAAGGCGAACGAAAATGAAAGCCTGGGTGTCGAGGCTACTCTCTCTGTAACATTACTGGCCACCGTTCTAGCTGTTACCACTACTGGCATGTTTCCACTGCTATACACCAGCAACGCAACAGATAGTGGCCTATATAATTTTGCGCTAGAGCCTTCGCTATACTGCCAAGCGGGAGCCTCATTTTCTCTATGCTATTATCCTGGTCCAATAAGTATTGCTGCATCTCTGTTTGTGTATTTAGTTTTAATTTAACGGATGCCACGGCATACAGGCCATATGCTGTCTGCGGGCTGGAACGTTAATTCACCCGTCTTATCAACACAGAATATACTGTTGCTTACACTTGACTCGATCCAGTGTTGTAGGAGGAGGAAGCTGCCACAACTTGGGTTTACGCTTTGGGAAGGAAGCGACACACAGCCCCTTTATAAAATATCCAGAACCAGGTTATAGGCTTGGGAACTGAACGTGTGTTCAAACTGGAGGATAGTTGTTTGTTTGTTTGTTAGCAATGGCACTGGCGCACGCACGCACACGCACACGCACACGCACACACACAAAATGAATTATCACCACTTTCCTGTGCACCTTGCTTTGCTAACTGGTACCCTTTTCCCCTGATCAAGTATCCTTACAACTACATTAAAGCAATACTTCACAAAACACATCATTGGTATTGATATTAAATCACACTAACCACACTGCACTACATCATTTGGTGCTCATTATAACAGGTGAGGTCCTAGCTAGCTAAATCTACCAAAAGTACCATATGTGGCTAGCTGAAGCGTACAGGGATGGAGGGTTAACAGCTGCCCCTTTATATGATGTACCCATTGAGGATTTACAAGTCAATGTGATGGGGTCCAAACAGGGCCGGATCTAGGCATGGTCAGGGGGGGCAATGCTCCCCTAAATGCCCAGACTGCCTCACCAAACATGATGGCATGCAAAACAACCCACATTTCAAAGATATTTTAAGTGCTTATATTTAATATGATTTGAAACACTACGGTACTAAACTACAATTGTGACTAAAACAAGACCATTTCAATATTCAAAACAGAAAACTCTGGAGTCGTTTGGCTTTATGCATGCTGCATGTCTGTTGCAACTTCAACAATAACTGACGTTATTATTGATGTTTACTTGCCTAATATAAGTGCTGTAACCGAAAATGGTATGGGTGCGGCTTCATGGCCCGTGGTGCGAAGCTGCACTGGAAACAGACAAAGAGATCAGGTCCAAGCCTATCTCATCCTATAGTATAACGTGACGTGAGTATACCATATGTTTTTTCATACTCTCGTCTCTCTCTCTCTTTCAGACCTCTTCCTGTCTCGGCCTCCTTTCAATTCTCACATGTAACACTCGCCCCCCTGTCTGTTTTATTCTCACATCAGGGTTGTCTCAGAATTGGTCGCTGGGGGGGAAATGACGGACCCTGTGGAAAAATGTCTTCCTATATAAGACCAATTCCCTCACAGCGCCCTACTCCTATAGTGGCTGGTGGTAGGATTCACGCTGTGTGTGTGTGTGTGTGTGTGTGTGTGTGTGTGTGTGTGTGTGTGTGTGTGTGTGTGTGTGTGTGTGTGTGTGTGTGTGTGTGTGTGTGTAAGTGTGTGTGTGCGAGTGTTCGTATCCGTCCTTTGATCGTGCACCGCTTCTGAGAGCTGAGGGAGTCTTTGATCTGTCTTCGCCCAAGTTAGGGACACAGCTCACAGGAGCTGACAGCAGGACTACAGTACAGGTAGCAGGGGGCGAGAGAGACAGACAGACAGAGAGAGAGAGAGAGGGGGGGGGGGGGTTGCTGTTGAAGAATGAAAGTTGTTGCTGTCAGGTGAGAACATCATATCTCCAGAATTACATTTTTGTTGATGTTTCTTTGTAAATGACCTCTGTGTGTGAGCCTGTAGATATCCTACATCGTCCAGTTTTTGGTGTGTGTGTGTGTGTGTGTGTGTGTGTGTGTGTGTGTGTGTGTGTGTGTGTGTGTGTGTGTGTGTGTGTGTGTGTGTGTGTGTGACGAAGATGACATGATGTATGGTGATGTGCGATGATGAGAGCGCCGCTCACTTCGCACAGGTGTGAATTTCTCATTTCCATTTTCTTTTTGACTGAAGTGAAAGTGGCTTAGTCCGACGACGGCGCATTTTACAATAATTATCGAACCAATAAAAAAGCTATTAACAATAAGCTTGCGAGGCTTATTCTGAAAGGTATACCAGTAGTTTCTGGGGACATGCGGGGTTACCACCGGACAGTGACATGCACAACGGACAGGTACAGCCGGAAGCACGATGCGCAACAGGGGGTGAGGGGGGTGTGGGTCTGGCAGGAGCAGGAAGAAAGAGAGATATTGTGGATGAAAGTGCAAGCGGGTCATGTGTTGTAGGAGTGTGGAGAATGTGTGAGAGGGAATGTAGAGAGAGAGAGAGAGAGAGAGGGAGAGAGAGAACAGACGTTAAGGCTACAGCATGTAGTTCATGGCGGACTGACCCAGCTATGCGGTGACACACCGACGACCGCCAGCGTCACAAAGCAGACTTGGAAGGTTGTTAAGAGCACAGAACGGCTCCTCTGCCACAGGGCCAAGGCCATATATACTCCTATATATCACTGTAAAGCACTGAATGTATTGTGCGGTCTGTCTGCTTGCAACATACAGAGCGTGACCTATAAGAGCAGGGTCAGAAAGAACGCCAAACTGGAAGTTCACAGAGGACATGGTGTGGGACGCAAAGTATGCATTGTATAGTAGCGGCGTGGTGTATATAGCTTCAAAAAAATAAAAAAAAAACACTAATAAGAGGACTGTATTGCACCTAAACCAAAGAGAGGATATGTCAGGACCTCATGCTGCAGGTAGGAGGTTGGTAAAGGAGAGAATGACACAGAGGTAGACAGAGAAGGTGTGTGTGTTTTCATTAAAGAGAAGTTGTGCTGTGCACGCACGCACGCACGCACGCACGCACGCACACACGCACACACGCACACACACACACACGCACACACACACACACACACACACACACACACACACACACACACACACACACACACACACACACCGCCTACCTGTTTGGTCAGCGAGTGTTAAAACTGGAATGATAAGCTATCAGATAATGATAACAACAGACACTGAATGGCCTAACCCCTGTATTTATTATTGTTCACTTTAGTTGTGTGGTCTTCTAACAGAGCTTCATGTTTTCTCTTGCACTGCAAGCGGCTAGGAGGGAATACCACGTACCACAATACTATTCTTTTTAGCTCTTTTTGCTACATTTATCAGGGACCGGGATTGCAATTATGCACTTTAATAACTTCTCTGTGTTATATCACACAGGATTTCATTTAGAATGTATTCATTCTAAATAACCTAATATTCATAAACCAAACAGTGCAATAACGGTGAATTGTTTATTGCATACTTGCATACTTATAATGCAGGGGCTTTCAACAGGTGGTCCGGGGACCACCAGTGGTCCTTGAGAGGGTTCCAGGTGGTCCCCAGCTAAGTTGTTTAACCAGATGTAACTCTTGAGAACGTAAAAATGAAACCAAATGGACCCTTGCGGGTCCATTTGGTTTCATTTTTATACTCTCAAGAGTTAAAATAATCATCATGTGAATTAGCCCAAGTCTACACAACTAAAAGATTAATGGTCACGGAGAGAAGCAAAAGAAATCTTTAGTTTTGGGGTCTGAGGGGCTAAAGTGTTGTTCAAATGCTGAATAAATAGTGGTCCCTGGAGTCAAAAGGGTTGAAAACCCCTGTTATAATGGAATTCAAATCTGTGCTCCTGGAAATAACATGCTTTGGTAAATTGTGTTCCCTGAGCCCAGCCTCAGCTTGGCGTTGGGTGTATGAAGGGTTGTTGATTCACACAGTAGCGACCAGGGGCGGATTGGCACATATTTTCCCACCGGGACAATTTTGCCTTTGCCAGGCCACCCTGGTGGGGGGCAGCTGGTTAACCAGATGTAACTCTTTGAGAGCGTAAAAATGAAACCAAATGGACCCTTGCGGGTCCATTTGGTTTCATTTTTACACCCTCAAGAGTTATAATATTCATCATGTGAATTAGCCCAACTTAGTCTACACAACTAGAGAATGTAGAAGATTAACACCTTTTCTTTTTTGAAGGATAGAAACACTAGTTTGCCTGGTCTGGGCCTGGCGCCCTGGCCTGCCTTGGAATTTTCAAAAAAAAAACCTTTCCAGGCCACTAGGTGGCGCAGGCCACCGGGAAAACTCCCTGCACTCCAATGGCCAATCCGCCCCTGGTAGCGACTACACCTGCACTGTGCTAATTGATAACCTGTCACACATCTTCATCAGAATCCAACACTCTCAGTTGTTGATGATGAACATTTTAACTCTTTTACGCTCTCTCTTTACGCTCTCTGGAACCCTCTGAAGGACCACTGGCGGTCCCCGGACCACTACTTAAAAACCCCTACTGTAGCTATTTTAGCTTCATTTGGAGGTAATTCCGCTCTAAATGGGAAGCCTGTAGCAATCCAATGCAATTTGTTAGTTTTAGCAATTTGTTAGTTTTAGCATTTCGTTTTAAAAATCCTACTATGTGAACTGGAGGCCATATTGATTGAAAAATAAATTAGAATTCCAAATAAAATTATGCTCTTATGACGCTCCAAATGGGTAACATGACCTAACAGACCTGACATGCTTGCCGCATACTGCAGACAGACTACACTTTGATATGGCGCAGTGTGTGTGTGTGTGTGTGTGTGTGTGTGTGTGTGTGTGTGTGTGTGTGTGTGTGTGTGTGTGTGTGTGTGTGTGTGTGTGTGTGTGTGTGTGCTGCCCTCTACCAGCCTTGAGAGAGCCCACCTCATGACATCAACATGTTGTGAGTGTTTCAGCAGCTTGGAAGGTAGCCATTTCACTACTGCAATACATCCTGCTTCATAATTATTTGGATCGTTCAAGGTCTCTCTGTGCTGGACGCCAGCCAGTTTAATTTATAAAACAGTCAAAACAACGCCAAAGACAGCCTGTGGATTTACACCTTGTTTCCACACACTACTAGCCCACAGCAGTGGATCACACACACCAGGCAGGCTGACTGCAGCAGAATAAACAACACGCTACAGCTATGCCAAGTTATTAATTGTTTAAACGGGACGAAAATTGGTTATTTACCATGAGGCCATGCGCACATAATGAGCTGTAGAAGACAAAATATTATTCACAAAACTTAAAATTGCTGGCATTGAAATGCTCAAACTGTGTCTGAACAATTATGTATTTAATTCATTATGTCAATTGGATGTCAATTCAAGTTTTATTTAAAAGGATCCCTGCTTAATAAGACAAATGTGCCTTAAAACACTATACTTGCCTTCTATAACTAAAACATGCAGATAAAAACACCTTCGATACTTTATTTCTTTCATAAATAGAGAATCTTTCACTCTATAGGAGGTGCTCCTGTCGCAGGATGATGATGTCACAGAGCATGTTCATCCATATATTGTATAGAGCTAGACCACACGTGACATCATCATCCTGCGCCAGGAGCAGTTCCTGTTGAGTGAAATATTCTCTATTTATGAAAGAAATAAGATGCCATTGGTGTTTTTATTTGTTTATTTTAGTTATATAGGGAAAGTATAATTCTTTAAGCGATGTTTATCTTATTAGACAGGGATCCTTTTAACAATTTATTTGTTTATTTACTTTTTACCAATTGAACGTGCAGCGGAGCACTTGCAAGTCTTGCATGCATGCACGATTATACCCGTTGTCGCTTATTTTATGCACATACATGGAGATTTATGTATATGTCTGTGTCCACTTTATACCCAAATATGTTTCACATTGGGTAGCACAAACATGCGTCGGGCAACCAAATGGTCAGCGACGCGACGCCCCTGTCTGCATGAAGCATTGCTTTGAAGTGCGTTTTGCTGCTGTTCCAGAGTATGTCGATTCTAGAATGAAGTTGTTTTTGATCGACTGATTGATCAATCGACTGATTGATCGATCAAATACTTTATTCAGAAATGTAAAACAGCGCATGGCCCATGCTAAAGCTAAAAGGATAATACAAATTGTGGGCTAGTTTCCATTCTCATCCTGTGATTTCATTTCATCAACAATATTCATACAAAATGAACACAACGATACATGTCGTCAACAAAAAGAAATACCGGTAAGTATGAGAGAGATGGGGAAAGTACATACTACATTTACCGCCACTTTTAGTCTCCTGATACATTTTGAAATATGTTACACATCCATAGTCTCAAGTTACATTTTGTAGGCTACATGTGTATATAGGGTTAGGAGATATGCAATGATATACAGCATACAGTGCCAAAATATTCCTATCGGCCATGGTCAGTCCAAAAGTCTGTGATTGCTGATTGATTTGTTTGACAAAAAGCAATTAATTGGACTCTGATTTTTGTAGCGCATACAGTATGTGTTATATATATATATATATATACAGTATACATATTGTGTATATATATATATATGTGTGTGTGTGTGTGTGTGTGTGTGTGTGTGTGTGTGTGTGTGTGTGTGTGTGTGTCTGTGCGTGTGTGCGTGCGTGTGTGTGTGTGTGGTCTGAGTGTGCGTGTGTGTGGGGGTTTCTATGCTAACAGAGATGCGGCACAGGCACGGATAATAACTTCATACCATTTCTGTGACTCATGGATATAGGAATATTGATCCAAGACAGTCACAGCTTTATGTTCTTCTGATTCTTTGACAATGAGGCCATTAAGGCTTGAGGGCTTTTATCTAAAGTGCCTTATTGTAACAGCAACTAGATGCATTTCTATTACAAATGCCCCCCCGGGGAAAGAATAGAAGCCCTTGGCAGTTTAAGTGACATGCTCTAGAATCTATCCATTCAGCTTCATATGCAAGAAGTGGCAACGGAGGCTCATTTTAAAGGAAGACACAGACTTTTAGGAAAATTAGCTCGTCATTCAACGATGCCATTATATGTGTATGTCGTGACTGTGTTTGCAGTTGCACTTTTTTGGAGGGGGAGAGGACTCAAAGGACTCAATGCTTCTTTGTCATGGCATTTTATTAAATGCATGTTACATATTTACATTCATATTTCTTCACGCAACATTTGGTTTCATAGGTTTATCTTTTTGGATCGTTTTCGCAGCATTGCCTGTGTTCTGTCTGATGCGATGCAACAGCACGAATGAACGCAATGTGAACCTTTTATGCATAACCAGAAAATGCCTCTCCAAGTCAAGGTTAAAGTCAAACACATGTGAAAATTGCATCAGAGTTGATCATCTAGGCATGCACTGCACAACCTTTTTTGGCTTTGGTTAACTCCCCCCAGACACACCAACATTGTTTATGTGATGCACCTTTGTACTTGTGGGCACTGTTGTTTTACATACAGACACGCACACGTTAAAGTTCAGCATCTGATATGGTCCTTAATAATTGTTCATGCCGAGAGGGCAGGGTCAAAGCTATGAGAGTTGGACGTTCAAGAGAGAGTTGTGGAGGTCAGTACCACAGAGAGACGAAATTAACCATACTGAACATTCTTGCTCAAGGCAAAGCCGTCCATGTTTTACATGCATGGATTGTAAAGTACGAGACAATAACATTTTGCGTGCTTGGCCTGCAAATCATGTCAGGAGAAAATAGTAGTGTAAATCCCATACACCCAATGGACAAGTTGCAGACGATTGGCTATAGTTCTATACTCCATAGCCTGGGGGGACAGTGGGCCTGAGATTATAAATTCACAAAAAAATAGCATATTGCTGTCGTTGGCCAATTAAAATCACACCCCACCTTGCATTTGTCTGGAATCCCTTCACCTCTTAGGCTGACTCATTCGTCCCATGCTAAATGAATTTGTGTGTGTGGGGCGTGATGCATGCGCCAAGCTTATGTGAGTCAGTGTATATATGAGGCCTTAGGGCCCTATTTCGCGTGAATCGGTGAATCAGCGAGGAGCACGTGACCATTCTGCCGGTACCCACACTGCTGCAGTGAGATGGTCTGGATTAAGCTGAATATATTATCAGTGTGGGTGTGTTCCAGCCAGGTGGAATCAATCATAACCAATCAGATGATTGCTTTTTATTGCCTTTAAGAACAGTGCGGTGCTGCACTTCCGTAGTGTCACGGAAGAAGAGACATGGAAACTTAATTTCTCCCAAGAGCAAACTGATGTCCTTGCCACGGGAGGCGGAGAGTTGTTTAGCTTGGGTGGAAATAACAAATGCCGTTAATAAGTTTGGCACTGGTCCTATGAAAGCATTTCTCAGAAGAAGAAACTTGTCTGGTGAAGCAATACAGGTTTTCAGCTGTGTAAATGTCTATCATGCTGACCAATTGGTTTATGAAAGAGAGAAATTCAGTATTATACTGTATATACTGAAGGGAAAAAATGAAAACATTTCACTCATAGCATTGTTGCATGCGAGTAAAAGTAAAGGTCTTGAACCAAACAAGTAAGTGCCAATGTTGGATTTGAGAGACTCCGCTAACTATAGAGTATACACCACCTTCTAGCCAAGGTGACCTTGAAAAAGGCTCGTACAGTAGGTGATGCGCACACATACGTGCAAGTGTGCGTATACAGAAAAATGTTCAGGCCACGTAGTGAACTAAAAATATACTGGATTGCTGAAATATACAAGTTAATCCAGGACGGGCGAAATCCATTTGCGACTGCGCCCACGGCCGTCACAACGTCCTAATTGTCGGGAGCCCGTCAGGAGATGTTACCGATAGGAAACGGTCGCCAGGGAACGGTCACGGTCGCAACTGTTTCTTTTTCTCAAGAATTCACTGTTGGGCAACTGCCGCGGTCGCAAATGGATTTCACTGTCTCTCTCTGAAGTCCTTCTGTAAGTTTCTCATGGGTGTATCTGCGCTCACTGGTGGGTGGTGCCAGCAATGCAAGTAGTTGGAAACCCATGATATTATGTCTGTGTTCCTTTCATGCCCAGATGTGGAGTTCTTTGTCGGACAAGCCAATGGACAAAACAAAACATTTAATTTTATGCTTTGTAAAAAGGTTCCACACAAACTGCAACAACACATCCCATCTATGCCTCACTTTACGGCTGAAGGCAATCTAGCAGAATCCATCGCTAAAACTGGGTGGAAACTATCAAAGAGTTAACGCTTTAAGTAAAACACTTTGAATGAAATGTGCTGTATAAACACATTTGCCTTGCCTAGAATGAGAACAGATCAAAACAAAATGGGCCTCTTGTGACATCCCCGAAAACATACACAGGAAGAAAGCCAGCGCAAAGTGGAACAGCTTTACTTGTTCCAGATACACTATTTAGATATCATGGATGCAATTATTAATCATTCAGCAATAAAGAGAATATTCAGCTACAATCTATTATACAGTGGCTCCCCGCGCCTCTCTTTTAAAAGTAAAATCACACCCGTTTGAAGGGAGTGGTGCCATGAGTTCTGGGGGGAGGGGGGGGGGGTCCCTTGGGGACTTCCAGACATACAGAAACAAGCCCAGGGTGCCACCTTGGACCTGTTCTGGCGAGCCGCTCTGCATCCAAAGCGGTCAAGACATGTCAGAGTTAGCATGTGGTCCCCGGTGGGGGGGTACTCGGTAGAACAGCGCTTATAAATCTGATTCTCCGAGAGCGAGAGAAAGAGAGAGACTCACTTGCATCATAATTAATATAGCCTGGGAGAGTAGAGAGACCAAAGAGACAACTGGATGCATACGATAAGTAGGGGGAGATCCACTAACGACTTGGTCACAACCATGTCGCAACCACTTGCTTAGTAGTCAGACAGGGGACGGGTCGGGGGCAGTAGAAAGGGGGGGCAGGTGTCCTGTACCTCTTCGGTGCCTGGTCACACAGTGAGGAAACCCTGAGCCTAAACATAAACACGAGCACGAAGCCGTACATGCACTGCTTCGTGCTCGTGTTTATGTTTAGGCTCAGGGTTTCCTTCATCTCATCTTCTCCCTCTTGAAGGTTGAGGTTCCCACGTGGAGAACGTTGTCCATCGTGAAGGTCGGGCTCCTGGCTTTCTTTCAAAAATTTCTTGACTAACTTTTTAGAGAGCACATTAACCACACAGGCTTCCTCTGCATCAGAGTGATTTTGAGTCAGGTCACCTCAAAAGCCTCAAGCCAAACACCGTTACTCAACAATTCATCAGAAAGTGCTGCGGGACAGCGTGTGTGGGAGTCAAACACAGAAAAGCATCCATTGGTTCTGACAACTGCACAAGTATAGTCAGTAAAGGTTAATAAACATAATCTCATAAAAACACATGCTATTGCCTCATCTAGTGGAAACAATGTACCCTGCCATCCTCTAGCAGGTTCTTCAACACCATAACCAGAGTAATGTTTGACCACGCTCTGCTGAAATAAATAGATCAAACAATCCATCAGGCAATTCTTCAACTGCAATAAATCCATGTACATCTGAAATCAGATGTCTTTGATGTGCATACAGTTCATTCCGTTTATGTAGAGCAGGGGTGTAAAACTCAAATACAGAGTGGGCCAAAATTTAAAACTGAACAAAGCTGCGGGGCTAGGTTCCAGGTGGTCTCCAGCTAAGTTGTTTAACCGGATGTAACTCTTGAGAACGTAAAAATGAAACCAAATGGACCCTTGCGGGTTTCATTTTTACGCTCTCAAGAGTTAAAATATTCATCATGTGAATTAGTCCTAATCCACATAACTAGAATATTAATGGTCATGGACAGAATCAAAGGAAATCTTTAGTTTGGGGGGTCTGTGGTGCTAAAATATCCTCGAATGGTGGTCCATGGCTCAAATGCTGAATAAATGGTGGGCCCTGGGATGAAAAACCACTGCTGTATATTACAGAGCAGACGGCAAAACAACAGCAGAGCATTATGGGATTTGTAGTATTAACGGTCAATGCAGTGTTACATCGGTTCCACAGCTGTAAAATACCGGAGGACCAGCTCTAATGTTAATTTGATGTTGCCTCAAGGGCCAAAGGAAATTACACAGCGGGCCAAATTTGGCCCACGGGCCAAAGTTTGACACCTATGATGTAGAGCCTCATCAAAATCTTCCTTTGTCCAGGTGAAGTTATTTGTGATTTGAGATTACTCATGGTTATCGCTCCTGAGGACCACCATGATCAGGACAACAAGAGAGGCCAGCATGTCGTCCTCATCACTGCCGGTTGACCCACCCTGACCTCCATCTTTAAGCTTTTTCCTGTTCCCCTTTACGGTAGTTTTCCTTCGCCTCAGGCATCTTTCTTTCAAAATATCTTGTTAGCAGGCTGTCTTATGCAGTTGTGATTTGCAGCAAACTTAGTGGAAATAATTGAAATACAATCACTGTCTAGCCATATACCATGAGCCCAAGACAAGTGCAATGATGGCATTTTGAGTAATATTGTTCCAGCACAGGCAAGTGCTGAGGCAAAACGCAACCATCCATCCATTCCCTGTCAACTACTGATAGCAACCACCCAGTGAGTTCCAGACTACTGTAGATAACAGGCCTTTCTAAGAGCATAATTGTCTTTTTCATTTTTAAAAACAATTGCCTACAGGCCAAGTAAGTCACTAGGCATGTCTGACTCTACGGGGAATCCTCTCAAATCTCCCAATGTCCAATTCCGGCCTGCCTTTTTAGTAATTAACAGTTTGTAATTACAAACTCGAAAATCAACAAATGCTGGATAACTTAAAACAGAGAGACTTTAGTTCACAACTGAACTTTCAGTGGGCATCTGGGGACTGAACCGTACCTTGGGTGATCAGTTGGATATTACTGATTATAGTAGGTAGGGGTAGGGCTGTAACTAATGATTATTTTCATAATCAATTCATCTGCTGGTTATTTAAATGATTAATTACGTTGTGACAGTTTACACACACACACACCCACACACCCACACACACCCACCCACACACACCCACCCACACCCACACACACACACACACACACACACACACACACAAATTTTAGACATGTTTTAACTAACACAAAATACATTTGATTAGCTGCTAATTAGGCTGCTATCCATGGCGGCTTATTCTGCATACATTTGATTAAAGAATAGCTACATATGTGTCAGTCTAAAAGGAGTGAATATTCAAGGAGTGATCCAATATAGAGCTACATAACCATTGTTGCCGGTATGTGTCATATTTAGGGTTAAGGTTAGAGACGGCTCACTCCTCTAATTAAATTACTTCATTGATTAATCGTTGCAGTCCTAGCAGTAGGTATACACAACTTGAATCGAAGCCATTTTAATACGATTAACAATTTGACAAAGATTGACAATTTTTTGCTTGAGCTGATGGAGATCACCAGCAGGTCCAGAGTTTTGTACTATATTGTAGCATTTCTGTGAAAGAGGGCAGTGAAATGAGCAAGATTAAATAGAACTCCCTGGCTGGGGACACTGAATACCAACAGAAATGTCACCTCTCACTCTCAGTGTTGCTGGATGAGTTAGGTTTGTTTCACATGCAAAATTGAAATTGCGAAATTGTAATTGCCTCACGGATATATGTATATTTTGGGAAATTGGTTGTGCACTAATTGTTTTTAGACTCATTGGTGTGTAACGACTTTAACATATTCTAGTCTGATGATTTTGATTAGGAGGTTGATGCTGTTTTGCATAAGCGGAGACTTATGAGTAACCTGCGCGTGGAAGACGTGCTCCAGCGTCTTAGTAGTTTGATTACGGTAATGTTCTTCTTGTTGCACGCCTACTATTAATAGTTTCAGTTTATTCAGAACTCTGCTGCTCATCTTTTGACTAACAAACAGACTATTTAGGAAAGTGTGAAAGCATGGAAAATAGTCTCCTTCTAAATATCAGTACAGTACTGTGCTATTGTCATTTCCTACACTGCAATATAGAGATACCGTAAAATTTGAAGGTTAGCAAGGGCATTTGCACCGTTTTGCAAATTATGCACTGGTTGTGGTTGGGCATTATAAAAAAAGTGCACACTACGGCACCTACTTGTACAATTTGCAAATAAAGGAACTAAACACATCAGCGTCTACAACCTCGGCCTAATCTCTCACGTCACTCCAGTGGCGTTTCTAAGCAATTTGGTGCCCCAGGCAGGATTTTCCCTGGAGCCAATGAATTTGGAAGGTCCATTTGGTTTCAATGAATTTCATTGGTAAGGGGGTCTCAATAAATTTCATTGGTTCGATGATACCCAGCATTGCAATGTAAAACATCGACGTACATTATAATACACTGCTCTCTTTGTAATGAAAATGGCCCATGCCCACTGGTTAAAAAAAAAGTCTATAAAAAGAACGGGGTGAACTAGGTGGACAAAATATATCCCTGCAAAGGGATACAAATATTAACCATTTTTTAACTAAAGAACATATTATAGGCGTTTTAAATGTTCAATTCTAGTTGTAGAGGGCAAGTATAATACTACAGTATTTACCCATATGGAGTTTATTACCCCTCTCCCCTCATGGAGCCTCAGGCAACTGCCTTGTCTGGCTAATGGCAAAAACGCCCCTGGGTTGATCTGTCCTCACCAAACCTACACCAGGCGTTTTCAACCTTTTTCATCCCACCATTTATTCACCATTTGAGCCACGGACCACCATTCGAGGACATTTTAGCCCCACAGACCCTGCCAAACTAAAGATTTTCTTTGCTTCTGTCCATGACCATTAATCTTCTAGTTGTGTAGATTAGGAATAATTCACATGATGAATATTTTAACTCTTGAGTGTAAAAATGCCAGGGTCCATATGGTTTTATTTTTACATTCTCAAGAGCTACATCTGGTTAAACAACTTAGCTGGGGACCACCTGGAACCCTCTCAAGGACCACTGGTGGTCCCCGGACCACCTGTTGAAAACCCTTGCTCTGCACTCAAGACATGCACCATAATTAATTATGTGGCCAATACAGAATACAGTCTATCAAATACAAAGATAATGGACTGAGGGTTTGCAAATGGTTAGTGGTTTGCACCACTATAGGCATAATCAGCAACAGCGGCAAACAAGGAAACAGTGTTGCCAACTTGGCACATTTGTTGCTATATTTAACTTTTTTTTTCAGTCCCCCCCCTAGCGCAAGAATTAGTGAAAAACTCCTGGCAGAAAATCTAGTGCTTTTTTGCTGGGGAGTTGATAGAAAGGACCATTGGTAACCAGATGGACCCTTATAGATCTGTAACTCTTGAGAGCATGAAATGAAACCAAATGTGCCAGTAAGGGTCCATTTGGTTTCATTTGGTTTTCATTTTAAATTATATTTAATTTCAGTTTAAATTATATTTAATTAATTCTGAATTACCTAATTTTCAAGAATCTACACAATGAGAAACTGTAGAAGAATTGTTATTTTGACCAACGTTTGGCCAGTTATCTCTCCTAAATTAGTAAGACATCAAATGGTGGTCTGTTCGTAAAATGCAGAATAAATATTGGGTAGGAAAATGGCTGAAAAACCACTGCTCTAGCGGATTCTAGTGCATTTTGGAAGTGCCACTAGTGCATTTAGGATTTTGCCAGTTGGCAACACTGCGCAAGGAAAGAACAAAATAACTTTCAGGAGAATTCGCTTTGTCTTCCCATTTATGCTTTGAGAGTCTGTGAAAAATAAAGCTGTCTGAGTACATTATTGCCCCCTCCTCCTTTCGTGAGTCGGAGCATCTGGTATGCGTCGCCTAAATCGCTACTACGGCCGTCCCACCTGCTCTTCCTGGGGCGGGCGAGGTGTTCTAGATCAAAGTACCCCCAGAATGAAGAATTAAGACTTCAGTTCCACTTGGCTCTCCGTGTGCTAGCGATGCGCCGCACATCTGTTCAGCCCACACTGCTGTTTCAGCTACACGTGCGCTCGCGCACACACACACACGCACGCACGCACACAGTTTCCCTAGTAACCTTATTTTTTCTCTTTCAAACTTTTTTTTTGCTACATAGAAGTATGCTATTGCTACACCACCCATTCATTCAACAAAGAGCTTTTATAATGATATATTTCTTTCATCCTACTGTATAATATACTCTTTTTCTTTCTTTTTTTTGCAAATCCATTATTCTGATGGTTGAATGCATGTTCTCTTTTTAATGATGCAGTTGTCTTTGGGGCGCATAAATTGAAATGTGCTAGCTGTGACCCGTTCACAATTTCATTAGCCACATACAACCCTGGGTTTTGATGAAAGACCTTAATTCAGCACAGGATGCAGTGGAAAAAGCCAACAATGTTAATTCGGTCCCCGCCGGTTATGAGTGTCTGCGTGCTTTTTTGCACTTTTTATTATTTTTATTAGTGTGTGTGTGTGTGTGTGTGTGTGTGTGTGTGTGTGTGTGTGTGTGTGTGTGTGTGTGTGTGTGTGTGTGTGTGTGTGTGTGTGTGTGTGTGTGTGTGTGTGTACGCGCTCTAAAGCAATTTGTATGTATGCCATATCGCCATTATGCATCCTGATAACACATATTTTCTCTTAACCAGGACCATAAAAGAAACCTAGGAAGAATAGAAGGAGAAACAGGGTATTTCTTTATATTCGTGCTGAATAAGAAATTGTCAGCTAGGTACAGAAAATGGTATACATACTCTGTGACAATGCAGCTGCATGAAAACTAGGGCTGAATAACGGTCTCATTAAAATAGCTTGCGCCAAAGTGTTTGTGTTTACTTAAACTGAAGTGGCTAATATTGTCCAAATTAGTGTTTTAGTGTCTTGTGCATGCTGTAGGTTTTGGCGGAATGAATTATGAAAGCGGCAAAACCTGTCATCAGTGTTGTCACATGATGTTAAACCAATCTCTCAGCGGGGACATAAAATAAACCAACAACTCGGGCTAAGTGAATGAAAAAAAGACATCAAAACAAGTTTATGAGAGTCGGTAGAACGTATGGTCTGGCGCAAGATGCCTAGTTTGACAAATTCCATCATTTGTATTCAGCTGTCAAGCATGTCAGCCATGGTTGTTTGTTGAGAGCATTCTGGCAGGCTCAGCAGGTTCAGAGCACAAAGTCATATCCTCTGTGAATCTGGATGTTTTCGCTGGCATTTCCCCAAGACATTTCATTTTTCCTGGGGGTTATGGGAAGTAATCTTTTTACAGCATTTAAGCCCGGATGATGCCAGAAGTTTGCTTTAGCCAAACCAATACTAATAAGATTCTCTTTAGGATGAGGTGGAACGGCCTTTTGAAAAACTATTTTGGACCATTTTAGTGTCCAACTGTCGACTCAGCAGTCGAGTTATATGATCTACAACCTCTTTCCCCATGTCCTATCAGCCTACTGTACTAGAAATTAAGTAATAAAAGTAAAGTAAAATAAAGTCCTCCCCCAAAAGAGAAAAATCTTAATGTATTACGCCTAAGTATGTATTTTCATTATACTACAATGCACAATGCATGCAAAATAGCATTTTAGCTATGTTGATTATTGCTTTAAAGATAGAGTGCCATGATTTTTTTGTTATTTGAAGAGTAATGATTTTTTCAAAAAAAGTGTACAGTGTTTGTTAAAATGTCATTTTCTTATTATTCCCTTCAACCAGTTCATTAAGTATGCCTGGTTTGCCTGGTGGGTGTTGATGGGTGGAGATCCACCTGAACTGAAGCCACACCCACAGCTTTAGTTGTAGGGTAAAGGAGGAGGAGTTAGTGGAGTTTTTTACATTGGCACGTTTTACTGGAAGCCCCCAGGAAGAAACCCTAACTACAAATGGAAGACATCAGTGCACATATACGTTTTACATACAGTCAACTCTCAAACAAAATTGGAAAAAATACAAAATTCATGGCACCCCCTCTTTAATAATTCAATATTAACATGACCATGCATTTCTTAGTGAGCAGTAGACTGGAAAATGAATACCATGCAGGATATGAATGGAGACAAGACCGCAATGACTCTTTTCTGTCATCGCGTTGGACGTGTGTTTGATATGTATTTACATTACATTTCATACAGTAATTATAGGTAATTATAGGTAATTATAGGTGACCCAGCATAACCCAGGTTGACCAAATGGACCCTAGCAGGTCCATTTGGTTCCATTTCTACCCTCTCAGGAAAAAGGGGTCTGAAAGAAAAAAATCATTAACATGGTGAAATACATCTTGATGATGTCATCAGATGTATTTCACCATGTTAATGATTTTTTTCAGACCTCCATTTTTAGGAAATACAGAATTGGGGGAACTTTTTTATCATGTCCACACAACATCTCTAAGGTATATTAATGATATGATGTGATTAGATGTTGAAAATGGGTGGAGTTCCCCTTTAAGCACATATTTACATGTCAACTTCAGCTCTGATATTTATTTCAGACTTGCTCTAGTATGTGCAGACAAACTGTGCTCTAAACTCAAAACTCATTTTGCATGAAAATAAAGTCAGGTTTTCTCCTCTCCTGAACAGTTAGCCCCTCCCAATGACTCAACCTCAGTTAGAATTGCTCACATAGGTCACTATTGGTCACTATAGACTCACTGGTCGCCTGTACTTCTGTTCTGTGGCTTCCGAGATACCACAATGTATAGAACATTTCCCCCGGTTAATCAATCAATCAATCAATCAATCAATCAATCAATCAATCAATAGTAGCCCCTCTGGAATGTACCAACAGTACAGGGAAGGAGCTGTCGAAGACAGCATGTGCTGCTGGCTGACAGCATCAGCAGACATTCTGACAACTGTCACAGGTTTCTGTTTGGGTATCCTTTCCACCCAAACTCTAGCGTGTTCTCAGTGGAAGGATCCTACCACAACAATATACAAACAAGCAGCCCTGTTTGGTACAGGCACCAATTTGCTATTGGTTCCTGGTTATTCAGGACCAATAACGTACAGAACTAGTCTCTATAACAAACTGAGAAAGTGCTAAATGGACTGGGCTTTATACAGCACTTTCCTCTAAAGCAGGGCTTTTCAACCTTTTTGACACCAGGGCCCACCATTTATTCAGAATTTGAGCCATGGACCACCATTTGATGACATTTTAGCTCCACAGACCCCCAAAACCCAAGATTTATTTTGCTTTTGTCCACAATTCCAGCCTGGATTTGGGAAACAAAACAGTCAAACATACAGAAGAAAATTACCATTAATCTTCTAGTTGTGTAGACTTTGGCTAATTCACATGATGAATATTTTAACTCTTGAGAGTGTGAAAATGAAACCAAATGGACCCGCAAGGGTCCATTTGGTTTCATTTTTACGTTCTCAAGAGTTACATCTATTTAACCAACTTAGCTGGGGACCACCTGGAACCCTCTCAGGGACCACTGGTGGTCCCCGGACCACCTGTTGGAAACCCCTGCTCTAAAGCGTTTACATTACAATCGATCACATACACCCATTCTCACACTGATGGTGGAGGGAAGCCATGTGTAACTGGCTTACCTCCTTATGTAACTAAGGCAGGTTGTAACTAAGGCAACAACCTGCTCATTGGGAGTAGTTGAAGGTTCAGCCACTTGCTCAAGGACACTTCAACAAGTGACTGCCGCCCTGCCGCAGTTGAGTAATACTGTGTTGTGCTTTTGTATTATCGTATTAAACTACGTTACATACTGTATGTAGTTTCATAAACAGGTTGCTTGTGTTGTACCTTATGAACACTGCAGCCATTTTGCCAACAAGGTGGTAACTCACAAAGCTATATGAAAAGCTTCAATTATGCTTATTCTATTGGAAAAGTGTTTGTAAAAATCCACCCTAGTTATTTGTTTTTTTTTTTTAGTTTTGGGTTTGGAAGTGCTCGTCGTTGAACATCACTCAGTGGCCAGGTATTTGAACTTGCGCTTAATGCAGGAGGCAGCAGGTGGTTGCTTTACTGATAACGAGCAGCGGCGTCACGCCGGTAACATGTGCATGCATTTTTTGACGTGCGCGCATAGGGACGGAATGGAACAGTGCACACACGCACGTTCACAAGAATGTGCCCCCCCCCCCCCCCCCCCCCCCCCACACACACACACACACACACACACACACATAGACCCAGAAAAATGCTATGTTCTGGATTTCGTCTAGGCTGGCCCACTCGAAAAACAGGTTTCCAGTTACTGCCAGTGATGCCCCCCTGCGACACCCCTAGATCAAGTGCGACTTCGAGTACCCGAATCAAATCATTAGCATTTGTTTAACCATGAGCGTCCTGGTACACGTGACGCCACGCACATGGTAGGGCATTAACACATTTTTTGCTAGTCGAATCGAATACTTTGGTAGTCAAATAATTGTCGACTAGTCTATAGTGATATATATATATATATATATATATTTGTTTTTTTAGCCAATAAAATGTGTGATTCTGGACTTCCCATTGAAACAATGCATGCCTATTACACTACTGTAACTCAGTTACATTATGACATGAAAAATAAGCAATCAACCTACAATCACTACCAACACCACAGCACACATCCACAATGCCTGCTGCAGAAAACTGAAAAATATATATCTAAAAAAATATTATTACCGAATAACGAATAATGAATTAATAGTCGAATAATATTTTGCTAGTCGAATAATCGAATAGTGGAATATTTAGTTAATGCCCTAGCACATGGTGGAAGTAACAAAAATAACAATAAGCAAGACACCCCTGATAACAAGCGCTTCCAAACTGACACTTGGAGGAAAAGAAACATCTACAAGGAATGTCTTGACAGGAAGTAGCTCATAGCATGTCTATGCCGGATTTGTATGAAACATTTTGCAGACAAATAGACGAGTCATTGAGTTTAACATTGTGTAATACAATCAGACATTTCTGTGTGGGTGAATGGACAGCCAATGAAGGAAACACTATACAACTACACTGCAGTTAATTACCAACTTGGCGGCAAGGTGCAAATGTACTGCATACATATGGTCAATGTGTATTTGAAGACCCATTTTAACAGGTTCTACTAGACAAAGAACACGACGGCATCCATGATCAATTTACAAGCCACCAATCTCTCCTCCCTCAGTCCATCCCATTGGTTTAAAGGGGAATTCCACCTATTTTCAACATTTTACTATGTCATTGATGTACCTTTCGAGGCGTTTGGTGGTCATGATAAAAAAAAAGTTCTCCCATTCTGTGTTCCCAAGAAATGGAGGTCTGAAGAAAGCCACTAACATGGTGAAACATCTTGATGACATCATCAAGATGTATTTTCACCATGTTAATGGATTTCTTTAGATTTCTGAGAGCGTACAAATGGAACCAAACAAACAAATGGAACATTTGTACGCTCTCAGAAAAGAAATATTGATAAAACTCCTTACAATATTCCCAGACCTATCCGTCTATATGAAAGACAGGGCGTTACACTGTACAATAAACGGTGTGTGTTCTTGTGCACAGGCGTATGTGTGTGTGTGTGTGTGTGTGTGTGTGTGTGTGTGTGTGTGTGTGTGTGTGTGTGTGTATGTTATGATCATGGTTTAAATGTTTAAACCTTGTTTATAATCGACAGACTGAAACCCCAGGGACAGTCAAGCTCTCCTAGTGCATGGTTGCTATGTGAGCTCTGCAGTTCTTTGAGGCCATGCAATGTTCTGTGTGTGTGTGTCTGTGTGTCTGCGTGTGTGTGTGTGTGTGTGTGTGTGTGTGTGTGTGTGTGTGTGTGTGTGTGTGTGTGTGTGTGTGTGTGTGTGTGTGTGTGTGTGTGTGTGTGTGTGTGTGTGTGTGTGTGTGTGCCGGGTGCATTTTGTGATGGATCACTTTAATGAAATTTGCTTTATGCGTTCCATCCATCCACTAACACCACACTGCACATCTCTCTCTCTCTCTCTCTCCATCTCTCCCTCTCTCCCTCTCTCTCTCTCTCTCTCTCTCCTTCCCCTTGCCTTGTCTATTGACTCACCTTTATTGTACTTTTTATGTCGTGCAGCCTTGATGAGAAACTGTAACTTATTTATTTTTCCTAATCAAAAGGATGGAAGTGGAGATTTGTCTGCGTTTGATCACATTCGATTGTAGAAGGGAATACAAACATGTGGAAATCCGCAAATTCATATCTTTAGTTATTTTTTAATGAATTGCGACTATACATCTCTCCAACTATTCAGTAACAGACAGACGGAGACCAACAAAATAAACTAGACAACAGGAAACAACGCATGAAGAGCACTATAGGACTGAGAGCCATGTTGTCAGGCAGGGGCGGATCTAGGCGTGGGCAGACTGCCCCCCCCAAACACGATGCCATGCAAAACAACCCAAGATATTTCAAATTAAAGTGCTTATATTTAAAACGATTTGAAAGACTACCACTACTGCTACTAACTAACTACGACACGGGCGATGAAGCCGCCCCCATACCATTTTCTCTTGCCCCTTCAACATGTTCTCTTGCCCCCCCCAAATGGCACATGTTACATCTGCCCATGTTGTCAGGGTATCGCAGCCTCCGCTTGTGATTCCTACAATATAGGCTCAATGCACAGCAGCCATAATGGAATGAAATTGGGCCATAGGGTAATAAAGATAGAGACCAAACCGGAGCTCAATCCTTTTACATAGAAGCACCCGGAAGACTGCTGGAAGTACAATTACAGCATAACTCAGTGCATTTCTCGAGCGAGCGGGAGATTAGCATTAGGGCTGACGCACGTGATGTCATGAAGTCTGTCCACTTCCATTACCGTGCTGAAGTCAAGGATGTTAGAAAGAGGATAGGACGCCAAGAGCCTGATGGTGGAGTCCATACTGCTTCATGGAAGGAATAAAAGGAAGTGGACATGCGCAATGGAGACCAAACAGGGGTGTTTTTGCCATTAGGCAGACTAGGCAGTTGCCTAGGGCCCCCCTGGGGTGAGGGGGCACCAGGACGACATGCTTTAAAAGCATGTCGTCGTAATTGTATTTCCTTGAATGTATGGAATGCATATGTCAAAAAAGGTCATATCTGTCTACCTCCTAAGGATGATGAGCAATATTTTAAATACATTGCATTGTATGTCATAGTGCTGGACTATGCATGGACATGGACTTTTGACAGTTCCTATTGAGTCAAATATTCTGTAGGGGGTATAGAGGGCAATCAAATAATATGTTTTAAGACACATTTGTCTTATTAGACAGGGATCCTTTTAAAGGAACTATGAGGGTGCCTGGACCACACTTTGAGACCCACTGGTGTACAGTAGCAGACTGTTTCTACTGGTGAGCCAACATGCGCAATAACAGCACCCAGAGGCTTCGTTAGTGTAATTGACACCACCTGAGAAAGAAGCAAGGAAGAGGCCCCACATCGCCTGTTGCACAAATTGGAGCCTATTGAAGCTACGAGGCAGATGGAGCTTTGATTGGTTGTTTGTATTAATATAATGCCAAAGACACGCCCATTCAGGGCCCATTTAGAGGCTGCAAAGGGCATTTTAGCGTCCGGAATACACCTCTACGTTGCGACATTTATTAGCATTGTGAATAATAGGGCGCTTGGAGGCCACACACAGTGCCCGAGGCTCTCACACTCCACCCATCTGTACCCACGAGGCAAATTACAATATCCAAATTTCTGCTGGGTTGAATACTCAGTCCTGATGCCTGACCCAGACATCAGTCACGTCCCGGTCATTTGCTTTTGGACAAGCCATTGAAGACCAGAGAGACAGTGAGATACCCAGTCTGTCCACTTGGAGAGAGACAGTGCTGCCAACTGCCAAAATCCAAAATGCACTCGTGGCACTTCCAAAATGCACTAGAACGCGCTAGAGCAGTGGGGTTTCAACCGTTTTCATACCAGGGGTCACTATTCTGCATTTTAGCCACGGAGGACCACCATTTGATGTTGAGTTTAGTCTCTCGGGCTATTTTAGGAGAAAATAGCAATTCCTCTACAGTTTCTAAAAGTGTAGATTCTTGTAAATTAAGTAATTCAGACGTTTAACTATAATTTAACTCTTGCGATCGTAAAATGAAACCAAATGGACACATAAGGGTCCATTTACAGATCTATATAAGGGTCCATTTGGTTACCAATGGTCCTTTCTAGGAAGGAAGGAGGACTCTATCATAGGAGAAAAAATGGTGAAAAACAAGGGTTTTATCTCTGGCACCTGTCAACCATTTTTCTCACCAGCAAAAAAACACTAGATTTTCCGCCAGGAGTTTTTCACTAATTTTGGCGCCAAGGGGGTCTGAAAAAAGCTAAATATAGCGACAAATGCGGCAAGTTGGCATCACTGGAGAGAGAATCAGAAATGTCAGATTGCTATGACTGATTTGTTGATCTGTTGATATTGGACAGACTTCACCATGGGATGCATGTTGCACAGGGGCGGATGTACCATTTCCCAATTGGGGGGGCAGAAGAAAATGGTAAGGGGGCATCTTCATCGCCCGTGTCGCTTCGCGCCACGGGCGATGAAGCCGCTCCCATACCATTTTCAGTAGTGTTTCAAATACTTTTAAATATAAGCACCGAAATATATTGGGTTGTTTTGCATGCCATCATGTTTGGTGGGGCAGACTGGGCATTTAGGGGGGCATTGCCCCCCCCATGCCTATGCCTATATCCGCCCCTGATGTTGCAGATTGCGTGACACAGTGACGTGCATGGCTGTGGGTTGTTTATGGGTATGTTGATCCGCCCGCCCACTCTCCCATTAGCCAATTTCAATATAGCATATATCTGAATAATACTGATCAAAGCTATTGAAGCAACACTTAATGGTTTGATCTATATTTACAGAATCATGCCGTTCGCTGTGTGTGGGTGTAAATGTCAAAGAACTAAACTACTGAATTCAACCCTGCAGCCCAACACATCAAATACAAAAACAAACAAAAAATACAAAAAGCCATGTTGCGGTTAATTAATCAACAACTGGACCAAAAAAAAACAACCGTTCAGTAAAAACTGTGTATTTTATGCAAAACCAAAGGCTTGCAAATACAAACAGGATGACTCTAGTTGGCATAGTAGAAGTGCAATATTTGTGAGTTTATCAGAAGCTATGCTTATCATTGTATACCCAGCCAATAGATTTTTTTTTTCCGCCTAGACCAATGGTTCCCAGAGTGTCAATCAATCTGGGAATCCTTAAATGGGTTGAAAATCTACAATTTAGGAATTCAGCAGACACTCCAGAGCAACTTACATTAAGCATTAACAAACAGAAAGCACACACACACACACACACACACACACACACACACACACACACACACACACACACACACACACACACACACACACACACACACACACACACACACACACACACACACACACACACACACACACACACCATATGTGAGCTAAACTGTGTATACAAATGCTACATAATGCTTTTTATATGAAATGCTGAAAAAAAATCTACATACTGTACACTGCTGACATAAAGGCTATCTACATAGGCTATAAGATATAGTGGTGCCATGCCTTTGGTTGCTTTGAATGAGAGCATCCGAGTTGTACTCTGTGTGGGCAGCAATCAGGAGCCAAGAAGGGGGGTGAGATTTTGGCTGGTTAAAGATCAAGCGAGCAGCGTAAAAATCCTCTCTTATAATGGTCTGCAGGCTAATTAGTGTCGGGGGACCTTGACATGAAAAGGTTTGTGAACCACTGGTATACGCAGCCAATGGAATCTTCCATCAGGGGCGGATGTAACATGTCCCATTTGGGGGGGCAAGAAAACATGTTGGAGGGGCAAGAGAAAATGGTATGGGGGCGCACCCGTACCATTTTCGGTTAGAGGACTTTTATTAGTCAAGTAAAGCATCAATAATAACATCAGTTGTTGTTGAAGTTGCAACAGACACGCAGCATGCATAAAGCTAAAGGTCTGACTCAGAGAGTTGTCTGTTTTCAATGATGAAATGCTGTTGGTTTAGTGGTGTCACAGCTGTAGTTAGTTAGTGGTGACACAGCTGTAGTTAGTTAGTAGCAGTAGTAGTGTTTCAAATCATTTTAAATATAAGCACTTTAATTTGAAATATCTTGGGTTGCTTTGCATGCCATCATGTTTGGTGGGGCAGTCTGGGCATTTAGGGGGGCATTCCCCCCCCCATGCCCATGCCTAGATCCGCCCCTGTCTTCCATCCCCTCTAGACGCCATGTGTTGGACAGGAACCACCGCCTGTGCATTGTGCACACCTTTCTAGTCTCCCCTTGCGTTGTCTCGTTACTCTTGCTCTCATTTCGCGTCTTTTCAGCCTCCATATTTTTCTTTTTTTGTTCCGTGCTTCAGTCACTGTCTTCCTGTTAATCACTGCCTCTCGTTCTTTTGGCTGAAAGATCTGGTGCTACGCTCAGACATGCATATAGCACTGAATTCCTTACTCAGCCAAGACTTAGATGAGGTGTGTTAACTCTTGGCATTGATTAACCGAGGCAAAGAAAAAAAAACGTCTGACACTTTTAAAAATTAATTAACAGTGCCTCGACACCTTAGATGTCAATTAGGACAGCGCTTTTGTCCGGCAGAGAATAGTTCATGAATAAAGTTGCAGACAGCGTGCAAGAGCCTTCGGTCAATCAAGTTCAAGTTAGACAGTATTCTGTTCGGTTCAATTCATTTCATTTAATTCAGTTTAACTCTTTTCAACATAACTTTCGGAAAAACCCAGGAAAATACTGTATGTGCTGCACGGCCAAGAGTAGAGAACAAATGATAATTTAATGAAAACAAAACAGTTGGAAATTGCAAATGGTAGCGAGAGAGAGATACATATAAACAACAGTTATATAAACAGTTGGAAGACTGTAAACGGTACTGATGTGGGAAAGAGAGAGAGACAGACAGACAGACAGACAGAAACAGACTTCAATGAGTACTTAGGTTTGTCCAGAATTTGAATTGTATTTCACAGTCCATTTTGGAAATTACACTAGTCGTCATGTGCAGCAACTGTGTGCCACCTGACCAGAGCCAATACCGGTATTTGTTCCAAACAAGGGACTTTTAAATACATTTCGTTTGTACTGTATAGCAAAAAACAGAAAAGCCAGTAAAATGCCAACCTAGTGGTGTGAGGGTTTATTTTTTACGTTAGGGTCAAACAAGTTGCATGGCACAACTTGGACGCAGCGATCAGAGAAAATGTCAGAATTTGTACATGGATGGGTACAGCAGCTGACAGCTTTATGTTGCTCTGCCCACACACGACTGGCACACGTAGACAGGCACACACGCAGCCTGCACTGGCATGCAGGCAGCTCTGGCATATGAACTAAGTTTGCGTGCGCGTGCGCATGTGTGTGTGTGTGTGTGTGTGTGTGCGTGTATGTGCATGAATGCGCTTGCACATATTTTAATGTGTCACGCTGTACATGGGTTTATTGAATACAGTAATGTGTCACAGCCCTTTGATAGAAATAATGTGCACATTTTAAAAGCAGGGGTCGACATTAAGGGAAATTTGGCACTGGCCCTTCGGGCCAGTGGATTGTCCAAATCACTGGCCCCACCATTAAAATCACTGGCCCAGGGGAATCGCCCTTTTTCCTTTTTTTTGTATTTTTATTAGGGATGTCAGTAACGGTTAATTTTGTTGCCGACTAGCTGACAGGACTAACCGGAGGTTAACTGGATATTTATTTATTTATTTATTTATAACTAGCCTCTCCAGTATTTTTTAATAGGCCTACCGTAAATTTAATATGGGCCTACATTCATATTGGTAGACAAATGATACCTATCCTATACATTTATGTATGCTCCTTTTAAAAAGGCAATACAAATAAATATTAGACTTAATAATCAATAAACAACGCGTCGTGGTCTGCACGCATGGCTCTACATGCGTGCACGCACGCATAATCTACAACACTCGTCGTTTACACTTCTGATCTGAACAATCAACTGGGCTGTTTTTTATTATTAAGAAAGAAGATGAACTTGCATGATCTGTGACTTTTCGCGGCGGAGAACCCCCTTTAAGTTCGTCTGGTATTATGATTTATGATGATGAGGAAGAGGAGGAGGAGGATACGTTAGCGCATGGCAAACTTCGCCCAATAGCCATGCTAGTGTGGACAGAGGAGGACGCGGCGGCGGAGTTTATAGCGCTAAAAATGTCAAACACGTTTGTCCCACTATGACTCGGTTTTAGTTTTGACAAGCGACGTGCACGGCAGTTCATTTCACAGCGTGGATGTAAGCCTGGAGATCGAGGCTAAGCGCCGAGCGAGGTCTGGCAGCAGCCAGCCACAGCGTTTCATTAGACAGAGCCAGGGGCGGATTGGCCATCTGGAGTACAGGGAGTTTCCCCGGTGGCCTGCGCCACCTAATAGCCTGGACAAGATCCAAAATGCACTAGTGGCAAAAAAAATGAAACCAAATGGACCCGCAGGGGTCCATTTGGTTTCATTTTTACGCTCTCAAAGAGTTACATCTGGTTAACCAGCTGCCCCCCAGGGTGGCCTGTCAAAGGCAAAATTGTCCCGGTGGGAAAATATGTGCCAATCCGCCCCTGGACAGAGCCATAGATATATAAGAAAGCTAGATGGCTTGAGGCCTACTGGCCCACCGGGCCAGCCCACCGGGCCATCTGGTGGTCCGAACGTGTATTGCAAGCCATTGGGGCCAGTCGGGCCATTTATAATGTCGACCCCTGAAAAGGCGAAACCTTTTAAAATGTGCACCGCCTGCACGATGGCGGTGTGTCCACACTAATTTCTGCTATCTACGAGTCGTGTTATGTGTGTATATATATATATATATATATATATATATATATATATATGATAGACTACCACGCATGCATTGGCTGCTCTATGCTGGGACCTCATATAACACTACGATAGGCAGAGAGGGACAAATCCAGGCAAAATGCAAATATGACTGGCATTACAATAGGGAAAGGCGCCATCTTATGGCAATACACTGTAGCGGCCGTCTCTGATTAACACAATATAATAATGTGAATGCAGGGCCATGTTAAAATCAATCAGACAGTAAAAGCAGAAACCGTGGTGTTTTGGTAGTATTAAACCAGGATTTTAAAGCGTAAAACCTTATTATCATCTACATGTATCAGCACTGCAGACAGATGAAGATGCCCCATGTTATGCTGATGAGCAATTAGGGGCTCAGGGTCTTGCTCAAGGACACTTCGACACCAACTCTGGGGGAGGGAAAGAGACAGAGATCGAACTGGGAAGGTTGCAATTGCAATTCCCATCCGGCCACCACTCTAGGCCTGAGCCGCTGCTGCCCCCACCATGTTTGAAGTGTTTGTGTTATACACACTCGAGTGCATCATACAAACGTGTGGCGGGGGAAGCATGTGGAGAGTGGGAATACCACAAATCAATTTAGGCCCGGTGGCAGGGCACATGGGGGCAGGTGGAGGGGTGTGAGAGCAGAGGGGACAATGGGACACCCAGGAGACTTCCAGTATTTGGACACATCTCAACTTCTGAACCATCGAGGGCCTGGCTGAGCATAGCCAATTTTCTGTGTGGCTGCCCCAGAGCAGGTGCGAACACAGCACATTGGACATGAGAATGTGTTCAGACCAGTGGTTCAGAAAGCTGTGTGCCACAAGCACACATGCACACATACGCACGCACCAATAACTTTACAACATCTGAGGGCTGATGGTTCGATGCCACAGAGCTTGGCAGAGACAGGCTGTGTCTGCAATGTGTCCTGCTTAGTCTATCGGGTGTTTTTGTTTTTGTCTTTGCGCTGCACTGTAGCAACATGAGTCTTTAATGCCCATGTCTACTTTGTTGGTAATCCTACAATATACAATATTTGTTCAATTGTTCCATGAACTAGTGGGCCACAGCGGCAGGTTCGGAGCCAGAGAAAAATTGTACTCACAAATGCCAAAGCAATTTTGCTATTCAAATTCTGAATACTTTGGCTGGGAAAAGGTAATACGAGAAAGAGGACATATACTCATGTCTGCTCTTCACACTGGAACACGTACAGCTAGTCAGTGTTGCCAACTTGGCGCATTTGTCACTATATTTAGCTTTTTTCCAGCCCGGACGAAATCGGTTGACAGGCGCCAGAGATAAAACCTTCGTTTTCCACTATTTTCCTCCTATGACAGAGTCATAGTCCTAGAAAGGACCATAGGTAACCAAATCTGTAACTCTTGAGATCGTAAAATGAAACCAAATGGGCCCTTATGCCCATTGGTTTCATTTGGTCCATTTGTTTTCATTTTACGCTCTCAAGAGTTAAATTATCTTTAAACATCTGAATTACCTAATTTTCAAGAATCTATACATATTTAGAAAATGTAGAGGAATTGTTATTTTGACCAACATTTCTCCTAAATTAGTCGGAGAGACTGAACTCAACATAAAATGGTGGTCCGTGGCTAAAATGCAGAATAAATAGTGGGCCCTGTTATGAAAATGGTTGAAATACACTGCTCTAGCGCATCCTAGTGCATTTTGGATTTTGGAAGTTGGCAACACTGCAGCTAGTATGTCACAACAAGGATTCAGGGCCAGATATTTTAATAATAGAACACTATTTGCATACTTTCCCCGGAGTCTTTGCTCAAGGACGTGATGCAGGTATCGAACTGGACCGCTGAACCGTTTGCTAGCACTGCGCCAAGTTACGATAAGCACAGACCATGTAAAATGAAATGCTGGATACCAGAACAACACCTAGACAAAGACCAGGCTTGGCAGTGAATAATAAATACATAATAAAATCCCCACTACATTTTATCTAGAGGAAAACAAAAACATAATTCAACTCAAGACCAAATGCATCCATTCCAAAACTGCTTTTTTGGACAGAACTGGTTTGCTTTTTTGAACAAAAAAAGTTTGCTTTTTTAGACAAGGAAAGGATATGAATCAACATAAACTTAATACGTTTTTATACATTTCCCATGTGTAAAAATACGCATGGAAAATGTAACATACAGGGCCTTTAATAGATTACATTTTGAAAATTCAACTTATGGGAATGGAATAATAGTACTACACAGTATAACTATTATCATCATTATGCATCTCAACATCATGTGTTAACAATTTCAGAAAATACATTGCTGCATTTTCAGAAAATATAATAGCCAACTGATGAACAAACACAACAAAAAACGTCTCATGGCTGAGATGCCGTTTTAGACCATGTGATCATACTAGACAGAGGTGTTGCCCCCTAAGCCAGTGATGATTCAATACCAGCCACGCAGTCAAAGATCACAACCTTCAACAGAAGCCACAACGCAGCAGCAGTGCATGCAGACTGTAGATCGACCTCCGTATCTTCTATTTATTTGGAATTGATGGATCAAAAAAAAGTTCAAACCTCTAGCTTGAACTTAAAAGGAAATAGCAAGCTCACATACTCGACTTGTGTCGAGTGAGCAAGAGTTCCCCCAAAGTCACAACTCACTACCGACAAGTCACTACAACACAACATGTAGATTCACATTTAATTCTAGTTGCAATATCCCCCTAATCCACCTAATGAAACTGAGATCTGCTTGTATTAAATGAAGTTAATCTCACCAACATTGCAGCTGCAGGGAAAGCTTATATCCGTGTCCTATTTGCAAAGCATTTGTTTGATAACAATCTGCCTTAGACATGTTATGAGTCAAGAAGTTCTCCGTAGGTGATTCTTTTTCAAAGTGCTGAAGCTTCGAAGCATTGGTTTGTATTAAAGGGGAAGTCCACCCATTTTCAACATTCATTAGTATACCCTAGAGGTGTTGGGTGGACATGATAAAAAAGGTTCCCCCATTCCGTGTTCCCAAGAAATGGAGGTCTGAAGAAAGCCACTAACACGGTGAAACATCTTGATGACATCATCAAGATGTATTTTCACCATGTTAATGGATTTCTTTAGACGCTTTTTTTTCTGAGAGTGTACAAATGGAACCTAATGAACCCATTAGGGTTCATTTGGTTGCATTTGTACACTCTCAGAAAAAAAAATGTTGAAAATGGGTGGAATTCCCCTTTAATGGGTCACGCTACATGTAGTGCACAGACTGTTCAGTGGCTTAACATCGAGTGCTTTCAAACTCCAAAAATCAGCTGCAGAGAACATGTCTATGGTGGATTTATATGAAACAAATGCTTGGAAGGTAGAAAAAAGATAATTCAAGCTACAGCTGCAATGCTGGTGGTGAGTTTAATGGTGTTTGATACAGGCAGATTGTAGATGAACATTCTCATTAGTAGGGAGTCACTGGAGGGTATTGCAACTCTAGATTCATTCATTCCATTATGAAAATAAAAAAAAAAATCTAGAGTTGCAAATTGCACATAATTCAATTCCAGAGCCTGAAACTATAGCCTGAGAACAGCTGAACATGTTGGGCCACTGGGTTTCAAAATGACAGCAATAGTACAAGAGCACATTTCCCTCTTCCCCCCTTGTTCCCCAGCCTGAGAGGACATTCGGATGACTGATTCAGTCACTCAAGTCAGCTAATTATGACTCATTGAATTCTTGGAAAGGAGCTCTTACAACTGTTCAGAGTATGGGAGGTTATTGCAGTGCTATCATGATTATTATTCTTAAAGGGGAATTCAACCCATTTTCAACAATTTCCTGAGAGGGTACAAATGTGAACCAAATGGACCCGCTACGGTCCATTTAGGAAAAAGGGGGTCTGAGAGAAAATCATTAACATGGTGAAATGCATCTTGATGATGTCATCAAGATGTATTTCACCAGTTAATGATTTTTAGGAAATACAGAATTGGGGGAACTTTTTTTTTTATCATGTCCACACAACATCTCTAAGGTATATTAATGACATATTAAAATGTTGAAAATGGGTGGAGTTCCCCTTTAAAGTCACCGGCGCAGTGACTGTACATAGACAGAACATGGTAAATGGATCCTACCTTGAGCCGTCTTCTACTTGACCCAAACAGCTGTGCGAGTGATGTCCACGAAGATATTTCGGATCGCCATGTGTCAAACTTTCCTCATGTCTAGTGTAGTTCATCCATCCCCAGGGCGTCTACATCACATCACACTGAGCCTCCATGCGTCTGACTTAGCCTGACAGTGCTACGGTATATTCCTTTGCTGGGAGCTTCTTGTGTCTGTGGTAGTGACCAAGCAGAAGGAAAGACAAACAAATAAACAAATAATTAGGCTACATTGAATGAGTAAGAGTCGCATACCATACTGTACATGTGCGACACAACAATTCAATGAGCAACATTCAGAAAGTCTAGTAGGCTATGTATGCTGTTGTTACCAAGTGGGACTGTAGATGGGATGTTTGTCAGTATGAAAAGCCTTTACAGTTATGGACTGGACAGGAGGCAGACTTGCAGGTGAGAAAATAAAGTGTTTAATGTTTACCAGGCCTGGTCAAACAAAAGGTGAAACAACAACTACTCTGTTCGATATAACAAACATAACTCAACATGATGAACAAACCTCCCCATGGGAGCAAAACACAAACGTCTTCTTCTACTTGTAGGTTCCCAGCAGACTGGATGCCTTATCGGCACACTGCTGCCCCCCACAGGTCTGTGGTAGAACTCAATGTCTCATGTGCAATATATTACAGATACAGGCCTAGATTTTCATCAACGCTAAACCCCTTATCCCTTAACTTCTTTGCCTTTACTATTGCAACTATTGCTCACAATGTGTCAATAGATTGGCACATTGAACTATTCCAAAAGGTTTTTTCAAAATAGTAAAAAAAAAAAAAAAAAAAAAAGGGGGGGATAAGGGGTTTGGGATAAAGGGTTTAGAGTGTAACGAAAATGGAGCCCATAGTGTCGTCCACCCAGTCATACCAACCGTTCTCAATATGGACCACATTGCTATGACCTAGGCCCAGTAGCCTGAGTTGGTCCAACGCTAATATCCTCTATCTTCAGGAATCATCATCATTGTTCGTTTTGATTTCCTTCCTTCATCCCAACAACAGCACAATTTACTACCATGGGGATAAACGCCCAAAACTGTCTTATCCATGCAATATATATATTTTTTTTATCATTTCCACAATTTATGCCTGAGAATTGCTTCTGATTGAGTCAGGGGGACCCCGAGCGTCAAAAATGCCTGATTATCTAAGCTAAGGCCTCCTTACTCTATACCAAAATAAGAAAAAAGGGGGGAAAATACAAAATGGAGTATAAACTTGAGTAAATCCATTTCGAGTTTTGACCGTTACGGGACCATTTAATTCCACTTTCAGAGATATGGGGTTCTTGAAGAAAAAAAAATATACAGTATAAAGTTTGATCCAGTTTAAGTTTTGCCCAGTCTCCCATGTTGGACTGACGCCCACCCCATCTCCTGGAGAAGAAGTCATTTGAAGTGCAAAGTTGCTCCAAATGCATGCAAAACCTGTTATGTGGAATACGTCCGTTCATTTGAGAGAGAGAAAGAAAATACCTTTGTTAAATCTGATGCAAACATTGTGGAAACAGTGAAATCATGCTGTGATTAGGGTATGTTATGTCTGTGTGTAATGGAGCGCGTCGTCTGCCTGCTTTGTTAATATCCGAAGACCACAGAGCAGACTTTTCACCAGTAAAGTGGATGGAGACATCTTCCCCTTTTGGTGGTGGATTGTGTGCGCGCGTGAGCCAGTTTCCATGCCTTAAGCCCACGCTGTTGTCTGCTTACAACTTGATACTGTTCCTTTTTCATTAATTATGGCTTCAAATCAGTGGTGGAAGAAGTTCTGAGATAATTCTCTTTTGACTCATCAGGAGACGTATCAATGAAATATAGAAATGCATGTATGGGCAACCCCCTGGCCTGTGCAGTGCAGTTCAGGAGGGAGGCTGGAACCAGAAACGATGGCGTGGCTACACAACATGTGATATTTAAAGCAGTGGTTTTCAACCAGTGGTCCCTGAGAGGATTCCAGGTGCAGGCATGCCAACAATGCATGCCAAAACTCCATAAAAATTGATTTGTAATTACAAAAACGTGCTTCATGCATGGCAATGTATCCACTATCACAATCAATAAAAGCCAATAGAAATTAAGCTGACCTGTTTTTATCCTATTTCTGAATCACCCTCCACAAACAGTTTGCTTGATCAGAAATACTCCATTTGTAATCTGGCATGCCGACAGTGTATTACCCGGTTTACACTTAATAATCACATTAGAATATATATTTGAACATTGTATGGTAGAAATAAGTCCATGTGTCCTTTTTTGCCATCCCATCGCCTGAAGGGATGCATGCTCTGATTGGTTCACAAACCACTCTGTGCCAGATAATCCGGTGAGATCCATATTAATAATTTAAAAAAAAACACCCTTTCTCACCTTTGAGGATGATGCACAAAAGAAGATGACGTAAAAGAATATGCTGAAAAAATATTACCAAAATTACAGTGTTGACATATTTGCGTAAAAAATAATGCATTGGCGTCAATATTTAAAGTACCTAAGTAAAAGTAGATTTGTTCATATGTTTTATAGAAAAATAGCAGATCTACAAGCTCAACCCATCACAACACATCACATGACACATATACGCCAAAATAAGCTGTAAGCTGTAAGTGTCTAACTGATTTTGAAGCTATATGTAGCGCATCCCCATGCATATACAGAATTACATATACAGTATAATGCATGGGTACTGAACCCCTCAAGGACCCCTCAGCCCTTGGGGTCCCAAACCCCACCCTTCAGAGCCACTGCTGTGGGGCATAGACTGTTGGCTCTACTTATCCCCTCCTTGGATTTCATCGTCAATCAAAATGTTTATTGTCACAATGGGTTGAACCATTGAACGCAAAAGAGACAAACAAGATTGTCCTATATGGTTAATAAGCTTGGGTGCTCATGCGCAAACATTGTGATTGCGATTTGGCACCGGTTGACTTCTTTATGCAAAATGCATAAAGGCATGTCTTTCCACTTTTGTGCCTTAACAATCAGTCGGCTGTTTAATGTAGGGAAGAAATGATCCGCCTCGGGACATGACGGCAGAACATATAGGCAGAGAAGAAATAGCGGTTGTTGATCAAAAGAGAGGAAGAACAGAGGGGAGGAATGCATGCATAGAACCCAAACCGAGATTAAATCCATTTGTTGTCGCTGCAATAACCGCTTGAGCGGCACATGTAAATCTGCCTGCGTTGATTCGGGCCTGGTGTAAAATTAAAACACTCAGTTATGCTGATGCAGAACTGAACACTTTTAGCTGGCCCTTTTTTTGCAGTGCAGGGAACAGGCCCGGATGTACAGTAACATTTCCCAATTGGGGGACAGGCGAAAATGGCATGAGGCAAAATTACAATGGAAATGTACCATTTTCATTTAAATTCTTTAGGTCTGTGACTGACAAGATTTATATCTTGTGCAGAACTTACTGTATATTAGGCAAGTAAAGCATCAATAATAACATCACTTGCTGTTGAAGTTGCAACAGACACGCAGCATGCATAAAGCTAAAGGTCTGACCAACAGTTTTCAATGATGAAATGCTGTTGGATTAGTGGTGCCATGACTGTATCAGTAGTAGTGTTTCAAATCATTTTAAATAAGCACTTTAATTTGAAATATCGTTGAAATGTGGGTTGATTGCATGCCATCATGTTGGTGGGGCAGTTGGGGCATGTAGGGAGGCATTGTCCCCTCATACCCATGTCTAGTTCCGGCCCTGAGTGGGAAACATGTGCCGTGGAGTTCCGTTGTTTTTTTTTTTACCAGGCCCAGAATTTCAACACTCTGCTCCATGATGCCAGAATCCGACCCAGAATCGTCAGTCCAACCGTGGCCGTGTCTAACTGGCACATATCTATAATTCAGAACTGGGACAGGGATTATAAAGAGGGGGGGTTGGGGGGTATGAGTGTGGGTGGAGCCTTCTGATTAAGGAACACACACACACACACACACACACACACACACACACACGCACACACACACGCACACACGCACACACACACGCACACGGGTGCATAAGCACGTGCGCTGCATAACCCCCAGCTGGATTGCATCCACCAAAGTAGAAGAGCAGAGGGCAGGGTGAACCCCACTGGGGAATTAAAAATGCAGACACCACCCCTGATTCCATGGTGGATTTTTAATGCTAATACATGGCATATTTCACATCTAATGAATGCGACAGCCAGACATAATTACAGCCACGACTGAAGTGGCCGCTAAACCTGTAGTTTAAGTGTGCATTAAAAAGGTGAGAGGTTAAACATCAGTGTACAACCATTATGCACGCCGCTTCTGTATTAAAGACTTTCTTCAAACAGACACGTGTGTCTGCAAATTTACTTTGCAAATCCAATTTGGGGGACAGGGAAAAAACACTCAAGAGTGTGCTATAAATAGTACGCATGCGGCTATATAAAGTATCACATGCACCGTTGCGTTCTGTCTTCCACACATGCGTAACAAGATCTTATCCTGTTTTGGGAAACTAAGATCCCATTTCGTCGTAACAGGATCGGATTGTGGGATTTAGCCCAGAAAACATTCAATTGATCTAATTTCCATTGCTGGCAGCAGGGCTGCATGCTTATATCTATTTACCCCCACCCTTTCTTTTTTTGGTCTTCATGTTGGGAATATCTACACGTATAAACAGAAATGGCAAAGAGAGGGGGGAAGAAAAAAAGGATTTGCTAATCTGTTTTGTGAGTGGAAAGGTTTTGTCTTTGATGTGACACACAGCTTAAAAGGCAATTAGGTGTACTTAGTGAACATTTTTCCCAAACAGTGCTGTATTGATCAAGTAGAGTGGTGCTTTTTAGCTAAAAACAAACACGACAACCGACTGTATATTTAGTAAGTATACCAGAGGTTACATGTTCAACGAGGTACTCCCACATGGAAGAAAAGGCTGTATTTTCAAGGACACACACACACACATACACAGACATATACAAACACGCACGCAAACACAAAGAAAACGAGCAAGTGTGTGTGCGTGTTGTGTGTGTACGTGCGACACTGCGAGATAATCACTGCCTCACGCGGAAATCAAGGACAACTCATTAAAATCTGAGACACCACTGCAGTGGAAGTTCATGTCTAATATTCCTCATGCTGAGTGTAATTCTTAATCGTTGTGCTTTATGTCTGTTCTAAAGGCCCATATCGGCGCGCAAAGCTCTCGTGCGATGATTAGGACCGCATTCCGGGACGGACGGGGTGGTTCAAAGGAACCAAGCAAAAAAAAAAAAAAAAACAGCCTCATTCAGAACACACTGCTCACCAAAAACGCTGTCCTAATTTCTCTTTAAATAGAAGATAAGAAAATAAAAAGGGGTGTTGCTTCTCACCGGATGCTCTATTTTTGAAAGTGTTTATTTGGGAGAGGCAGCAAAAAGAGCACAAATAGCTGTTCTTGAGCTGGCAAATAGTCCTTTACAAGAGACAGCTATTTTTTTTTTTTCGTATAGACTCTTAGGCTATTATTTATATATGTTTTTTTCGCAACAAACTCAGGCTCATTCCGCCACTGCACCTGCAGCTTTCTCACTTTTTTGCTCCTGCTTACTTTACTTACTTTTATTTGTTTATTAAGCCGGGGGACATTGCATTTCTCAAACAGATGTGTGCCCATGCACATCTTGCACACCCAGACACACACACACACACACATGGGGGACGCCTTTCAAACGTTAAGTTCCTTCAAGTGTGTTTTGTGGGAGCTTTTAAGGCTCTCCACGTCCATCACACACTCGTCTTTCCTGAAAAGTAATCAAGTGCACCTGACCCTATATGTACTCCTTCCCCTCCCCCACTCATCCACTCTTCCCAAACTCTTTCTGTTTTCCTCTCTTTCAGGCCCAATCCAGTGTTGCCAACTTGGCGCATTTGTTGCTATATATAGCTTTTTTGCAGACCCCCCCAGCGCCAAAATTAGTGAAAAGCTCCTGGCGGAAAATCTAGTGCTTTTTTGGCTGGTGAGTTGGGGCGAAATTGATTGTCAGGCGTCAAAGGTAACACCCTCATTTTTCACAGTTTTTCCTCCTATGACGATGGTTTTCATCCAGTGATCCCGAGGCTAAATGATGGCCAGTTGGTTAACCAGATGTAACTCTTTGAGAGCGTAAAAATGAAACCAAATGGACCCTTTTCATGTTTCATTTTTACACTCTCAAGATTTTAAAACATTCATCACGTGAATTAGCCCAAGTCTACACAACTAGAGAATGTAGGAAATGAATGCTCATTTTGATCTGTATCAAAACCCTAACCCTTTCCAGGCAAGCATATAGCGCATTCTAGTGCATTTTTGTAAGTGCCACTATAGTGCTTTTTGGATTTTGGCAGTTGGCAACACTAGCCCAATCAGCATAGTTAAAGGCGGCCAGGGCATGAGGTTAGGTGGGATGGGGGCACTTCTTTGACGGAGGGGGTGGGAGACCTTTCTACTTCCGAGGGTCCTCATCAGGGTGTTTTTTCCAGATTCTGATTGGGTAAAGGTCACTGTGTGACCTGCCCTGATAGAATGGGACGCCTGACAACTCCCCCTGCAAGGCTTTGACTGACAGCCCTGTGCCTGCATGAGAGAGCTAGAGTAACTGTGTTTACCACTCAGCCGGCTGGCTGGCTGGCTGGCTGTCAGGGACTATAAGTGACACGCACATGTATGTGAAAATATCCACAACTTCAGCCAGTTTCTGGGATAGTGGCTGCAGCAACTTGCTGTCGCGGCACAGTTCAGCGCATCACTGTGGATCACAATGGAAAATGATGCAAGCGTTGAGTTAGACTTACAGACGAAACAGCATGAAATCATACCGCAAATAAGTGAATCCATCCATCCATCCATTCATCCACAGTGGACCCGGTCTATATTAGGGCTGTGACTTGATTAAAAAAATAATGCCATTAATTTGGAGATTTATAATGAATTATTCTCATTCAATTGCATACCAATATTTGACCCAATAACAATCTTTGGCTATTTAAACAGGCTGGTATAGTGTGTGAGTGATTTTTTTTTCCAAATCAAATTTTCCCATTGTTAGAAAATAGTTATCCCTAATCCTATACAAATGGTCTCAAAATAGTGTGTTTGTCAAATTGCCAACAGTCTCATTATGGGCAAGACATCTATTTAGCCCTTGCCATAATTCAAAAGTGTAGGCTATAATTGTCAAAAACAAACAAATAACATTATTTATGATTAACATAATGGTGATTGCACATGACTTGGTAAGGCAACATGGTTCAAATGCCAATTAATTTGTTTATTTCATTTTCTCAGTTTTACTCTGCTGGAAATGTTAGCAAACATCTTTCCAAGTACTCATTCTGCACGTCTTCACTGTCCAATTCTTTCTGATGGGATGAACAATGACACAATAGAACGATGACTCGACAGCTCTATCCATTGATGGGACACAAATACATTATGATTTCAAATAAAGAAGACGTGTTCTCAGTTTGCTGGAATGACCTAGTGAAATCATCATTTATAGCAACATGCTCACAGCTACTCTCAGAATGTGATGCAGAAATAGTGTTCCCAAGTTCCCTTTATTTATCTTGCATAGTTATACTACAGTATATGTTTATTGTGTCATGCCGTCTGTTCCTCATTTAACTGATCTCTTATCTCATTAGTTGTAGCTTAATAATCCCCTCAATCTTGCGTTAATTCACTCTATCTCACACATTTGTTAGTTTCACATTATAACTAATATTGATACTAATAATGACAACTGGAACAAACTGACACAGGCAATTAACCAGGATAAGGTGTTGATAATGTGACACATAGAGCATATCTATGTACAGTATAATAAATAAAATATGTTTTATTATGATTATTAACATGCTTTGTTGATGGTTTATCGCCTCGCTTTGTGCTTTGCAAAGTAATTGGACTGCAATGTTAGTGAACAGAAATAACTTGTTCTATATAAAAGCATTATGTTTTAATGATGAGGAACAAGGCAGCCTTCTAGCATTGTCTGGAAGGTATGGTGCGTGTGCGTGTGTGTGCGTCTGTGTGTCTGTGTGTCTGTGTGTGTGTCTGTGTGTGTGTGTGTGCGCGCGCGTGTGCGCGTGCGTGCGTGCATGTGTGCGTGTGTGTGTGTGTGTGTTCTCCTTGCTCTGTTTGGGAATGCACACAGTAATATTCTTGGTGGTAATTTAACCACATATGACATAATTCTCAAAAACTAGCCTATGATCTTAGACAACCAGTAACCTTGAGTCCCAAGTTCATTGGAAATTAGACAAGAACTTATTGATGGAGACATCCGACCTGTGTCATTCGCAGTGATGGGGATAACGGCGTTATTGATAACGCCGTTACGTAATCAGATTAGTTTTATTAGTAATGGAGTAAAGTAACAAGTTATTTTTGCAATTTAGTAGTTAGTTACTTAGTTACATTTCCAAAAAAGTAACTCGTTACTATAGTTCGTCGCAATTCATTTTCTTGAGACTGCCCGGTGTTGTAGCCTATATTCCTCCTTCTGTTAGTGTAGAATAAGCCGACTGCACGTTGTGGCTTCATCCTTCTGTGAGTGATGTGCGTAGTTTACATTTTCTGCCTGCACATCCTGTAAGTCCGCCTAAGAAATAAAAGTAAACCTACTGTCTAGCTAGTGTCTAGTTATACTCTAGTATGAATCTTTTATTTTGAAAAGGAAGAAAGAGGAAGTCCGCTGGCTGCTTGCGTAGTGAAGCAGCTGCTCTAGGCGCGACTTGCTAAAAGTCTTGTAAACAATGACGCCGTACACTGTTGGATTAATTTTTGGATTAACACGAGCACTCTCGATTGGGAATCGGCTATAAACTCTGGCTGCGTTATTAGGTGAGTAATGTTTAATTCATTGTTTGGCCGCCGTGCCTTGTCTTATATAGACTACTGTCTAGTTCATAGGCTGGGTTACGATGGTCAGTTGAGAAGCCTGCAGGAGCTGGCTGTTGTTGTTGTTGTTGCCGCCGTGCAACATGGCATCATCATGCTATCTGACTGGTTGTACCGCGTACAGCATAATATTGTCTGTAGGCCTACTGTACATCTGAGATGCATAGCCTACTTTGTAGCAACCTAGTTCATAGTGGGTGACATGGTGTCTGTACAGTTGTTATAGTTGTTGGTGGTGGTGGTTTTGTGCGCAACATGGAGCGCGACTCATGCACTGGTAATACAATGCAACTAAATTGTGCATACATTAAAAACAAAGAGAAAAGGAGTATTTTAATTGTGTTCAGGAACGGAAAATAACGGAAAATAATCTATTACGTTACTTTTTATAGAAAGTAACTTGTAACTTAACGAGATTAGTTTTAGGGGGCAGTAGTCCAATAACCTAACGTCGTTAGTTTATAAAGTAACGATACCCAACCTGGTCATTCGACAGGTTGGTTCAATATCAATCTAATATCAGTGTGACGCTGTGAAAATAATGGATCTACAATGTAACACATTCTGGAGAGCATCATAGGTTTATCGCATAGCATTTCTTTATTATAGTTTAGTTTTAGTTTGTTTTCTAAACACAATACTGTTTCGGTTAGTTGTGAACCGAATGGACCCTATCGGGTGCATTTGGTTCCATTTGTACCCTCTCAGGAAAAAGGGGTCTGAAAGAAAAATCATTAACATGGTGAAATACATCTTGATAATGTCATCAGATGTATTACACCATGTTAATGATTCAGACCTCCATTTTTAGGAAATACAGAATTGGGGGAACTTTTTCATCATGTCCACACAACATCTCTAAGGTATATTAATGACATTAAAATTTTGAAAATGGGTGAAGTACCCCTTTAATAACATCGTACCATACTTGAGACTTGTACATTAGGGCACTATATTAGACAGTGTCCACACACTGTCTACATCCAACATGCAGAGCTACCCAATATCGCTCATCATCCTTTGACTCCGTCTTCAGTATAGTGTTGGTTAGTGTGGTTAGAACAGTTGTCTCTGTGGGGCAATCACTGGGTTTTGAGGAATTTTGGGCCATTTTCTTTTCCGTCCCAGTGGGCTGTAATGCGTAAGTATGACCCACTGCCGGTCTAACCACATGATGACTATATAGGGTCGAGTTTGTTCAGTGAAATCCACTCCCAGAGGAGCTCCATTTGTAAGGCTGTCATTGCCTCCAGTGCACAGAGGAGGTGTCAGTGTGATGGAATGCATTCTCTTGGGTCCATAACCATAGGTCTATTCATTCTCTTCTCGCCATGCAATTTTAACCATGCACTTAAACCTTGTTATATTTCATTGACCGGAGTCCACCAGAGGCCTGTACCTCGTTTTTTTTTTAGGCACTTCATGCCAAATCTCTTGTCGGAAATATCTGATCTAAAAGCTCACAGCAGTGAGCAGTGGTTTGTGTATTCAAAAGGGTAAGGACCAGTGCCAATAATTAGCTACTAAATTAATCCTATTGGGTAAAATATACTGTTAATATTATAGCCATACTGATTTTTGATTAACCATTAACTGGTGGACTTACAAGTCAGCTTTCATTTTTGAAAGTGGGTAGAAACAATGAGAAACGGGGCGTTCTGAAGAACCAACTTGAAGCCTTAATGTCCTTCATTAGAGTGGCTGAGGTGATTGTTCCCTAGGCATATGGCATTATTAGTGGCTATTCTAGGTAAATATACCATTATGGCATCACTCAACTAATCAACTGGTGAGTATTATAATCAAGCACTATTACGTGATCTCATTGATGCCTGCTGTGCATAGGAACTCGCCCACAGTGCGAGTTTCGAAGGTATATCTTTACCCTTAAAACTACGAGAATTGCTGAAAAATAATATCTTTTCAATGACAGATGTAGTCACTAGCACAAATGGGCAAACTCCCCACAGAAAGGCTCTATCGACAACACCGTTGGTTATGTGCACTGATGATGCAGAAACGAAACACGCTCTCAGCACAGCATTTTGCATTTTGTTTTTGTATAATTGTTTGTATACTTCTATTTTATCTTCTGTTTTATTTCCATGCATGTAAAGCACTTTGTGAGATTCCTCTGTGAAAGGTGCTATATAAATAAAATTTACTTACTTACTTACACAGGGCTTGACACTAACACTTGTCCGCTTGCCCGGGGCAAGTAAAGAAAAATGGTCGAGCAAGTGAAGACTGCTACCTGGTTGCCCCATCAGGCAAGTATGCAACTTAGTTGGCTATAACACAACACAAGATATATTTGTCTTGAAGGTAGTCATTGCGCCTGCCCTGCTTTCTAGCTATCTCTACTATCTCTCTCCCAGGTCCATTTGATTCCAAACTATCATTTTGCTGGGGTCATGGACCCCTGAGTCACTACTGGGAACCACTGTAGGAAACACCGATTTACAAGTTGAATATTTACAGTAGCTGATTGTGACTTAAACAAAAGGAAATGTTTAAAGCACCCAAGTAGAAATTAAATTAAATGCAGAATTTATATATATATATTGATGTATTTTGGGGAGAAAGTGACCATGGCCTGAGGGCAAGTAGAATATGACTTGCACTTGCCCGATGGGCAAGTGCCTCGAAGACCTTAGTGTCAACCCCTGAGAGCACCCCTAGTGGGAATCGAACCCAGGACCTTCTAGTTGTGAGTGGGCAGCACTACCACTGAAACAAGCCTCACGTTGGGTGAATATTTTTTGAATCATTGGTATCTCTTTCGCACCAATGAGTCTTCATTTCTTTTCCACGGCCTTCACACAAACGTAAGTGTAATTAACCACAAAGCGGCTGCTCTTTTCTCACTTTCTCAGTGGATTTTCTAATGCACGTGTTAGAATGTTCATTTAAAGTATTCCGACAGCGATTTGATTAATTCCACACCATCGGAATGAGCTTAAGGTCAACTTCATGAAGTTGAAAATGAAAATCACTGTTGGGAGAAAGAAGAGGCACATTTCTGAAAGTGTACTTCATCTCACATTTGGTTCTTTGTCTCACTTTGACTTTCGCCTGTGGTTGTTGTTTTGCCTTTATTTTATTCAGGTTTGATCGCCTGTCTGTTTCTGTCTGATACTGTAAGCTCAGGGATACGCATACGGTATTTGGAAAACAGAACGGTAGAAGGATTTAGATGAATACCTCATCTAAAAGAACACAAGTGGTGCTGCGCATTGCTGCATGCATGTTCTCAGCTGTAATTGCGGCTCCGTTGATGTGTGAAATATATTAATTCATTCATTCATTTAATTATTTGTGAAGTCTAAACCACCACGCAGCAGTGTTATAGTTTTAGTTGGCTTTGACATTTTATTTTCTAATTTAGTTGGTTTTAGTTTTAGTTTTTCGAGCGGGTTTGCTAGTGGTAGTTGGTGAAATAAAAGAGTTTGTCAGGTATAGGATTTGATAAAATCAGAGTAGGTTTTATATAATAAAAACTCAAAAAAAGATACTGTCAGAGAAACAATTCAGTAGTGAATAGAAGATCTAGAAGCAAGATCTAGAAGCACACAACAAAGTTTGGATTTATTTATTTATCAATACTATGACTAAGCAAATGTCTGTCCGTCTGAATGAATGAATGAATGTCTGAAACACAAATTACTCAGCGATGGCACCACCAATCGCTGTAGGTTTTCACACAGCCGTTCACCATAATATCATGAAGAGAGCGACGAAGCCCTTTTGCCAAATTAACACACCGTTGATTTATAATGAATTTATTTGTGCATGAAAATTTCCCCATTAAGTTTATATGGGAAAGTCCGACGGGCCCCCTAACGTTACACAATTCACAGGCCACCGTCATTGCTGTTACCCCACTGCCATATTTCCACTGCTACACCAGCAACACAGCTGATAGTGACTGCGGTGTTGTTGTCGGGGAGGAGGAGGAGGAGGAGGAGGAGGCACACCCCCGCTCAGGGCTCTACAGTCGAATGGGTATCACATTTGTGACTACATCGTACAACGGTGGTGTTCGCTAAAAACAAGCAGATCTACAAGCTAACAGCAGCCGACTCTTGCATGGCACAAGGACAGGTTGCATGCCGACGACAGCCTAACTTCTTCGGAATTCCCTGCACGGGGCATATCGTATTGTGTCACTCCCAGCACTGCGCTCGGTCCGCTACTCTACTAGCTCACCGACCGCTGTATTCACATGATATGGTGTTTACTTCCACAGCAACTTTAGCGTGTGTGTGTGTGTGTGTGTGTGTGTGTGTGTGTGTGTGTGTGTGTGTGTGTGTGTGTGTGTGTGTGTGTGTGTGTGTGTGTGTGTGTGTGTGTGTGATCGCGAAGCGTACTGCATTGCTAGACTTTGCTAATTAAGACGGACCCCCCCCACACACACACACACATATATATAGTTATTACACCCCCCTTTGCCAGTGGCTTCATGATGACTGTCCACAGAAACAGCTACTTTCATGCAACAAAAGTGAAATCAGATTCATCAACACCTTCCTGGCCACCTTACTTTGCCACAATTGTTTTCCCATTCCCCCATGATCATCAAGTATACTCACAGTCACAATTACATTAAAGCAAGCAGAGGTTTACATGATCATTGGTATAATCTATTAAATCACTACCCACACTGTTATGATCTATTCATTCACATTACACTGGACATAATTTGGTTTGTTCATATATTCACAACGGGTAAGGTCCTAGTTTTATAAAAAACTAAGGGTATTTTGTCTGTAATTTCAGTTCGTTTTAGTTAAGTTTAACCTTTTTAGTTCATTTTAGTTAACCTCTAGTTATAATCTTGCCACACAGACAGAATCAACTAAGTTTGACATGCCACTACATGGTTTTAACAAAAATAATAAAGCTAAGTCATTATAATCAACAGATGAGTGCTACAATAGCCCAATAGCCCTCAACAGAGCCATGTGCCAGATGCAGACTTGATGAAGATGCTACGATTTCCCAAAGGGAAAACTCAAGATACTGGAGCAGCATTTCTAAAGCAATGTGGAACACATGCACCCAGCAGCAGGCTGCACTAACCTTGTGGCAAGGTTGTCCACTAAGGGCAATACATAATCAAGGTTATGAGAGCTCAGTGGATGGGTGCTCTGTTATTTCATACATGCTATTCTTCTTCTTTTTTATATTGGGTCAACAACATCAACATGTAGGTCTAACTGAGAAAATGGTTTGGAATTTGGGAGAGAGAATGGGGGAGACTGACAGGGGCAGATCTAGGCATGGACATGGGGGGGGCAATGCCCCCCTAAATGCCCTGACTGCCCCACCAAACATGATGGCAAGCAAACCAAGACAACCCAAGATGTTTCAGTGCTTAAAATAATTTGAAACACTACTACTACTACTAACTAACTACAATTGTCTCACCACTAAACCAACAGCATTTCATCATTGAAAACAGAAAACTCTCTGAGTCAGACCTTTAGCTTTATGCATGCTGCATGTCTATTGCAACTTCAACAACAACTGATGTTATTATTGATGCTTTGCTTGCCTAATATAAGTCCTGTAACTGAAAATGGTATGGGTACGGCTTCTTCGCCCGTGGCGTGATGCTACACGGGCGATACCGCCCCTGAGACCCGAGACAGAGAGAGAGAGAGAGAGAGAGAGAGAGAGAGAGAGAGAGAGAGAGAGGGAGGGAGAGCTTGAATGTTAGGAAACAATGTGAAAACAGATTAGCGGCTGGAGGTGTAAACAGAGGGCGGATGAGGGGAGATACAAAAATGGAGTCTTTTTGCCCAGCCTCTGGACTCTGAGGAGCTATGAAGGACTTCATCCATTACGATGTCCTACTTTGGAGGACCCTTGGTCGAGAGTTAAACCTGCACATGTAGGCCAAGTAAAAGGGGAATGCCAATTCCAGTTTCAATATACATACATCTGAATACAATTATGATAATGACGTGAAGAAAAAGCTTACATTGCAGTCTTTCGGTTGGCTTATTTGGCTGTGAGGTTGGGTTATTTGAGCTCTGTAACGTGAATTGTTGGAGGGTAGTGTATTGTCTAGCAGTCTGGACACAAAGGCACGTGCAGATCCTCAAAAAGACAAGCAAAAGACAAAGATTTGCAGAGACATGATACAATGAAAAGAAAGCCCAATAGTATAGAGTATACAGTTCTGAACAGCAGTGTATAGAGTTCTGAACAGCAGTGTTTGCCAGTCCCAGTGTAGATAAGACATATTTAGTCTTTTAGTCTCATTTAGTGTTCTGAAATTCATTTTTTTTGTTTAGTCTTAGTCGAGGAAATGTCAAAAATTGCATTGTAGGTTTATATATGTGATACAGATTTATAGTTTTTAGTATGAATCATGTCTCGCTTTAGTTCACAAAGAAAGAAAAAAAGAATATAAAAATGTTTCTTATTTCCATTAGTCTTAGGTTATGATTTAGTCTTCGTCGTAGTCTTTTGAAAATCATGTTTTAGTCTAATCTTAAATAAATATCAAAAACCTTAGTCGACTAAGTCTTTAGACTTCAGTCTTAGTCTTAGTCTTAGTCGACAAAAACAACAGTGGTCAGCTGGAAGCCAGAATGTTTCTGGTTCTATCCCTGGCTCCTTGACGAAGTGTCTTTGAGCAGGACATTGAAACCCTGACTGCTCCCAATGAGAAAGTTTGTCGGTGCCTTGCATTAGGCCCTTCAGTGTGTGAATGTGCACTGCACTGAAACACGTGTTACGTACAGCCAGAGTAAATGTGAAGTACGTAGTGAAGCGTATTCGAGTGGTCGGAAAAGACCCAAAGTGTTACGTAATGCATTTCCGTTTTAGCATTCACTTCACACACTGGAATTTGTAAAGCGTGCTCCCCCTACAAAGACAGACAAAGAAGCAGAACGGGAGAGGAGATATTTTATGGCAAATTGTTAGTTTGCGTGCGCGTGGGGGGGAGGGGGGTTGCGTAATAATGACGGTGGAAGGTAATCCGTTAATCATTGGGAAATCTCGTTAAACAATTTGTAATTAATTACACAGCATCTGATTAAACATTAAGATTAAGGTGTTGATCCGCTTCCTCTCGCCTCCCTCTGCTGTCCCTCTTATCCAAACTGTCTGTCTGTCTGTCTGTCTGTCTGTCTGTCTGTCTGTCTGTTTGTTTAACACATTCCTCCTTTCCACTTTTTCCCCTGCACCAGCTGCACGAACCTCTCTTCCTCTTCTATTCTATTGATTAGGCCTATTGTTCATAATCAGGACTGTTAAAGCAAGTAATGGCAAATGGTCCATCTATATAACGCTTTTTTCCACAACCGCTTTACATATAGATTAGTTCACACATACACATGTTCCCTGATGGTCCATACAGGGCACCAATCTGCTCACAAGGAGCAAGATTGATGACACCAAGACCAAAACCGGGTCAAACCGGGAGTCTTCATGGTTGAATGAAAACCGGTGCCACAACAGTGTTTTTCTATGGACAGCAAAATATTTTGCCACCTAGTGGGTGTTCCCTCAGCACCATGTCACATGCATACTCTCTATAAGTTAAAGGGGTAACCGCCATGAATTTAAAATCCAATTTATTCTCTAAATGTTACCCAGCCTAAACAACCACTCAGATCACTCATTCTCATCCTCTAGCAAGACCAGTGATGGGCAGTAACTTTTTACAAGTAACTAAGCTACATAGCTTAACTACATTTGAAAACAGTGTTTGAAAAAGAAAAGGCTTAATAAATGCTAGGAAACGCAATGGTAAAGAGCTGAGCTTTTGGTTGAAATGTTTATTAATAACTTGGAGATGTAGCCTAACTAACTAAATACAAGACTGATAACTGAATTTTACAATGGTAGCCATATTGTTCATTTCATCCAAGACATTTACAGATAAGGGGGTGGGAATGTAACCATGTGACATAATACCTTACTTTAAAACACCTGTGATAAATGTCACACTTTACTGGTAAGCCTGTTCTCCTTTCAAACCGCAGTTGGTGATACTCTGTGTGCACCTGGTGTGTATATTAATTATATTAAACAAGGGTTCACCTACATGTCTTGTTTTCAAGATGGCAGCTTGTGATGTTTGTTGAGGAATATTTTGACCAGAAAATGGCTCATAACATGTCTACGGTGGATTTGTATGGCACAAAAGCTTTGCAGATCGAAAGAGGATAATTCAAGCTTCTCTACTAGTAGAGCAGATTAGTGAAACGATACTTCACTTTGGTATAGAAGCATGAAAATTGGCACAGATACTCTCCAAGGTCTACTCTTTAGGAAAAAGGCGCGTGCCACTCAAAATTCCAAGATGGCGGGCCCAAAATTCAAAATGTCCGCCCAAAAATGTGGTTTTTCCTTCATAACTTGAAATGTATTGATTTTACACCCCATAAATGTATTGAACATTAATACAAAGTTGGCCATTACGGACGGTTTGGCACCAAGAACATGTCTGTATCACTTACGGCTCTTGAGATACAGCATATAGGTACTTTCACAGATTGAGGAGAGCAAGACATTTGTAACATTGATTCTTAAGTGAATCAAATGGTGATACAGGCATGAAAATTGGTACACACACTCTTCAAACCCCACTATTTCTAAAAGTACTGCGTGCCCTGCAAAATTCCAAGATGGCAGCCCCCAAAATCCAAGATGTCCGTCCAAAAATGTGGTTTTTCCTTCATAACTCGAAATACAAAGCTTTTAAGCCCCATAAATGTATTGAGCGTTAATATAAAGTCACGCATTACGGACATTTTGATACCAAGTACATGTCTGTATGTAGTACGGTTCTTGAGTTACAACATATACGTAGTGATGTGGCACCATAAGTGTATTATTTTGGCATGTTTCACTCTTTAACTCAAAGATTCCTTTATCAGCATTTATTCTATTTTCAGGAAATGGACCTACATGTATCTGCTATCATAAACCACTTCAAGTTTTTCAATTGATGAAACGGGTCGGGAGTTATTAAGCCAATTGTGAAGGGCTGTTTCAGTGCTAAAATTGCTGCGTACATTTTGCGAATATAAGCCACCCAGGAATGTCTGTCTGTGCATCTGTCCTTCACAATAAGTGTATATGTGAAGCGGACGCACCAAGTGTAGCATGTGTCATAGTATAATGGTATATTGTGCTAAAAGGCGTAATAGTGTAATATATGCAATAGTTTAATAGTGTAATAGAGCTAATAGTGTAAGATATGCAGTATATAGCGGTATACTGTAATAGGGTAATATATGTAATAGTGTCGTAGTGTAACGTGTAATACTGTAATAGGGTAAAATGTGTAATAGTGTAATAGGGTAATATGTGTAATAGTGTCATAGTGTAACATGTGTAATAGGGTAATAGGGTAATATGTGTAATAGTGTCGTAGTGTAACGTGTAATACTGTAATAGTGTAATAGGGTAATATGTGTAATAGTGTCATAGTGTAACATGTGTAATAGGGTAATAGGGTAATATGTGTAATAGTGTCATAGTGTAACATGTGTAATAGGGTAATAGGGTAATATGTGTAATAGTGTCATAGTGTAACATGTGTAATAGGGTAATAGGGTAATATGTGTAATAGTGTCGTAGTGTAACATGTGTAATAGGGTAATAGGGTAATATGTGTAATATTGTCGTAGTGTAACGTGTAATACTGTAATAGGGTAATATGTGTAATAGTGCAATAGGGTAATATGTGTAATAGTGTCATAGTGTAACATGTGTAATAGGGTAATATGTGTAATAGTGTCATAGTGTAACATGTGTAATAGGGTAATAGGGTAATATGTGTAATAGTGTCGTAGTGTAACGTGTAATACTGTAATAGGGTAATTTGTGTAATAGTGTAATAGGCTAATACGTGCAATAGCATAATGTATGTACAATAGGCTACTAGTGTAATAATGTAATAGGCTAATATGTGTAATAGTGTAATCTGTGTACATTAGGGTAATAGTGTAATATATGGAATAGTGGTCTAGTGTAATTGTCCTATTACACCATTACACATGATACACATATTTGCCTATTACACATGTCACAATTACACATATTACGCTATTATGCTATACCAATATTACAGTAATATATTACACTCTTACACTATTACCATAATGCACAAACACACTATTAGCCCTATTACACTATTGCATATATTACACTATTACCCTATTACACATGTTACACTATGACACTATTACACATATTACCCTATTATGCTATTACACATGTTACACTATGCCACTATTACACATATCAACCTATTACACTATTACACATGTTACACTATTACACACATTACCCTATTATGCTATTACACATGTTACACTATGCCAGTATTACACATGTTACACTATGCCACTATTACACATATCAACCTATTACACTATTACACATGTTACACTATGCCACTATTACACATATAAACCTATTACACTATTACACATGTTACACTATGACACTATTACATACATTACCCTATTATGCTATTACACATGTTACACTATGCCACTATTACACATGACACCCTATTACACATTGACACTATTACACATATTTCCTATTACACTATTACCCTAATGCAAAATATTACACTATTACACTTATTACCCTATTACACATGTTACACTATGACACTATTGAACATATTACCCTATTAAACATGTTACACTATGACACTATTACACATATTACCCTATTACACTATTACACATGTTACACTATGACACTATTACACATATTACCCTATTACACTATTACACATATTACACTGACACTATTACACATATTAACCTATTACACTATTACACATGTTACACTGTGACACTTATTAAATACATTACCCTATTACAGTATACCGCTATATACTGCATATATTACACTATTAACTCTATTACACTATTGCATATATTACACTATTACGCATTTTAGCACATTATACAATTATAGTATGACACATGGTGCACTTGGTGCGTCCACTTCACATATACACTTATTGTGAAGGACAGATGCACAGACAGACATTTCTGGGTGGCTTATATTCGCAGAATGTACGCAGCAAATTTAGCACTGAAACAGCCCTTCGCGATCGGCTTAATAACTCCCGACCTGTTTCATCAATTGAAAAACCTGAAGTGGTTTATGATAGCAGATACATGTAGGTCCATTTCCTGAAAATAGAAGATATGGTGATAAAGGGATCTTTGAGTTAAAGAGGGAAATGTGCCAAAATGTTACACTTATGGTGCCTCATCACTACGTATATGTTGTAACTCAAGAACCGTAGCACATAGAGACATGTACTTGGTATCAAAATGTCCGTAATGCCTGACTTTATATTAACGCTCAATACATTTATGGGGCTTAAAAGCTTTGTATTTCGACTTATGAAGGAAAAAACCACATTTTTGGACGGACATCTTGGATTTTGGGGGCTGCCATCTTGGAATTTTGCAGGGCACGCAGTACTTTTAGAAATAGTGGGGTTTGAAGAGTGTGTGTACCAATTTTCATGCCTGTATCACCATTTGATTCACTTAAGAATCAGTGTTACAAATGTCTTGCTCTCCTCAATCTGTGAAAGTACCTATATGCTGTATCTCAAGAGCCGTAAGTGATACAGACATGTTCTTGGTGCCAAACCGTCCGTAATGGCCAACTTTGTATTAATGTTCAATACATTTATGGGGTGTAAAATCAATGCATTTCAAGTTATGAAGGAAAAACCACATTTTTGGGCGGACATTTTGGATTTTGGGGCCGCCATCTTGGAATTTTGAGTGGCACGCGCCTTTTTCCTAAAGAGTAGACCTTGGAGAGTATCTGTGCCAATTTTCACGCTTCTATACCAAAGTGAAGTATTGTATGAAAAAAATGAGTTAATCTGCTGTACTATACAGAGTTTCACGTTAGTTTAACACAAGCAGATCACATGAAATTGGACGTCAATTGCAACTCTAGATTGAAATCCAATTATAAAATAATCTAGAGTTGCATTGTGGCGCGCGCGCGCGCGTGTGTGTGTGTGTGTGTGTGTGTGTGTGTGTGTGTGTGTGTGTGTGTGTGTGTGTGTGTGTGTGTGTGTGTGTGTGTGTGTGTGTCTGTGTGTCTGTGTGTGTGTGTGTGTTGCTATAACGTAACGTAGGCCTACTTTAATCTCTTCCACCAAAATGTAAAGTGTATCCTCTTACCGTATGTGGAATAGAAGTGATGTCCAGCATATCTGTAGTCTCCGTCCCTCTCCATATACATTCCAGGAGCTTGAAACGTCGTCACAAATCCAAAAATGATCCAGTAAATCGTCAAACACTGGCATAAAGCATAACATTTTAAACAACTTCAGAGATAAGAGGTCGAGCGGAGCGGATGTAAACCAAGGCTCTGATGTAAACATACGTTCGACCAGAGTCATCTAGTGTCGGAGTTGCGACATTGAAGGGTCAGAAACTGAGCGCTCGGGCGCTGTTCATGCAGCCCGAATAGGGACAAACTGTCCCCATGCTCAATAGAAGTCTATGTAAAATAGCACCGGCCTTGGACCTTTCAATGTAAGTGAACGGAGATGTCACATCTATGTACTCTCTAAGGGTCTGGGTCTGGGATAACATGAGGTATTTATTTTCGCCTTTTTTGTCAAGAAGGCACAGCTTTGGTTTTCTTTTGCCTTTAAAAGCATGAAAGGCAGACTTGCATGGCTACTCAAGGACTGCATGTATCTATCAAGAGTTTAACACAAACTGTAGCATTACTACTTGTAGGCCTATTATTATTATTATTGCTATTATTATTGTTAGTTACAGTTAGAGAACAAAATAGGGGAAAAATTATGTTTACTTGAAAGATCTGCCACCAGTGCCCTGTATTACCTACTAGTGCAGTAGTGCCAGCCTAACTTATAATTATAAAGCACAATTATTTTATTTTTGCAAACAAAGTGGCTTTGTGTTATTGAATTTGTGTTTATTATGTTCTTCTATAATACAAGTATAAAGTGTGTCAGAAAAAAATAAAAATATACATATTGGGACCCATTAAGGGGCCTGTTCGGACTCGTTAAGAGGGACCCGGTAAAGACAACCTCCGGGGTGGATGTAACATTTCCCAATTAGGGGGCAGAAAAAAATGGTATGGGGGCCCAATGAAGCCGCCCCCATACCATTTTCGGGTTACAGGACTTATATTAGTCAAGTAAAGCATCAACAACATCAGTTGTTGATGAATTTGCAACAGACATGTGTGCATGCATAAAGCTAAAGGTCTGACTCAGAGAGTTTTCTGTTTTCAATGATGAAATGCTGGTGGTTTAGTGGTGCCACAACTGTAGTTAGTTAGTAGCAGTAGTAGTGCTTCAAATCATTTTAAATATAAGCACTTTAATTTGAAATATGTTGGGTTGTTTTGTATGCCATCGCGTTTGGTGGGGCAGACTGGGCATTTAGGGGTGCATTGACCCCCCCATGCCCATGCCTAGATCTACCCCTGGGCCACCTTGTGACTTTCCTCAACTTGACAGCATTGTGACTCGACTCGACCTGACTTGAAATAACCATGTGACTCGACTTGACTTGAAATAACTCATTGTAAGATGCTTTTTAATCTCTCCCTAGGAAATAGGCTAACAGACAGTGCACATTCTGTATGATTAAAGTTTAAGGGCTCTATTTTGATTGTCTTAAGCATCAAGTCTTAAGTCTTAAGTTAAGAACTTGAAGGTCTGTAATTGTCTTGATTGGAAGTGTAGCAAAGCTGTTTGGCTGTTTTGAGTGGCCAAACAGCTTTGCCACACTTCCAATCAAGACAATCAAAATAGGGCCCTAAATGTGATATTTGGAAATCGATGAGATGTTTTCTAAATTACATGTTTTCTAAGCAACACAATACACTGCCTTGCCAACTATAATTTAAAACTTTTCAAACACAAAATCAATTTTCCTCTGTTTTTGAAGTGTTCCTGAGTTTTGACTCAACAATTTCCAAGCATATAGCGTATGCTCCAATAAATGGAGCCTCTACAGTCTTACCCCTCCATTGCACAACCAGAATCAGACCCAATCGGAGTTCTAAACTTCTAAGTACTTTGGAATTGTTTGTTTGGTTCTATATTTTATTCCAACTTGTAACGACTGGCGAGCCTAATAAACAAACAACACTGGAGCAATAATTCACATTCTAATAACAATTCTCTGGTCCGCCCACATACATGTACAAACATACAAACAGCTATCATCACCCTACTTGTTCTGTGTTGGCATAACAATAAGTCATAACAATAAAAATCATTTTAATTGGGTGTGGGGGCGGAGCGGCCCGGACAGGACATGAATGAATGTTAGATATAAGGGGGGCATTGGTCCATAAAAGGTTAAGAAACACTGGTATATACAGTAATTATTCCCCCCAGAGAAGTGTGTGGAGAAATCCTCGATTATGCAGGCTGAAATCGTTGATTTTGTGATAAAATATACAGGTTTGGATGGGATTTATGTGCAGAAAAATTGCAGGAAGTTGTGAAATATGTGGAATGGTGCATAATATGCAGAAAATTTAGAAATGCTAAATATGTGCAAGTTGCGGATGAAGAATAAGCATCACACACCCTTTTTGAAGAATATTTTCAACTCTGCTTAATCTGCACCGTTTAGCTGAAAATATGCAATCGCATAATCATATTTTTCTAGAGTGTACTCTAAGTAATAGGCATTCGACAAAGACTGAGGCACACAGCGGTGGACATTACATTTGTGGAGATTAATCGATATAAATCGATACATCGGTACCCACGTGCGAGATGCGAGTGCATCGGTTCCGTCACTCTGTATCGATGCAATTGACGGGGGGAATCTAGATGCGTCGCGATGCATTTGCTTGAATCGGTAAAAATCGATGTTGAGCGGGGTTTTCACGATTTATTTCGCCCTATTCTATGTTTTCTAATCTGTGTTGAACGCACCATTATTGGGAAGGAAAGGGGCTCTGCCATTCGGCACCGACAGTTACGACAACTCTGCTTACTTCCTGTACAGTCCAATCGAGACTCTTCTACATAGACATCTATTGAATTCGGCTTACTTCCTGTACAGTCCAATCGAGACTCTTCTACATAGACATCTATTGAATAGGGACAACGTGACGAGGCCCGTCAATGTCGCAGCTCTGTCTATAGTCCCCCCCCCCCTCCCCTCCTACACTCTGCAACAGCGGGGCAGCAGCCAGTCAGCTGTAGTAGTCTGGGATCAATACATGCTACCGACGTGGAGACTAATACCCGCGACTAACCCACGGATTAAACAAGAGAACTAGTGAACGAAGCACACCATATTTAGCTTCATAAAATCTCTGTTGTGTTCGTGGTTGAGCTGTGTCGCTCAGTCCGTTGTTCACTGTAGCACCGACAGGTAATGATCCACACAGTGTTCTTCTCTGATTCTCGAACCAACACTCGAACGCAGTTGCAAATCTGCGCGATCATTGTGTGTTGTTAAATAAATCTTCTGCACACGTTTTTAAAAGTGGTTTTCAACCCCCTTCGTTTTACAACTTTCCACTGTGCAGCTTTTCCTTGGAGCCTCATTTACTGTATATTCTGCAACACAATGGTGTTGCACACCGAGTCAGCGACAGTAAAAGTGCACATCCACAAGCTCTCAGTGACTCGGTCTCAGCGTGGTGTGGATGCAACGTGTTGTGATCTTGTAGAAGAGTGGTTTTCAACCTTTTTCATTTCAGGACCCACTATTTATTCAGCATTTGAGCCTCGGACCACCAATTGATGATATTTTAGCCCCACAGACCCAAAACTAAAGTTTTCTTTTGTTTTTGTCCACAATACCAGACTGGATTTCAGAAACAGTCCAACATACAGATCAAAATGACCATTAATCTTTTACATTTTCTAGTTGTGTAGACTTTAGGCTAATTCACATGTGAATTAGCCTACTCTTGAGAGTGTAAACATGAAACCAAATGGTTTCATTTTACACCAATAATTGCATAATGATTGATTATATTTTTATAATTGTAATAATAGGGTCTTTCAGGTTAAGCCAAGGACCCCTTAGGTTTAGCTGAGAGTGAGTCAGTGAGAACCAGGGACCCCCATATATACAGTATAGTATTATCTACGTGTTGATTAAGATACACATAGACTTGTTTGACAGTACTCTGTCTGCAGTGATCTGTAAATGCATGTTTTATATTGGTTTATTTTCTATTTGTATGTACAAACATACATGATGATGAGTACATGCTTAGTATACGCTAATCCAACAATAACACAATAACCAGCAGAGAGCAGAGCACAGCAGGCCCTTTATTTGTTTTTTTTTGTTTTTTTAGTTGGGAAGTTAGAGATACAGTAGGCCTACTAACCTACAGTAAAACAATACATTGTTTTGAATTTAAATGTATTGCATTTTGGCATTTTTTTGGAAAATTAATAAACCTTGAATATAAATCCTTTTTATTATGTTAAATTGCCACCAGATCGCATCATATCGCATTGTTCAGAATAAAATTCAATGGTATTGTTAAAGTATCGGTTAAGTATCGGTATAAGGGGGTGTATCGTATCGTGTCGGGGTGAATCGCATCGCATCGTATCGCAAGGTAATTCCAAATAATCGCTAAAGTATCGAATCGCTGGCAGTGCATCGAGATGCGTATCGAATCGCCCTCAGTGCTGAGGCACACAGCGGTGGACATCTTACATTATTTCATATGAAACTGTACAGGCACGCTAATGATTTTCCAATCCCTTGTTTCACTGTAAAAGTTTTATTTTTGATCAAATTAAACGATTGTTCATCATACAGTACATCATACACGGACGCCAGACTGCCCACAATGAGTTTCACACCTCCAACAATCACATTTAAAAACAGTGAAGCTGGACTTTCTTTTTTTTGTTTTTTACTTCTTCTTTTTCATTGCTGTGTCCTACAAATATATTTGGTACAAAAAATAAAAGAATGAATCACAATATAAACAAGAGCAACGTAAAATAATGCAAATTAAAAATCGTATGGACACTTTTTTTTGGCCAAAAGCCTCCGGTAGCGGACCACTTTCACAAAAACACGGCTTGTACAAGCTGCTTTTTTTCTTCTATTTTAATTATCCCCCCCGAAAAATAAACACCGTAAAAACCTCTGATATCAAATCAGAACGCAGTGACAACGTGAGAGTCATTTGATCAGGACTTCAAAGTGATTCTGTCAGTTTCCTAACGCAAAATCGTGGCGTAGCACTGGCATTGCCTGTTATTTATTATTTACTTTTTTTTCCTTTTTACTAATTGGCCTGACATCAAACCCGAAATTAGCAATGTTATGCTTCCCTCCCCCAGTGCTGATTAATTATAACAATAAAGCAAACAAAACAACAGCCAACCCTGATCGAAACAAAGAAGGTATATACTGTAATAAGTATGGTAATGCCTGCTCACCTCCTGCATTGAAGGTCACAGTCTTAAAGGCTTGGCTTTGCCTCTAAGCATCAAAACGTCCAGCCAAAACAAATGCTTCTAGGTATAGAGGAACGGTAGCATTTTATTACACTGCTCGCACCACCAAAGAAATAATTGGAAACAGCATAGTGGCCGTGATTTTTCTTCTTTTTTTTCATGTACGACGGCAACAGATGAAAGAGAATACCTTTGGGTATGAGCGTTTTGGATCCAATTTCTGATGTATGTACATACATGGCAGAGAACAAAGATAGATAAATAAAAAGAGAGAGAGAGAGAAAGAGGGGAGCTGTAGAAAAACTGGGCCAAGAGAGGATATCAAAGTTGAGAATGAGGATATAGCAGTTTTTTTAGACTTTCAAAGACATTCAGAAGCAACGCACTTGGTTTTTGAAGGTTGGGACTTCTTTCCTTTTACCTTCCGGAATCAGTGATTCCTGACGGATGCTTTGCATTTACTTCTCTCTCTCTCTTTTTTTTTTTTCAAAAACATCCCTCAGGAACTGTGTATTATGATTTTTTTCTTTTTCTCATTACTCAAAGAAACAATCCTGAAAAAAACGAGAGGTACAGTAAGTAACTATAAGTACAGTATGTTGTTGGATCAAAAGGTTTGACACCTAAGTATACAGTAGAGAAGCTGAGATTAGATTCTTTTTTCTTTTCTTTCACACAATGTCGTGCAGCGTTAGTGATAAAGCCCCACGAACCAGAGTACTGTATATATCTAAAGAAATGAAATGCTTTTTTTTCTCCTTTGTGTGATTTTTTTTCCGTTTGTTGTATTGTCACTCCTCCCCAGAGACGGCTGTTTAAAGCAGGGGGGAGGGGTCCTTGAGAGAGAGAGTGAAGCTCCTCTGGAATGTTTTTTTTTTTAAACGTTTTTTTACAAAAGAACAGAGAGAAAAAGCGAGTGTATAAAAGAGTTCGTTCATCCGCTCCCCTCCCCTTCGTGTTGTCAACAAGATGCCAGGGTGAGGGTCCACAGTTCAGCAAGGGCAGAAGGGCACTTATTCAAAGAAAGAAAAAAAAATACGAAGAGAATGTCTTTCACAACATTTCTGATAGAGGCAGATGATTATACGTCCAGCTCCTCTGCCCTCCATGTTACCTTCGCTGCAGTTTATTGTCCTGCTTTCCCAAAGCGCTATAGTGTTTCAAACACGCACAAAAAAAAAAAAACTCCCATTCACACTGATGTGCGCGGCACATGTGACACGGAAAAAATAACGTTGATGAAGGTAGATGGTGTGCTTCTGAGCATTTGGCAGGCCAGGCTGAAAGCAAAAAAAAAAAAAGAACATTAGCGAAATACCCAAATCCCAAATCCAATCACGAAAAGACGAAAGCTGCATCCATAAACTTGAAATGATCGCCTTGATGAGGTTTGCCACGCAGGAGTGAACCTTTAGGCTTCAGGCATGGCTGCGTTGGTTGGTTGCATACTTTACAAACACCACCGTTCAGGTATTGGGCTTGTAAAGGACCGTTTTTGCTCAACGGTGCAACAGACTCGTGAAGGATTATAGTGGGAAAAAAAGTTGTATTTGTATCCATGGGAAAGTGACTGCAATGAAGGCAGTTCAAATCCAAGTAAACTCCTCAAGGTCCGAGTGGTCAGCGTTTTGGGGCTTTGTCTCGTTTTTGAAATAGTTCCAATAGCGTGTATAGCAGCCCGGAGCGCCCATGGCCATCCCACCATACTCAAGTCTCAAGTCTATAAAGTCGTGCCTGTGTATGTGAGTCGCCAATTATTATAAACACTTTACAAAATCAAGTGACAATACTGCAGATGTGTTGTTGTTTTTTTTTCGCGTTTTGTTTCTTTTTACACTTGTTCCGTCTGTCTCCGTTATCAGCACCTGCCGAGTTCCAGAGTGGCGCCGGGACACGTTTTTTCTTTTCAATGTCAAATCTTCCGCATATCGAGCAAAGCTCCACCGTATACGGTACGCAAGTGCACACACATATATATATATATAGAACAGAGGCTAACGTTAGCAGAAGTCGCTGTCGTCGGCGCCGTACATGTCGGCCAGCTTCCTGAAGCGCGGCCCCCAGTCGCTCAGGTAGTGGTAGTCCTGCTCGCCGCCCTCGGACGACGCCGAGCCCAGCGAGCTGAGCGACTCGGCCACGGAGCCCGTGCCCTCGTAGGCGTACGTGGCCAGCGAGTCGTACGGCGGCGCCGTGGGGTTGCAGTCGTTCTCCAGCACGCGCTGGTTGATGAAGTCGCGCACGTCGGCGTTGTCCCGCGACGTCACCGACGCCGCCGGCGGCAGGGGCGCTCCTCCGCCGACGCCACCGTTCCCGTTCCGTCGGAGCACGGGGTACGGCATGTGGGCCTCGGTGGGCATGATGTCGCGCCGCTGCTTGGCCGACTCCTCCAGCGCGGCGGCGGCCGCCACCACGGCGGCGTCGGGGTGGCGCAGCGCGCCGATGTCGAAGGCCTGCGTGTCCTCCTCGCCGCCGCCCTCGTCGTTGTAGCTCACCACGTTGTCCCGCACGTCCTCCTTGGACAGGATGAGCGGCTCCTGCTTGCGCTGGCGCTTCAGCGCCGTGAACAGGACCACGATCACTGAGGGGGAGACAAACAGAGAGATGGAGAGTTAGGAGACGGAAGGAGAGACCCCTGTTCAAATCCTCACCCGTGTTCACTTAAAAGGATTAGAGCGAAACGTGAGGAAGTCAGACTAGTATATATAATATATACGCACGCACACAGGCACATATACCGCGTGTGACGTTAGCCTTTGATACCACTACAGAGCGTAACATTTCATTTTACCGAGCCCTGGCTGTCCGTGGCCGACTGAAAGTCTGAATTTAAAATAAACACCACCCACCACACCATATGCAAAGAGAACAGTGAATATACAAGCAGCCGCAGATCGCACCATGAAATGTGATTCACAAAGGGCATGAGTGCATAAACTTTGATGTTGGTATTAGAAATTATAATGACAGAGAGAGAGAGAGAGAGAGAGAGAGAGAGAGAGAGAGAGAGAGAGAGAGAGAGGGACAGACAGGCAGACAGACAGACAGACAAACAGAAAGACAGGCAGAGAACAAGGCAAACCGAGTGAAGCAAATTCCTTAAAGAAATGGTATTGCAGCAACCAGAGGCAAAGCCAAATCATAATGGACACAATATGAATCAGTGTCGTCGAGTTGAGCTAGCAAAGCAATGGAATGAACGAGACACAAGTGCATGCGTGTGCACACATCCGTGTGTGTGCGTGTGCTGCGTGTACGCGCGCATGTATGCGCCTGCGAGAGATAGAGTTGAAAACTATTCAGGCCTGCATGATAACATTGCTCATCCTAGACTGGACATTGCATTAGGGCCTCCAACACTGTCCGCTCTCATCACTTGTGTGCATGTCTCCATGCCTCTTTGTGCGAGTGTGTGCATGTCCTCTGAATATTTATATTTTTATATCTTTGGAATTGTTGTTGTTAGAGTGCGTGTATGTGTGTGTGTGTGTGTGTGTGTGTGTGTGTGTGTGTGTGTGTGTGTGTGTGTGTGTGTGTGTGTGTGTGTGTGTGTGTGTGTGTGTGTGCGCGGGCAAGCATGCGCGCGTATCTCCACGGGTAGATGTACCGTGTGCGTCCGTTTGGAAATTGCCGCATCTGTTTTCTCAGCAAGCCTTCTCACTCATGTGGATAGGTGAGTGTGTGTGCGTGTATGTCGGCGCGTGCCTGTGTGTGTGTGTGTGTGTGCATGTACGCGTAGTGCGCAGACACATACGCATGAATGTACCTCGCTAACTAAGTCTGCAATGACTGCACTTCCAGTGGCATAAATATGTATTCATTTTCCTGGGAGCGCATTGGACTGTGACCACCGCATGCATAAGAGGATAAGTGGGGACTTGCTGGCAGATGAGATGCATTCATTTCCATAGCTGTTCCTGCTAGCTACAGCGTATTTGCCCACTACTGATCCAACATTGTTTTCCATTACGGTTAGATGATATAGGGATAAGGGCTTGCCTTGTGTTTAATATATGCTGCGCACACAGACACACACACACACACACACACACACACACACACACACACACACACACACACACGCTGGTACAGCAGGAGGGGGAAAAAAAGCGCGTGCCGATGAATTCAGAGGAGTCTTCAGCTTGGACGCACATGAGGAAGGACTGCTGGTTGTGTGGGTGTGTGCACATGCACGGACGCTGGTGTTTACGTGACCCTGTGTGTGTGTGTGTGTGGAGGGGTATCTATTGTGTACACTAGCTCACTCAATTCGGAGTGACATGATCACACACACACACACACACACACACACACACACACACACACACACACACACACACACACACACACACACACACACACACACACACACACACACACACACACACACTGACATCACATCTACACGGTCACACACAAATGGGTAAATATATGGCTGTGGGTTTTCAATCCTGCTCATATCAACGTCCATTGTTCATTCTGCACTTGAGCCAATCTCCCCGACATGAACCTTAGAAATATGTTGATGGATAAGATTTTACCCACAATTCCACGCAATTCCACCCACAATTCCTTGTAAAAATTTGTACACGCTCAGAAGAAAAGGGAACTCATTAACATGGTGAAACACATCTTGATGATGCATCTCTATGGTATATTAACGACATAGTAAAATATTGAAAATGAGCGGAATTACCCTTTAAGACATGTGAATGCGCACTTGCATTTGCATGCACCTGCGCAACGCAAGTATAGCATATTGTGAAACATTGTTTACAATGCCTAATTGTATCCATGAAAGTCAATGACAAGACAAAAAATATAAGCCTACTTTTGCCCAAAAATATTTTGGATATGAGAAGTGGGGGGACATCACCCCCCCTGCGTCCCCTCTCCACTACACTTCTGTGTGTCCGTGCGTGTACTCACTCAGCAGTATGATGACACAGAGCAGGATGGCGATGAGTGCCCCCGTGCTGAGGCCGGCCGAGCTGGTCAGCGCCTCGGCGTTGCACGCCTCCATCTTGCCCTCGCGGTCGCACGTGCACACGCGCACCGTGAGCGTGCCCGTGCTGCTCTGCATGGGGTAGTCGCCGTCCGTGATCACCACGGGCACCAGGTACACGCTCTGGTGCATCCGGCTGTAGCTGGAGCGACGCGTCAGGATGCTGGCCGTGTTGTCTGAGAGGGGCAGAGAGGGACGGGACGGGCCAGAAGGGGTTAAAGGGCAAGTCCATGCATTTTCAACATTCTAATATGTCATTAGTATACCTTAGAGGTGTTGGGTGGACATGATAAAAAGTCCCCCATTCTGTGCTCCCAAGAAATGGAGGTCTGAAGAAAACCACTAACATGGTGAAACATCTTGATGACATCATCAAGATGTATTTTCACCATGTTAATGGATTTCTTTGGACGCTTCTTTTTTTCTGAGAGCGTACAAATGGAACCAAATGAACCCGTTAGGGATTCTTGAAAATTAGGTCATTCAGATGTGTAATTATAATTTAACTCTTGAGAGCGTAAAATGAAACCAAATGGACCTGTTTCATTTTGGTTGGACAGAATGGAGGAGGCCCTCCTCACCCTAATGGTACGGTCCACAGTTGATTGTGGGTGTGGCCTGTGGAGGAAGAGCTCTTTATATACCCTCCACAGGCCACACCCACAATCAACTGTGGACCATACCATTGGGTGAGAGCAAGGCCTTGGGTTGCCTCCTGCTTACCCTTTTTGCTTAAGTTTTACACTTTTTCCACGGCACACTCCACACACCGCAAACACTACCGACAACATCACATCTCACACTTGATCATTCACGCTATTATTTAATTAATTTCCTATAATAAATAATAATTTAAACCGCTCTCTCGTGTGGACTCCCGTATTATGATATGCAAACCCCCGAGTGTGCCTGACAAATTCTCCTGAATGCTGTCTGGAGTGCTGTCGTTTTTGTCCATTTCTTTCGCCACCATAGTAAAGGGTGCATTCGTGGCCTGGAAAGGCTTGTGGTCTATACGGTTTTACAGACTGGGTAAAAGGGCAGGGGCTGAAGCCCCTCTTTGATTTCTATGCATGCACACCCCTGGGAGACGAGGCGGGGCGGGGCGTTGCAGGGCGGGAGGGGGAAATTATAACGAGGAAAATAACGAGCTACGGCGAATAACGAGGCTCGCTCCGCCTCGCAGACGACGGACTTTGAAACATGTGCGCGGTATTGATCGAGGAAATGAAAGGAAGTGGGAAATGTCGCTGTCAATCCGAAAGCAACAAGCAGAACTATATATGATGCGAGGGAGTTGATTCTTGTAGTGGCGTTTCTAAGCAATTTCGCCGTGTATGTGTGTGTGTGTGTGTTTACCTCCGTTGTCCCGGACAGTGAAGTTACTGCGGTAAGTCTTCAGGTCCTCAGGAGCCAGACTGAAGAAGAACTTGTGTCCTGAAGGCGGAGTGTCTGGATCCACAGCACTCACTGTCTGGATACGCTGGAGTAAACAATAACAACAACAAAAACAACAACAACGTTCATTAGTCCATATACCTTCATTTACATGTACAAAGTTAATGAACTGAACTTTCATAATATTTTGCTATTTTAAATGTACTTGACAGATAATAATAACTGAGTCGTGCACATATACCAAGTCCCACCCCACTCGATCCTGATTGGACGAAAGGCTTTTCTCCTAGATACAAAACTGAAACTAGGGTTTTTTTAACCCCAGGGGCTCACTGTGGACCAGGAGGAAGTCCTTATATTTTTTCCATTGGCATGATACACTTCAGCTCATATAGTAGTTAGTTATAGACTTTGTCTTTTACTGGCTTTGTTCTCCTCACCCTTGTTCAACACAGTGCACTGTAACAATACAAAGGGGACAAAAGAGTCAACAAGCCTATAAGGCTGGTATGAACCAAGCCATTGTCTTTGGGCACTTGATTAGCGGTGTGTGTGTGTGTGTGTGTGTGTGTGTGTGTGTGTGTGTGTGTGTGTGTGTGTGTGTGTGTGTGTGTGTGTGTGTGTGTGTGTGTGTGTGTGTGTGTGTGTGTGTGTGTGTGTGTGTGTGTGTGTGTGTGTGTGTGTGTGTGTGTAGTGGGGGAGTGTGTGCTGTTGGGGATAGCATTTCACTAGCATTCATCGTATGCATGCCAACAGGAGGAAAAAATAGTTGAAGAGAAAACAATGAGAAGGGGAGAAAGATAGCACCAGAGAGAGAGAGAGAAAGAGAGAGAGAGAGAGAGAGAGAGAGAGAGAGAGAGAGAGTGAGACGAAATTATTCCATGGAGCGCACTCAATGATGTCTGTCCTCTCCCCTTATCGTGAGTGATAAGTGGACAGACATTTTCATTTGTAGTGCTTGATGATAATATGTAGCAAATCAAGGCTCACAGACCGCCGTGTTAAATCTCTTCTTTCGCACTTTCATGAGATTCATAATAGACCTTTTCGTAGACCTGTAACATTTTCCATTATTCATTGAGGTATTCACCCAATATCGCTTCCAGATAGACTCAGCTATGGTCTGCAGTGCACACTTGCGCAGTGCGTTCGGATGCACGGCGCGCGCAGTGTGTGTGTGTTTGGATAGCGAGACTTTCCAGCGTGACATATCAGACATCAGCACCCAGCGTGACGTCTCTCAAGTCATCGTCGAAGTCAATCAATTTGATCTCCAGACGTAAGCTCAAAGCCAGTCGGGAAGGACGCGTCGCGCAGAACAGACAGCCCCGGTCCGCAGAGGCCTTTGGAGAGCATGGACGACGTGCGCGGGGGCTATTAGCTGTCTGTCATTAAAAGCCGCGCGGATGCCTCCTAGCCAAACACGCTGCAAGGTCCTGACAAGGATGTTAGTGTCTCTCATTAAAAGCAGTGCCATGCCGCTGGCCAACGCAAAGCAAGGTCTTGACAAGGAGCCACCGCAATAATTATCTTGTTGACGCAGTGGATTTGAGGCTTTTCTTCCAGGATTTGCCAATAACAACGCATCATCCTGGCGCACGGACGCATGCATGCGTGCGTGTCGACGCGCGCAGCGTACCTGCAGACCCGCATTACATACACACACTTGCGGGTGCAGACACACGCACACACACACACATGCCAAACAAACACATATAAACAAATACGTCCAGAGCCCGGGGGCTGGTTGAGATCAAATAATGATGAATAACAATGACAGACAGATAAAAGGGTTGAACGGATGAAAGAACGAGGGGATGACAGGATGGAAGGATGGAAGGATGATGGCGATGAGAGGCGACCAGTGGCAGCAAGCCATCTCACTGAAGAACGGCGGAACTGACAACCCCTGCGTGTGCGTGTGTTTGTGCGCACGAGGTGCGTGCGCGCGTGGGCGGCCGGGAGGGCGCTTATGCATATGTATTCCTAAATTGATTTGTGCAGCCATTGTGTGAGTGTACAGATACAGTATGTACAGTTCATGTGTGTGAGCGTGAGCGTGTGTGTGTGTGTGTGTGTGTGTGTGTGTGTGTGTGTGTGTGTGTGTGTGTGTGTGTGTGTGTGTGTGTGTGTGTGTGTGTGCATTGTGCCATGCACATATGCCGTATACATACAGTATATATTTTTGATTGTACTTTAATGCATTATGCATGGGTCGTGGCTGAATACGTGTATTAGTTATGCACATTTGTCTAATGGTTTATTTATGCCTGGTTGTGTGTGTATAGGACTATACTGTAGTCCTATACAGTACACATGCATGCACAGGCGCATTTAAGTTTTATTGTTTAGAATGTGCGTGTGTGAGTTCAGGCATGTATGCTCGTGTGCATGCGTGCGTGTGCGTGTGCGTGTGTGTGTGTGTGTGTGTGTGTGTATGTGTGTGTGTGAGAGAGCGCATCCCTGTTCTGGAATGTCACAGCAGGGGAACATTAAAGGAGAATTCCACCAAAGTTTTTTTTTTCTTCAGAAAAAACAACTTGATGATGTCATCACGTTGCGTTTCATGTAATGATTTTTTTTCCTTTTCTAGGAAACACAGAATGGGTGTAACATCTGGGAAATCTGTGTTTTGTGTGTGTGTGTGCACGCGTCTGTGTGTGTGTGTTCTGTTTACCTGGCCTGCCTTGGTCCTCTCACAGACGAACGTCTCATAGACGGTGGCGAAGGTGGGAGCGTTGTCGTTGATGTCCAACAGTCGTATGTGGACCGGAACGTGGCTGGTCTGTTGGTGGTTGTCTGGAAAGCAGGAGGACAGCAACAGTGGTATTCATTACTTTACAATCACAATCAGCTTCACATTCTAACATAAATGTACTGTTAAAGTAACCTGGTCCCTGAGAGGATTCCAGGTGGTCCCCAGGCTAAATGATTGTTTACACCGTTTATGTTTAGACTCTCAAGAGTGAAAATGTTCATCATGAGAGTTAGCCCCAAGTCTACACAACTAGAGAATGTAGAAGATAAATGGTCATTTTGATCTGTATGTTTGACTGTTTGGTTTTCTCTGAGGCCCAGCCTGGTATTGTGGACAAAAGCAAAAGAAATCTGTAGTTTTGGGGTCTGTGGGGCTCAAATGGTGGTCCATGGCTCAAATTCTGAATATGAAAAAGGTTGAAACTGTCATAGTCAATAGTGTTCATAGGAACGTGTAAATGAGTCACTTTGTATGATCTGACAATGAAAAGTTACTGTATAGAGTAGACGATGAGCCATGCTCTAGTTCTCCAAGAGAGCTGCAGGGAACTGCAGTGTTCTTATATTATGGGGAGTTATATTTTTTCTCTGTAATGAAAAGGTCCAGACCGTTGCTTCTAACTTATACAACGGCCTTGCTGGTCAGAGAAGATTTAACCAGAGACAGACACACGGAGACGTAGACATCTAGACGCCTCCATCTCAATCAACACCACCCCGTTGACCTCAGGAAGGTCACAGGGCAGCTTGACCCGCTGGCCTCACATGAACACACTGTGTATCTCCATTCTGCCATGCTAACTGACTGCTCTTTTCATCCATTCATTCCTTAATCTAAAATGTTCCCTCCGTTCCGTTTTAATTCTCGTTTCCTGTCATATCGCTGAGCCTGTGCTCCGATTCCTGTCATTTCTTCATTGCCGCTGGCTTAGAGCAGCATATTGGCCACTGAAGAAGCCAAGACATTTTCAGCTGTTGAGCGTGGCTCGAATTAGTGCTGCTGGCTGTTTTAGTTTTTCTCTCTTCTCTTTTTTTTGGGGGGGATAGAAATCGTGTATATGAAATTTGACTGCCTTCCCAGATTTTAGTGTCATGCCAGATTAGAGATACTAAAGTCTGGCCGGGCAAAAGGGAAATGATATGTACAGTACAGTAAGGTATTTCAGACTGTGCTGCCAAGTCCTGCCGCATGACATTATAAAAGCCCTTTTCCGACGCGTTCACTTCTACAGTAAAGGTGCAGCGGATTACAGCTAAAGGTCACAATATTACATCACAATCATGATACTTATGCAAATCAGCTCTCTCTCTAAACTGGTGCACACAGCATGACTAAATCACTGTTAACCAGCTGGTGAACACTGTAGACGCCCTACCACGGGCATGCCTAGATTCGCCCCTGCTATTTGGTGATAGAAGGCAGTGGTTGTGGTTGGTTGTAACTTACTATACTCTGAGGCGATGACCGATATGTTGTGCCAGGCGTGCTCCTCGCGGTCCACGGGCCGCAGCAGGATCACTGAACCGTTCCCCGCGTGGACATCGAACAGGCGGTCCATGTCTGTCCGCCGGTCGATCGAGTACCTGCAAACGGTGAGAAGGACGTTCAGTTCAGTTTTCAAGATTTGGACAGTCCAAAATGAAAGTACGTAAATGCAGATCACCCAAGCGGCATTATTCAACAGTCTTGTCGTGTCCAAATGTCCTGGTACAGTGACACCCCGTGGGTGAGAATAGGGTACTTAATTCCGTGCGTCGACACACTGATCAGGTCCCAATGGTTTCACCACTAGGGAGAAGCGCCAGCCTTGTTGGGCCCTAGCTAGCCCTGCCCCTGGAGTCCAAATTATTTCCTTTCGAAGGCAAACATAATATTGACTTATTGCAGGCTTACAATCTGTAATGGAAGTCAAAGCATCAGCGTGGACTAGTAACGGAATGATTCAGTTCAAAATCAATAGCAAGAAAAACTCTGATCGAGAGGGGCGGCGGGCGTGGGGTGGGGTGCATTCTCAGGCTCCCCAGATGTAATTGGGCAAATTAAAAAACCCGCCGGCAAAAGGTACTAATGTTTTCTGCTGCGAGCCAAGCGGCGCAGATGAATCAAAGTAGTTTGAGGAACCGTTTGAGAGATTGAATCAGGCCACTGCACAGGACCGTATAAGTATAAGCGCCGCCCCGCTTGCCTCGTCTCTCTCGGCTAACCCTTTTGCAAGTTCCTTTCAGTAGACACTGTGATTTGGGCTTTGCAGTAGAGATGCTTGACAAGATGTTCTCAGTGTCCGTGGACTGCTTTATAGCCTTCATGTGACTGCTCATTGAGCTCTCTCTCTCTCTCTCTCTCTCTCTCTCTCTCTCTCTCTCTCTCTCTCTCTCTCTCTCTCTCTCTCCCTCCCTCTCTCCCTCGCTCCCTCTGTCTCTGTCTTTGAGGAGCCGGTATAGTTTGTGCTGAATTCACTTATTCTCGCTCACAGCACTGCACAGATAAAAGCGCCCAGCCGCCTTCACTTCTTCTCCCTTTTCTTAGCGTTGCCAATTACGGCGGAGTCAAAACAGCCCTAGTGCGGCAGCAGCACTGCAACCGGAGGAGAGACACCAACGAACACGCCGCCGCCACCGCCGGGTGTCACACCGGGTGCGGCACAGTGTTTGCGGTTTACACGTTTGTTTGTCAATTATTTCGCTGAAGAAGCGGCTATATGGCTCTGTCGCACCGTTCCACCGAGTGAGAACGGATGTGATATTATGAATTTGTAATCTTCCACTAATCAAAATATACAAGTGCATATACAGTATGCAGGGAGTCCAGGGACAGTGCTAGGACCTGCACTCGCACACACACACACACACACACACACACACACGCACATGCGCGCGCACACACACATTGTCTTAATTACTTTTCCATGGGCTGCAGTCTAAATGATCCTCCAAGGAGGCTTCATCATAATTAGGAAGCAGCGAACAATAAAATAATAAGTCAGTGTGACAACGTGGATAGATGGTACGGTCATGTGGACAATGAGCTAGCACAGGAATAATTGCAAAGCGGCGGCGGTGCACGTGCGCGACTGCGCGCGCGCGTCCCCCTCCTTTTTCCCGCTCCCTTTAGTATGTGCTCCATGGTTCCATGCTCGCTTTAATTGGAATGTGTTCCTTGTCAAATTACGTCGGCGGTTTGGTTGCAGTGGTGGCGAAATGGAGATCAGAGTCCTTCCCTGTGCTTCTTCCACTTATACAGCTGATGTACAAACGTACGTGGATGATGCAGGCATGCATGAACCAACTACAGGAACTACAGTTATACCACCTACAACAACAGCAGCAACAACACTTCATTACATACAATTTTTACCACATGGTTAAAAGGAGGGCCTTTAGTGTGGTCGCAGTAGTGATGGCTGCCAAGTGGTGGTTGTAGCAGGCAAACGCAATACAGTAATTCTATGGTGGACCTGGTCATATCACATATTAATGTGATCTGAAATCAGTTTGCATAATTTTCAAATGACCGTAATGGGATTTCCATATCATGGTATTAGACTGGATATTATTGTTTGTGATTTGGGATATTGTACTATTGTGATATTGTTGTTGACATTGAATATTATATATGTAACATTTCCCAATTGGGGGGGGGGGGGGGGGGGGGGGGGGGGGGGGTGTCAGGACAAAATGGTATGGGTGCAGCTTCATCCCCCATGTGCGATGAAGCCGCACCCATACCATTTTCAGTTACAGGACTTTTATTAGTCAAGTAAAGCATCAATAATAACACCAGTTGTTGTTAAAGTTGCAACAGACACGCAGCATGCATAAAGCTAAAGGTCTGACTCAGAGAGTTTTTTGTTTTCAATGATGAAATGCTGTTGGTTTAGTGGTGCCAAAACTCCTAGTTAGTTCGTAGCAGTAGTAGTGTTTTAAATCATTCTAAATATAAGCACTTTAATTTGAAAAATCTTGGTTTGTTTTGCATGCCATCATGTTTGGTGGGGCAGTCAGGGAATTTAGGGGGGCATTGCCCCCCTCCCCATGCCCATGCCTAGATCCGCCCCTGCAGGGCCCAGGGAGTGGTTAGGGGTTTCATGACTTGCTCAAGGGCAGCACAAAGTCAGGAGGAGCCGCAGGGATCAAACCGAGGACCTTCCAGTTCTGGCATAGTCACAGACTGTACCTTCTGAGGCTGTCGGCTGTTGATAAATACATCTGTTTCCTAAAGTAGGCCGAGTACAGTAGCTGAGCGCGTTGTTCTGTGTGCTTGCCAACGCACAGTGCACTCAGAGTTTGAAGTGATTCATCCAAACTGCCCGGCATACTGTGTGTAGATTAATGTTAATTGTTAATTAACATTAGCCATTTGTAACGCACAGAGAGTGTACTGTACAACTGTAAGCAAATGGACCCTCATTTCTCCAAGTGTCTGCTATACTGCGGAATAATGTTAGATCTTAATTAACGTGGCCATTTGTAAACTCTCAGAGTTTAAAGTGAACATTGTGTTTTATCACTGCTATTATCGCACTGCTTCCAGGAAGGCTGTTACTTAGTGGCTGTAAGTAACAGCCTAAGTACATTAGTAGGCCTAATCTAGGCATAGAATTTGAGATATTTGTACTTGATATTCACAGGGTGCAGTGCTTTTCCTACCACTACTACTACTACTGCTATTTTTGGAAAGTGGTGAAAATGTGTGCAAATCTTTGAAAATATAATATATTCCTTCACAGTGAATGTTTTTGTTTGTCTTTGGTGAAACAGAATATGTTCAGATAGTGGGGCAGCATGTAATCTGTCTGTCATCATTTAGAAGTCATTAAAAGAAGAATATTTTCTAATTTAGACATGGAAAGGCAGCATATTAGGTAGCATATTATTCCCTTAATGTAATTTAAAGGCATTAGTTCCAACACTGCTCAATGGTTTAAGTAAAACAATGTGAGTAATTTGGACTGGACTTCTCTTATGGCGGTCAGTGCAGTGTTGCCAAATTGGCACATTTGTCGCTATATTTTTCCTCCCAGAAAGGACCATTGGTAACCAAATGGACCATTATATATTTGTAACTCTCGAGATCTCAAGAGTTAAATTATATTTAAACATCTGAATTACCTAATTTACAAGAATCTACACATCTAGAAAATGTAGTAGAATTGCTATTTTTGTCCAACGTTTTGCCAGGTATTTCTCCTAAATTAGTCCGAGAGACTAAACGCAACATCAAATGGAGGTCCTCCGTGGCTAAAATGCAGAATAAATAGTGGGCCCTGGTATGAAAATGGTTGAAAACCACTGCTCTAATGCATTTTGGAAGTGCCACTAGTGCATTTTGGATTTTGGCAGTAGGCAACACTGCTTCTCTTATGGCGATCAGTGGCATACTGTATATCTTTTCAAATTGCTGTCCAGCATGGGCTAAGCGTTATTAAACACTCACCGTACGGGGTGGCGCACTGCGTCGGGGTCGGAGGCGCTGACGGAGCCCACAGCCGTGCCCACCGCCGCGTCCTCCTTCACCTCCATGATGTAGCTGGCCTTGTCGAAGACGGGCGGCTCGTCCACGTCGTCCACGGCGATGCGCACCGTGGCCACGTCCCTGGAGCCAGCCGAGGTGAAGCGAGGGTCCGTCTGGGCGTTCTGCACCTGGATCTCCACCGTGTACGAGCGCTTACGCTCGTAGTCCAGGGGCTGGGGGAACATCACAGGAAGGGTACGTTTAGAAAATACTAATATTATACCCTATACACGGACCAAAGTAGGGGTTAAAAACCACTAATTGGCACAAAATGGCGAAGGCAACCAAACATCTTCAAGGGATCAGGGGGCGTTTTTGCCATTAGGCAGACTAGTAGGCAGTTGCCTGGGGCACCATGAATAAGCCTCATATGGATAAATACATTGTACTTGCCCTCTATAACTAGAATTGAACATTTAAAACGCATATAGGGCCCCATTGTCATTACCGCTAAACCCCTTATCCATTAACTTCTTTGCCTTTTTAAACTAATTTAAAAAACATTTTTCAGCAGTTCAAATGGCCAGTCTACAAGCTCACAACATGTTAATAGATTGACATGTTGAAATATTCCAAAAAGTGTTTCAAAAAAGTAAAACAGAAATAAGGGATTTGGGATAAGGGGTTTAGCATGTAACGAAAATGGAGCCCATAATATGTTCTTTAGTTTAAAAATAGTTCATAATTTTATCCCTTGGGAGGGTGACATTTTACTATGCCTGTCATAGGTATGACGTCACAGGAGATTTTCTCCAGGGAAAAAATCTTGCCTGGGGGCTCCAAATTGCTTAGAAACGCCACTGCAAGGGATGAATGTCTATAATTCAAATTAACATGTGGATAAGGCCTGTTACATTTCACATACACAATCTCTTAATCTCAAACTCCCATGAACTCCCCCCGCTGCCACGACATTATTACCCGACTCGCTCTTGTTAGTTTTGGCAGTGTCTTTAGCAACAACAACAACAGTTATTATGGGGGCTAAGAACTTGAGAGAGCTCCTAGAACCAAGGGCGGTGAGGGAGTTGGGGTAATGATAAGGAATGCATTTTGTTGATCTAATTAAATAGTAACGCTGATTAGGTTTTCTGGTGTAAACAACACCTATGCTCCATAATCCCGAGAGCATCTGCAGGCAGATCAAAGGAGAAAAAAAACACAGCCTTTTAACTAACTGTGGTTTATAGTTGCTCAGAGACAGTAAAGGGGGTTAAGAGTTAAGGACCCTCCTCACACGCACAAGCACACAACATCTTTTTATGAAATGCATATATCCTATAAAGTCTATATATAATCCTCACAGGGCCAGCTATAGGCCCATCCACGCACGTTATATTACCAGAAAGATCAAGTTATTTACACAGCCTTGTTTGTTCTTGGTCTCGTTCCCACCTGGGATGTGTCTTTTATCAACACAACCGTAATCAGGATGTCTGCGCTTCCAATTTGCCCTGTGATGTGTGTAAATCCATCCTCCCTCTCTCCCTCTACCATCTCTCTTTCCAGTCTCTCTCCACTATACCGTCAAATTAAACTCCTTTGACAAACATGGAGAAAAAAAGGGACGAACGTGCCGCCGCGGTTTAGAAAGTCCTCGCTCAATGTCAGGAGGACGGTGCGTTTTTCATATCACTATTCTTTATTCTATGAAGACATTCTGGTCTCTCGCTGGTGCACCCAGAGCAAGGACAACCATGGAACCTTCTAAATGTTATACCACAATGCTATTCAACCTTTAAAGGTCTATATAGGATTAAAAAGAGAAAAGAAAAGGAAAAGCTGCATTCAAGGTTCAAGGCTGTACCTTCCTGTTACTGTACATGTTGTGTACATGTGGTAACATAAGAGTAAAACTTCAACCTTCAATCTTTAAATATTTCTTATTGTGGTGGTGCACACATTGGCCTTGAACTAATATAATGCTCGTGCACGTCGTGCACATGCACGCACACGTATGTGTGTGTATGTGTGTGTGGTGCACGTGCACACACACTAGGGCATTAACGACTTGAGATTTTTTCAAGTCGACTTGTCAGACAGTCAAGTCGAAGTTGTATCGATTTATCGTTTTATGGCGCGGGGGGGGGGGGGGGGGGGGGGGGGGGGGGGTCCGTCGTGGTGGTTCCCCGAGGGGGGGCGGGGATCAAATGGTGCCGCTATATGCCGGCGCAGTGCTTATATAAAACACATCGCGAGGCTACGCATGACGCATGTGCCAAGCTTAAATGAAAACAATATTGGCACACAGCGCTGCACATCGTCCACTCCCAGGCCAGCCATAAAAACACATGACATTATCAATACTCAGCAGCCCACACGTTAGAACGCAGAATACGATCCATTTACATGTAGCCGCCGCCGCCGCCTCCTCCTCCTCCACCACCACCACCACCACAATATCGCGCCGCTTTTCTTTTCTGATGCATTCAGTAAATTAACGAGAATGACGCGGACAAAAGCATGCGTCCCGTGCGTAATGCGAAACGAAGAACAGGGGGAGGTGTTGGTTGATGAAGTTCTGTATTCCTCTGACACTGTTTGCTGTTCGATCTGATCCGTGTACGTAATGATCAGCTGGAACGCCGCGCGCCCAGAGCGCAAGAGCGCAGCTGCATAAGATTGGTAAGCCTAAATAAAAGCTTAACTCCGATAGTTGCAAAGGAAACTTCAAAGGAGACTTCTGTCCGTGAGTGACAGTAACCAATATTACATTTGAATTATATACACACGCGTCGCACACAGAGAAAGAAAAACTGGGGAAACAAAGGTAAATGTTTAATTCCTCCTCTTTCCTCCTTTCCCTCGGAGGAAGGGAAAAAAACAACTTATCGACTTGGGCTTTTTGGAGTCGACACGTGTTATGCAAATCGATGCATCGATGTATCGATTTTTTGGTTCACGTGCACACACACTATACCTTTTGTTAACTTTTTTTGTGCACTCTATAATATATTCAGCACTAAATAATTCTACGCTTGCAGCCTTCCCACCACCACTGCTAAAGATCAATGCTTTTTCTATACTTCCGCGCTGGAGCCGACTTTATCTTTACAACCGCTATTTTTCCTCGTTTGTTATGCTTTTTTCTACATAGTGTTATCATCATTTAATATCGTGTTATGTTGCGAGTGAACTTGTTAGCACGGTCTGCCACCTGTACGAGAGCGTGCCAAATAAATCCTCTTGAAATAATCTATCGTTCGCCTCGCCGTGTACGCCAGAGAGAGAGAGAGAGAGAGGTCTGTGTAACGAGGCGTGTTCAAAGCCCAGCGTATTCATGAAGCACATTTATTTAAAGAAAATGCACTTGTTGACCAAAGAGCGGACCGGCGGAGAGCACGGAGGTTAGTAAATCACACATAAAGACCATTTTAAGTGAAAAGATGCTGTTGATATGATGACGGCGGGTCGGTAGGTAAAGAGAAGCGCCCGCCTCGTCGTTCGTACAATGCAGCAGCAGCAGCAGCAGCAGCAGGTGGGGGCGGGTGGAGGTTGGTGGGGTGGGGTGGGGGTGGGTGAGAAGGTGCAGATGAATACTTTTAATTTGGCTTCTTTCATCTGGAAAGCATGCCTGGGCTTTGCATATCAAACAGCCCGGTATTAAACAGCAGCAGCACTTCTCTCGTGACTTCAAAGTGCGGCATATGTGAGCGGCGCGCGAGTCCGCAGGTTTTTGATTTGATTCCCACGCGTACGCGGACGGACACGCACGTAGGCATGCGTGGGTGTGTGTGTGGTGTGCGTGTGGTGTGTGTGTCACGGGAATGTTAGAAGTTAACACGCGGCGGGTAATTAAAGACACGCGGGTTCCCCTTTTGACCACGGAAGCGAAGAGAGTTTTTGCAATCGCCCTTTTGTTCTGCGACATCCGCCGCGGTGCGTATGGCACGGGCGGACCGTGGGTGGGCTAGTGCAGGCGTGTGTGTGTGTGTGTGTGCGACTGCAGCATATATCACACGTGTTTTCACATACGAGTAGATCAGGGGTTTTCAACCTTTTTGATACCAGGGCCCACTATTTATTCAGCATTTGGGCCACGGACCACCATTTGAGGACATTTTAGCCCCACAGACGCCAAAACTAAAGATTTCTCTTGCTTTTGAGGTGGTCCCCAGGGTAAATGATGGAAAGTTGGTTAACCAGATGTAACTCTTGAGAGCGTGAAAATGAAACCAAATGGACCCTTGCGGGTCCATTTGGTTTCATTTTCACACTCTCAAGAGTTAAAATATTCATCTGAATTAGCACTATTTAATTAAGAAGTCTACACTGTTTTGTTTGCAAAATTGGATTGTGAACAAAACCAAAATAATTCTTTAGTTTTAGGTCTTTGGGGCTAAAATGTCATCAAATGGTGGTCCGTGGCTCAAATGCTGAATAAACGGTGGTCCCTGGTGTCGAAAACGTTGAAAACCCCTGTTCTAGTTGTTTAGACCTGGGCTAATTAAGATGATGAATTTTAACTCTTGAGAGTGTAAAAATGAAACCAAATGGACCCGAAAGGGTCCATTTGGTTTCATTTTTACGTTCTCAAGAGTTACATCTGGTTAACCAACTTAGCTGGGGACCACCTGGAACCCTCTCAGGGACCACTGGTGGTCCCCGGACCACCTGTTGAAAACCCCTGGAGTAGATGCTGAAAGGGGAAAAAGAGAGACCTCACAGACCAGTCTCACCTTGCTGACAGTGATGACTCCTTCCTGAGTGTTTCTGTCCGTGGAGATGTCAAACACCTCCATGCCGTCTCCGCTGACGATGGTGAAGTACATCTCGGCGTTCTTGCCGATGTCTTTGTCCGTGGCTCGGATCCGGCCGACCGGAGCGCCGGACTTGGCCGACTCCAGAACGCTGAACTGGTATATGCCTGGTGGAGGTAAAAAATAAATAATAATAATAAGTTTCACGGTTACTGTTGCCGCATGAGCAAAACTGTCAATCGTGTATACCAGGTTTTGACTCCAGGGACCACCGTTTATTCAGCATTTGAGCCACAGACCACAATTTGATTACATTTTCACATCAAAGACCTAAAAATAAAGATTTTTTTTTATTTTGTCCACAATTCCAGGCTGTATTTTGCCAACAAAACAGTGTAAACGTCTTAATTAAGTGGTGTTGATTCAGATTTTATTTTAACTCTTGTAAAAATGAAACCAAATGGGCCCACAAGAGTCCATTTGGTTTCATCTTTACATTCTCAAGAGTTACATCTGGCTAACCAACTTTCCATCATTTAGCCTGGGGACCACCTATAACCCTCTCAAGGACCACTGGTGGTCCCCGGACCACTGGTTGAAAACCCCTGGTGTATACTGTATGGCCAAAAAAGACATGCACACACACACACACACACACACACACACACACACACACACACACACACACACACACACACACACACACACACACACACACACACACACAGACACACACACACACACACAGTGCTCTGAAGAGATTCAGTAGCCGTAACGCAGTTGAATAATGAGATTTAAAGGGCATGATCAGGAGATTTTCCCATTGATCCACAAACACAAGCAGCAAGGTCAGGTTGAATAAAACAACATGACTTCCTTGGTGTCCACAGACTTAACTCAAAATCCCCCCGGATGATGCTCCAGCTCTGGGATACCAAATCCCCGCCCAATAAGAAGAGAGCACTCATACAGACATACACAATACATGACTACCCAAGTTTACATGAGGGTCACCGACATCCGGTACAGGTGGTGGTGTCTTGACTAACTAACCTGTCCTCTCACAATCTGAGTAAAAAGTTTCGGGTAAAACGTCAGGAATTGACGACTAGCAACAGTCGATTCACCCGTGCGCTACAACAACGACATTGGAGATCCCCAGAAAAGGCTCCTGAATGCATTGGATTGAATGGGTGCGAATGGGACAAAAAAAATTAAATGGCCGCGCCCATTGTCCCAAATTAGAGTCAGCATCCGGATCTTTATCAGACGATGCGCTCAGACTAATAGTTGGATTAAAGTATGAAATCTACATTTTGTCGTGTTCTGTGCCTTTGTTGTCTTCGGCGTGCGATATTTCACGGTAAGAAAACGACGATCGCGTCTTCGACGGCACGGTAGTTAAGAGTGTGGAGATCGCTCATATAACCTTCGATTTATGTCCTTGCAACCTCCGGCTGCGCTGTGAGCTTGTGTTATTAATGGATAGATATGTGACCTGCAGGTTGATTTCACTTGAAAAGGATTCATTGGGAATGGCTGTCAGTTCACGTTGGAGAAAGGCATGAAGTTACACTAAGTCGCAAATACTATTTCCTTTTTTTTTTCTAATCGAAAAAGCCAGCTTGCAGGCGTAGACTGAAGAACAAAAAAGCCTTTCTTTCGCTGCGAACAACAGAAGAAAAAGATCAGAATGCGAGGAACGAGGAGAGGCAACGCGAAGACACGCTGCTCTTTTCATGTTCAACTTCACTTTATTTGTCACCTTGCAAGTGTATATCTGAAAAGGTGTGGGCAGAAATATTACAGGTTCTGGTTTACTCTCGAATAATTATCCTACGAATGGAAGTATCAAAACAAGCAGCCTCTTGTTCAGGTAAAACCCAACAACATAGCAGTAGATGTGGAATAACTTAGGTGTAAAACGTGTGGGAATAGATTGTATTCACGGTCATGAAGTGACTAATGGCAGCGTGTAATGAGACAAGCCTGGAAGACTTGCCCCTTATTAAAGACTCAGGATTATATGAATTCAAGGTTATTTCAAAAAATAAGTGCAAGTGTAGCAGGTGGCTACAGCCTCTGTCGTGATGGCCTCCAAAGTCTAGTATCTGCCCCTGGACCAAAGGGATGTCCTCTTGGTCTAGTGGTTAAGATGTTGGACTTTCACACGGGAGACCCGGGTTCGAAATCCCGGGCATTACATTGGTGCCGTGACCTGGATCGGGTTTCCCTGTGGAAGGAGGTCAAAAGGGAGATGAGTGTAGCAGGTGGCTACAGCCTCTGTCGTGATGGCCTCCAAAGTCTAGTTTTTGGTTTCATTTTTACACTCTCAAGAGTTAAAATATTCATCATGTGAATTAGCCCGACTCTACACAACTAGAGAATGTTATCAAATGGTCGTCCACTCCTCTGTGGCTCAAATGCCGAATAAATAGTGGGCCCTGGTGTCAAAAAGGTTGAAAACCACTGGTTCATATAAAAAACTTGCCCACCCTGCCATTCTTCCAGCCCACCCTAGTAGGGCTGGCTAAATCCGGCCCTGATTTAGATTCGCAGTCGGGGGAAAAAAAGAAACAAAAAAAGAAAGGAAAACAGAGCATAACACTACTATACATAAACACCGGTGGCAGAGATAGGAAACAGGTACATCTTAATGTGCACATTATGAGTGCCATGTTGTGTTTGCGTCTGTGTTAGAATAGGTGTGCGGAGCTCATTTCCCCCTCAGTAGGTGTTTATGAGCTAGCACTTGTCATTGTAGTCATTATGTCGAAAACAAAGACACCAAGGCGGGTCTCACTTACTCAGCCGGTAAACAGTAACACTGGGCTGAGTCTCTGTCACACACGCAGCCAATGTACGGGTGTGTGTGTGTGTGTGTGTGTGTGTGTGTGTGTGTGTGTGTGTCTCTCTCTCTCACAGGAAGGAGATAAGAAGTTCGACAGTGAGACTGTGAATCTTTCCTTTGTTTTTTCCCAGGAAGACAATGCATTGTAAAAGCTGTTGGGGCTCTCCAGCAGCAGGGGCGGATATAGGCATGGGCAGGCAATGCCCCCCTAAATGCCCTGACTGCCCCACCAAACATGAAGGCATGCAAAACAATCCAAGATATTTCAAATTAAAGTGCTACAGTTGTGTCACAACTGATGTTATTATTGATGCTTTACTTGACTAATAAAAGTCCTGTAACTGAAAATGGTATGGGTGCGACTTCATCGCCCGTGTCGCTTCGCACCACGGGCGATGAAGTCGCACCCATACCATTTTCTCCTGCTCCCCAATTGGGAAATGTTACATCCGCCCCGTCCAGCAGGCTTTCAGTGAAGCTCTATAACTTCATGTACGCCTTATTTATTATTGCCTCCGTACAGTAAAGTCCACGGAAAAACCTCGTATGTCCCCAAACCGTTACCTATAGTTTTCAGAAAATGGTAAAAAAAAAAAACAAGTAACCTTTTTGTTCTAATGGTTCCAATGTAGTCACAAGCTCTTGTTGATAGTTTCATGCATGAGTAGGTGCGTGTGTGTGTGTGTGTGTGTGTGTGTGTGTGTGTGTGTGTGTGTGTGTGTGTGTGTGTGTGTGTGTGTGTGTGTGTGTGTGTGTGTGTGTGTGTGTGTGTGTGCGTGTACGTGCACAAGGGCCGTGTGACACACGCATCGCTGAACTGTCCACACACCACTGATTAATTGATTTGACACGCTTGTGACCCGCGCCCGCTTGCCCGCGTGCGTGCGTGCGTGTGTGTGTGTGTGTGTGACGCAGGCAGAGGGGACTTAGAGAGAATGATAATGCCAGATGCAATCGCCCTGACAGATCCCTGAGCAATCTCAATTTGCGGCCCAGCACTGGAGAAAGGAAACGCAGGGTGAGAGAGGTTGAGAGAGAGAGAGAGAGAGAGAGAGAGAGAGAGAGAGAGAGAGAGAGAGAGAGAGAGAGAGAGAGAGAGAGAGAGACCCTGAGTGCCCGAGAAAGAAATGAGGAAAAGAAAGCAAGCAGGCATTTGTTGCACGTCAATTGCGAGGCTGAGGTCAAACAATTAGGCGAGAAGAGAGGAAAAAAACAACAGCATTGATATTCACCGGGTGACACGTACAAGAAAAAGTTGCCGGAGATGCCGGAGAGAGAGAGAGAGAGAGAGAGAGAGAGAGAGAGAGAGAGAGAGAGAGTTCAAAAAGAGAATTAGAGGCCATGAGACAGAAAGCGAGACAGTCAGACACGGAGAGAGAGAGAGAGAGAGAGAGAGAGAGAGAGAGAGAGAGAGAGAGAGAGAGAGAGAGAGAGAGAGAGAGAGAGAGAGAGAGAGAGTCGGCTCCATGTAATCAGGATTAGACGACAGGATGACTTCTGTGATCGAGGCCATTGGAGCAACTATTTAATCACTTCTTTCACACTGCTACAGGCAAAGGAAGACTGCTACTGGACTCGCACACATGCACACGCATGTGCTTGGCGCGCACGTGCACACACACGTGCACACACACACACACACACACACACACACACACACACACACACACACACACACACACACACACACACACACACACACACACACACACACACACGTCCCGGAGTGATAACATTGCCTCTTGAACTGTGATGAAAAAACGCTGCTGCATTTACGCCACTTCATTTCCACTTTTAGAAGTGAAGGTCGACTCGGCAGCCCTGCGTTTTCAGAGGCCTGTCAATAAATGACATCAGAGGGCCGTGCACTCTGCGCCGAACCGCCGCGGCACAGCATTAATATTGACAACTTTTAGCCCCGGCCCTGTTTGGGGGGGGGGTTCATTTTCGCCACGCTCCCGCGACTTTCTCCATGGATTTTTATGACTACACGGTGCCACATTTTCATGAAAAATACAGTTCCTCCCGGACCGCCGGAGACGGGGAGGCAAGCGGTGGGTTTTTGGTTCAGCCGGGGCTACGGACGTGTAAAGAAATCCAAATAAAATATGCGGTGATAAAGATTTAAAGATTTTGTTTACCGCAGGAGAGAAGCAGTCGTCAGAACTCTCTGAAATGCCAAGACCAGACTGCCAGACAGATTCTATGGCTCCAGTGGATTGTGATAGTTTGGGGAGAGGCATTTATTGTCTCTTTATAGACCAGCCTGTACCTTTTAAACACCAGTCTAATCCATGTACAACCCGAAGGCGGCAGCTTTCACAATGTGATATTTTCAGCAAAGCCGACATTGTTAGCCGGGGACAAAGTTTTATCTTTGGAGCCGGAGCCTTGCAAATAATTAACAGTGAAAAATGAGTCAGTTACTCTGTCTCAAAATACACCATTACAATCAACATAATTATAATCAAAGCATTTGCATATAGCAAAGACTAATTAACACATATAATGCATTATTCAATTGGCGAGTTAGTCATTGTCGCAGTGAGAAATGGTAGGTGAGATGTGGAGTGTCGTCAGCATTACCGTATGTATGCATGTGCATAATTATAGCCGCGTTGTATAATAGAACATATGTAGCATAGACTGCACTGTAGTATGTTGTCACCCAGTGCAATGTTTAGATAAATCAAAATAAGTGCCAAATTAAGTGCCAAACATATGTCATATTGTGAATATATGGCCTGTTATTCATGTGTATCGCATAAATTGTCACTCACACAGGAGGCAAACACTAACAACATGTGTTGTATTAGGAAGGAGTGTGTTGTTAATCAGAGATGTCAGATTGAAACGGCAAATAATTGTTAGAGTTAATATTGGAAGATGTCTATAATTATTCCTATTGAGGAAAGATCCTTCCAATGGAGCACATTCCCCTGGGCGCTGTGTGTGTGTGTGTGTGTGTGTGTGTGTGTGTGTGTGTGTGTGTGTGTGTGTGTGTGTGTGTGTGTGTGTGTGTGTGTGTGTGTGTGTGTGTGTGTGTGTGTGTGTGTGTGTGTGTGTGTGACAAACAACAAACTCCCATATCTGCTGGGTGAAGAAAAAAATATGCGCAAACACAACAGCAAGATTTGTGATATGCTGCGATAAAAAGAGGGATATCAAATGGAACACAACCACCCTGAAGAATAAACATTGTATTGTACTCTTACAACGATTGATTTAGGCATATAGAAATTTGACTTATTGAAGACTACGACCTCAATATGTTCATATTGTGTGTGTGTGTGTGTGTGCGTGCTTGCGCATGTGTTGTGTGTGCATCCTCTGTGTTCTTACTCTGAGTGAACTGCGGTGGGTTGTCGTTGACATCGGTGAGGCTGATGTTGACTATGGTGGTCCCCGTCAGCCCACCCCTCTGCCCTGCCATGTCCTTGGCTTCGATGACCACCTGGTAGTGTTCTCGCTGCTCGCGGTCCATGTCTCCAGGACCCAGCGCGGTCCGGATCACACCTGCAGAGGAAAATCAAACAGGTCAGTGGACGGTTTTCAACCTTTTTGATACCAGGGACCATCGTTTATTCAGCATTTGAGCCACGGATGGACCACCATTTGAGGACATTTTAGCCCCCACAGACCCCCAAAACTAAAGATTTCTTTTGCTTCTGTCCACCTGTGCAGTGACGTCACCGATCCTGTTCCACTAGTGGATTCCTCATTCGTTTTCCTCAAAGACTTTTCGAAAATGGTTAATAAAAACACGATTTGTTTCGTTTTTCATCTTAGAAATTATTTGATTGTCCCAAAAGATTGTTTGTGTCATCATGATTCGTCACGACCCGAGTGGGCTTTGTCCGCGGCGTAATCGTCTTTATATAAATTATTTTTGAAAAGTCTATGAGAAAAATGAATGGGGAATCCGTTTCTGGAACTGGGGCGGTGACGTCACTGCACAGGTCTATACCTGCAGGCTGTATTTGGGGAAACAAAACAGTCAAACATAACAGATCAAAATGACCATTAATCTTCTAAGTTGTGTAGCCTTGGCTAATTAAGATGATGAATATTTTAACTCTTGAGAGTGTAAAAATGTAAAAAACAAATGGTTGAAAACCACTGAAATAGGTGGAAAAGAAAGAAAGAACGAAATGCTTTCGTTTGTACGGGGGGAGATGTGTTGCTATCGCAGCGTTAGTCATCTTCAACTGTAAACACGGGTTAATTGTTCCGTTGTATCTTTGTTTGGCTCGGTGCCATCTGGTGCCATGCGGAACGCATGGAAGCATATTTTCTCTATAGAGACCCGACATGCGCTGTAAAGTGCAGCAGAACGGCTTTAATAATGAGTCTGGGCTCCCCTCTCTGAGAATAACTTAAAAGTTTGGAGTCCCACACTGGGAAAAGTTTAAGAGATGATGGCATGTATGAATATTTAAGAGCGGGTGGAGGGAGGGGGGACTATTCTCCTTAAGGTGCAAACCACTCTATAGCCAGAGGGGCCACAGGTTTGATTCCCAGTGTCTGTCCCTTTTGCCCCGTTCCTCGTTGTGTCTCTGCCTCATCCCCTCCGGTGACATACATATATGCATGCAAGAAGCCAACCCATAATGTGTGTGTGTGTGTCTAACGGCGCAATATGCAAAGTAACCAATTCCCAGCGCCCCAGAAATTATTGAAAATTGTTCCTTGAATACAACCCGTATTGACGCATTGCACCATTGCGGGAATTTGCGGTGGCACCTCGTACGCGGCGCGTCTGGTGATAAAAAGAAACATTGCGTTCTGGTATTTATCTGCGCTTTTCTAATCAGCCAGACGTCGGCATCGGCTGCTCCCATAAGAAGCTCAAATTGAAGTGATTATAGAGATGGCCGAGGAGAAATGCAGCAGAGGAACACACTGAAATGGAGGAATACTCGACCGACACTTGACCCGTCCAACTTCAGACTGAACCCAAACATACTGGCTAGTTTCGGGATACAGATTTCAGGTTTTTTTGTCGAAAGCGAATGGCGGCTTCTGCTTCAAGCCGGAGAAAGGAACGTTAAAGAATCGAGACATGAGCCGACACAGGTCATGAACTACTGTCACAGTGAGGATGTCAAGAGGAAAAAAGGTGTTCTTCTCCTCTCCTTTTTTTTCCTTGCTCTCTCTCTCTCTCTCTCTCTTTTTTTTGCAAAATTGTAAGTGTCAGCTTTTGGGATTTAGCATCATTTGAATGTACATTATTAGGTTGAAATTGCCATTTTAGGTTAAGGTTACGGTCGGCGTACAGTTATATATGCCGGCCGGCCGGGGAAGTGGAAGTGCTGGAAAGAATATAGTTTAGACCAGCAGTTTTTTTCTCACTGGCACTCACTGGAGCCTCACAATCACATGCTGGTTTCCTTGTACTCAAGAAAGTAGGCCAAGCAAGCTTCCCAGACAGACAGACAGACAGACAGACAGACAGACAGACAGACAGACAGACAGACAGACAGACAGACAGACAGACAGACAGACAGACAGACAGACAGACAGACAGACAGACAGACAGACAGACAGACAGACAGACAGACAGAAAAAAGGTCTTTTGAACGAATGGGTAAATGGACCATTTTTCGTCCGTATTCTGGGACTGACTGTACTTCTTTGCAAGTGAGCATCTTAACCCCATTGCACAGCGGTGGTTCCCTTTTAAAAAGAAATATACCGGCCACTTTTTGACACCTTTCATTTTTTATACTAATAGATAAAAACCCGGGTGACCTCATGCTTTTAGCACCTGCCTGTCACACCACTGAGACCGCTGCAGTTCAGGACCCCTGAAATGTTTCTCACCTTAAGGCCACGGCGCGAGCTGCACATGCAGCGCATTCAGTTAATAGATGGTAGTGTTGAAAGCACTATGGGCTGGCAGCAGGGGTGGATTTAACATTTCCCAATTGGGAGGGCAGGAGAAAATGGTATGGGGGCAGCTTCATCGCCTGTGTCACTTCGCGCCACGGGCGATAGAGCCGCAACCATACCATTTTTCAGTCACAGGACTTTTATTAGACAAGTAAAGCATCAATAATAACATCAGTTGATGTTGAAGTTGCAACAGACACGCAGCATGCATAAAGGTCTGACTCAGAGAGTTTTCTGTTTTCAATGATGAAATGCTGTTGGTTTAGTAGTGCCACAGCTGTAGTTAAGTTATTAGCAGTAGTCGTTTAAAAATTTTAGAACTTTAACTTGAAATATCTTGGGTTGTTTTGCATGCCATCATGTTTGGTGGGGCAGTCTGGGCATTTAGGGGTGGCATTCCCCCCCATACCCATGCCTAGATCCGCCCCTGGCTGGCAGGCCCTTCCTCTACACTTCTGCTTCTTGTAAAATCGGCATGGATAAAAAAAAAAACATTGATGCTATCTGACTTTCCAGGCACTGTACATTACAATAAAGGTCAGGAATACCGATAAATACAAACTTATTTTTGAGAGTTGTGCAGTTTCAGAAACAAGATTAAGGCCGTGTGTTGTTGCCAGCTGAAAACACAAGGCACTCAGAGTTTAAAGTATTCAACTCTAGGCGACCAGACAAGAACAAAATGCACCCAACGGTCCAATATGCGGCTCCCAACATGGTTTTCAGCAAAGTGAAAACATGCTGACTTTTATGACACCAATCCACCACCCTGGAGGGGGGTAAAAGGACCAACAGTATTTATTACGGGTGAAAGCGAGTTCCATCATCCTCACTGAGCTTTGAGTGGCATAGCCTGTATGCCATTCAACAGTTTCACTTCACTATGAATTTGTTTTGTTGCTTTATTGAGGATCCTTAAAGGGGAACTCCACCCATTTTCAACATTCTAATATGTCATTAATATACCTTAGAGGTGCTGGTAGACATAATAAAAACGTTCCCCCATTCTGTGTTCCCAAGAAATGGAGGTCTGAAGAAAGCCACTAACATGGTGAAACGTCTTGATGACATCATCAAGATGTATTTTGCACCATGTTAATGGATTTCTTTAGGCGCTTCTTTTTTCTACGCTCTCAGAAAAAAATGTTGAAAATGGGTGGAATTCCCCTTTAAGCAAAAATATGGCATTGTGTATCTCTCATCACGCCTAATGTCTTCTAGGTTCTAACTATTCAAAGTAGCTATCCTAATGGATATGAAACACATTTTGGACATGTTAGAAAAGAAGGCCAGTGGCAAGTTTATGGTTGTGTTGCTTTTAAAGCTCAAAGTAGCAGCAGAACAAAGTGTTAAACACACAGTTGTCATGGAAGTACATTAGATGGAAGTACATTAGAGCATTAGATATTATGAGAGTATTAGAATAGCCTATAGAAGCTGCTATAAATCAATTAAAAATACTAATTACGTGTGTTCTAAAATAAGGACTGCACTCAAAAACCTTTTTTCCCTCCTTTTCTTTTTTATATGTCTTGGCATGGCTATTCATCCATATAGACTTTAATAGCAAAACGGATTTGTTGGTCTCTAGTGAATGGTTTAGGGCAATGGTCCGGGAAACACAAACCGAGAGGGTTCCATGTGGTCCCCAGCTAAATGATGCAACCAGATATAACTCTTTAGAGTGTAAACATTTTTACACTCTAAAGATTGTAAAAATGTGATGAACATCAGATGATGAACTCTATTCATCATCTGAATTAGCACTTAATGTGGTACTAAGAGAAGGTAGAAGATTAACGCTCAATTTGATCTGTATGTTTGCTTGTTTTGTTTGCCAAATCCAGCCTGGAATTGTGGACAAAAACAAAAGAAATATTTAGTTTTGGGCCCTGGTTTCGAAAAGGTTGAAAACCACTGGTTTAGGGAAACCATTTAGTCGGGGAACAACGCCGGGGAAGTTTAAAGCTATTTGATACCTGACATGAGATAGAAAATGGAGTGTAACGGAACGTAACGCACCGGTGATTCAGTCAGTGATAAGAGTCAAGTAATATACAGGTCTGCATTCCGGAAAAAAAAACATCATCAAATATCGATTTTTTTTTTCAGGCTTCGGATCAACAGTCACAGTCTGATGAGCCTGCCCCGAGACATGGCCCGCGGACATCAACATAGCGTCTCCACTTCACATATTGACATATTCCTGGCATTGGGCGGAAGTCAGGAGTCCTGATGGCCGGAGGGTTTAGCGCAAGACTAAGTTTGCGAGTTGCATCCCGAGTTTAACTTTGTGACGATAACTTGAAAAAGGTGCATCGTATGAGTTCAACTGGCAATGAAAGTGATGATAGTTGCATCATTTTAGACTGGAGAGGAGAAAAAAACAACCTTTGGCATAAAAGACAAGCCCTCAAAGCCTCTTAGTTCTTTGTTTGTGACTGCTGTCCCTCTCTATATCCCTTCCTCTCCCACTCTTTTTCCATCTCTCTCTCTCTCTCTCTCTCTCTCTCTCTCTCGCTGTTTTTTTTTTTGCTGTTTTCCGTATAGTTTAATCCTCCGACAAAGCCCACCCCTGTTCTCCTGACATACTACTGCGCTCTCTTTCTTGTGATCCCACGCTTTGTTGCTACCTCTGTTCCCCTATGCAATACCCCTTCTGTTTAATGTCTCTGACTCTCCGTAATGCTCTCTCCTCTCTCCACTTCTGTCCCTGAATCCCGTCGCTGTCATGAATTTGTATCACTTGGCCCTCCTCAGCTTTTTTTTTCCCCGCTGAGAACAACAGCCCACTCTGTGTCAAATCCCAGAGATCAAGGCCTATCATTGCTTGTTAATCCAGAGCCCCGCTCATAATCTGCACCATGCTCCCAGCAGGGCCTTTTCTGTGCCACTGTCATTTATTTTTTTTATTTTTCCCCCTCTTAACAAACAGATGAACAGAGCTGGAGATTACTGTCCTGATTATCCAAATGGATGTGCTGTGCTGTGCTGTGCTGTGCTGTGCCCCCACCCAACCCCCCACCATAATAAACTGGATAAATCCCAGGTTAGGTTTAGTGGGGAGGGGGTTTAGGGTGAATGTTTTCCATTTCGGGTTGGGATATTATTACAACAGCCTTTTTTCCTCTGTGCAGGAGTAGGGATATACTGTAATTGTGGTGTTGTTTTTTTGCAAGGTTGAGGGGGTGAGATACAGTACCAGAGCCATCTAGTACAGGGGTTTTCAACCTTTTTCTTACCCCAGGGCCCACTATTCATTCAGAATTTGAGCCAAGGACCACCATTTGATGACATTTTAGCCCCACAGATCCCAAAAGTAAAGATTTCTTTGGCTTTTGTTCGCAATACCAGTTGAGGTTGGATGTGGGAAACAAAACAGGCAAACAAATAGATCAAAATCTTCTACATTCTCTAGTTGTGTAGATTTGGGCTAATTCACATGATGAATATTTTAACCCTTTGAGAGCGTAAACATGAAACCAAATGGACCCGCAAGAGTCCATTTAGTTTCATGTTTACAGTCTCAAAGAGTTACATCTGATTATTTAGCCTTGGGGACCACCTGGAATCCTTCGAAGAGTTGCGAAAACAAACCTTGTATTAAGAGATATTTTAAGCATGTGGGCAACACGCCAACTGTTTTAAAGTATTGTACAGTCACAACTAAAGTCTCTGTGATGTTTATGTTGTATTATTACCACAAAACTAAAATAAATGGATTTAATGAGATCATTAAAGCTGGGCTTTTGCCTTTGTTCATTGCATTTCTGCCTACTTCCGCTCCAGTGCTATAATAGTCCCCATTGGCCGCTGTACCCATTGCTCAATAGAAGTCTATGTGGAGCAGTAGCCGCCAATAGACCTTGAGCAGAGATTTCGCAACTCTGCCTTATACTTTAAGGCTCTGTGAGAAATGTACTGGACCCGGGTGAGCTCAGTTTTTTATTGCTAACTAAAAGCGTTATAAGGCTTTCGCTAAATCTCAGCAATCTGGTATCACCAAAAAACTCTCATTCTCCGTCTTGCTCGGAATACCAAGTCTTTACATCAAAGATCAAGTCGGCAGCCTTGCTTTGCTCGCAGGAATCCTTTTTGTCCAGCATCAGCAATGTTTTAATCACACACTGCCTGACCTTACCCAACTAAAGAGCATTCCAACACTGCTATTCTTTATTTAAAAGTCTTGCCTTTATACTGCGTCCGACTTTGGAAAAGTGGCCATGGGACAGACACGTTACATCACATAATGATGTGTAGGGATGGGCAAAAAAATCGATACGCTAACATATCGCAATTCTTAATGCCATGATATCAATATCGAATCGCCAGGTTCATTTCTTTTTTTTTTTTAGGAACATAGACCCATGTTCCTAAAAAACCCATTCATTAATTTGTTCATGTCAGAAAGACTGAACTTTTCGTTGTTTATATTGTTTAAAGTTCTAGTTGGTTGAACTTGTCATGGTCCATATTGTTGGCGTGATCAAGTTGTGTTTGTGTTGTGTTTGTTAACAGTTTTCGTGCCTTTGCAGTAGAACTACATCACGCTTATCATTATCAAATAATAGTTATGACTGATGCCATTTAGGTTGATCTACGTCACGCTATGTTGCTCACCGTCGCCGGTTTGATACGATCCCAATGATAACGGCAGCATCCTCCCATCAGAACGGACCAGATTAAGGGACGGACCAACCCGAAACCGGAAGTGTGTCGCCAACTAACTTGTCCGACGGGAAACATGGACCGAAATATGAAATATGACTTTTAGATGTAAATCACTGGCACTAGCTACCTAAAAAAATATGGAAAAGTGCTGGCACTGAGAGTCTTTTAGGACCTTTTTTTCTGAGGGTGAACAAATGGAACGGGTCCATTTGGTTCCATTTGTACGCTCTCAGAAACCACTGTACACATACATACCACTGGACACATACATACTGCACATACATACCTGTGTTTGGGTCCACAGAGAAGTAAGGGTGTCCCTGGCTGATGCTGTAGACCAGCTTGGCGCTGTTCCCGTACATGCTGTCATCGGCATCTGTGGCTGTCACCTGCATCACTGACGTGCCTAAGTACCATGCATAGAGGGAGGGAGGTGTGAGAGAGAGCGTATATTGTACAACACTGGAAGACTTTCAAAGTAATATCCTCCTCCCTTCTTTCTTGTTCTCTTGTTTACGTGCATGAGCATTGGGCACGGGTTTTTTACAAATCTTGTTATTCTTTTTACTGGCAATTGTCTAACAACGCTTGAGGGACCGAAACGTAATGTAACGTTTCGGCGCCAATTCTCCCGCTCAAACACGACAATGGGACGACGCGCCTGTCATGTTCCATTCGGGGGTTTTTGAATGGCGTTCTCGGGGCTTGATATGGGGCGAATTAAAGTCTCAAAGAAATTGTGCAGGGGAGGAGGACTAGGAGATTATTGTCTTGTCTGTTGTTGTTGTTGTCGTGTTGTCTTTCTGTACAATCCTAGGCTACATTGCGGCGTTTTCCTTTCCTGCTCTGCAGTCATCTGTCAGTTTCAATTACACGACCCGCAGAGCTGAGTTTCCCCACATACAGTATACGTACCGATGTCGGACCTCTCCGGCACGCTGCCCACGTACACCTCCTTGGTGAACTGGGGCTCGTTGTCGTTGATGTCGTGCAGCTTGATGATGAAGTCGGTCTCGGGCTCCAGCTTGGAGCCCGTCCTCTTGTCCACCACGGTGGCCTTCAGCACGTAGGAGGCCTTCTCCTCGCGGTCCAGGCGCCGCGTGGCATGCAGGTCGCCGTTGTTCTCGTCGATGACGAAGATGCCGCCGGCGCCCTCACCGGAGAGCACGTACTTCACCGTGCCGTCCAGCCTGTCCTTGTCCGACTGGAGCTGGGGGAGAAAAGAGAAGCGTGTTGAGTTCAGTGATGCCAAAATCGGCCAAAATCCAACATGCACTATAGTGGCACTTCCGAAAAGCACTAGAATTTGCTAGAGCAGGGGTTTTCAACCTTTTTGATCCCAGGTCCCCACCGTTCAAAGTCGTCAGATTAGTCACTCGCGTTACCGCAGTGAAATTAGTTCTCCGCTTTTGACCCATTTCTTGGAGCGGTGAGCTGCAGCGTGCGCCGCGCTCGGGAATCATTAGTTGATTTGACCCCCAATCCATCCCTTTTGATGCTGAGTGCCAAGCAGGGAGGCATTGGGTCCCATTTTTACAGTCTTTGCTATGACCCGACCGGGAATCGAACCCCAGCCTCCCAGTTTCAGGGCGGACACTCTAACCACAAGGCCACTGTCTGGTTCATTTATTCAGCATTTAATCCACGGACCACCATTTGAGGACATTTTAGGACCATTTGATGTTGGGGTTTAGTCTCTCGGACTAATTTAGGAAAAATAACTGGCAAAACGTTGGTCAAAATAGCAATTCTTTTACATCTTCTAAATGTGTAGATTCTTGAACATTAAGTAATTCAGATGTTTTCAGATATGTAAATATAATTTAACTATTGAGAGCGTAAAAATGAAACCAAATGGACTCTCGCGGGTCTCAAGAGTTACAGGTTTATAAGGGTCCATTTGGTTACCAATGGTCCTTTTTAGGAAGGAAGGAGGACTCTATCATAGGAGGATAAATGGTGAAAAACGAGGGTTTTATCTCTGGCGCCTCTCAACCAATTTCGCCCCAACTCACCAGCAAAAAAAGCACTAGATTTTCCGCCGGCAGTATTTCACTAATTTTGGCTCTAGGGAGGGTTTGAAAAAAAAAGCTGGCAAAGCTGACAAAGTTGGCAACACTGGTTGGGTTAGTCAAGGCTACGCCGGGGATAATTGAGCGAACAAAACATAATCCAGACACCAATTTGTGAAGAGATGGGAAGGATTTGCTCCTTCAGTTTTTTTTTGTGTGTTTTGCCTGGAGTCTAAAAATATCCACAATTGGGTCAATGAATGTGTCGCTGCAGAACCGTTCATTACGTGCGCATACACGTGCACATACGCCACGCGTAGAGTCAGCAACATCCTGACATTGCGGTCCCCACGGGACTAACACGTAGGTCACCAACTGTCAAGCCATCGCTCCGAAAACATAGCAGATTTGACAAGGATGATTTGCAAGCGTTTAACCCCGTCGTGTAAACCCGGGTAGCCTTTTGGCTACTGGCCCACCAGGCAGTGTTGCTAGTTGCTATTCAGTGCTCGTCTTCAGGCCCGGGCTTGATCGTCAGCCAAATAACCTTCTTCTCTCTCTCTCTCCACTACACCAAGCCTCACCAAGGCAGGGGCGGATCTAGGCATGGGCATGGGGGGGGCAATGCCCCCCTAAATGCCCAGTCTGCCCCACCAAACATGACTGGCATGCAAAACAAGATATTTCAAGATAAAGTGCCTATATTGAAAATGATTTGAAACACTACTACTGCTACTAACTAACTACAGCTGTGGCACCGCTAAACCAACAGCATTTCATCATTGAAACCAGAAAACTCTCTGAGTCAGACCTTTAGCTTTATGCATGCTGCGTGTCTGTTGCAACTTCAACAACAACTGATGTTATTATTGATGCTTTACTTGACTAATAAAAGTCCTGTAACCAAAAATGGTATGGGTGTGGATTCATCACCCTGTCACTTTGTGCCACGGCAATGAAGCCACCTTCATACCATTTTCTCCTGCCCCCCCATTGGGAAATGTTACATCCGCCCCTGCATGCACCAAGGGTTGGACGAGGAGAAAAAAAACCACTGTGTTATCTGATCCACCGCTTGAAAACCGACCGTCAAAACAAGAAAAGAAAACTCTTGTTGTTTTGATTTAAGCCGTTTACGGCAGGAGGCCGCGGCGGCGGTGGCGGCGACACGACATGCACGCAGCTGTCTGTTAGACAGAGACCCTCCTTCACCGCCGGCATTAAGATGCAACCCCAGGAAATACGGAGAAATCAGATCTCTCTCTCTCTCTCTGTCTCTCTTTGCCATGCAGAATGCAGAATTATCATGCCTGTCACGTGTATATCCTTTAGAAGGATGACAACAAATATTTGGAAAATTGCACAGCTCTCACAGCTTTTTTATCTTAGGAGTTACGAGTCTGTCTGTCTGTCTGTCCGTCTGCTTCTGTGTCTGTCTGTCTGTCTGTCTGACTGACTGCCTCTCTGTCTATCTGTCTGTCTAAATACCTGTCTGCCTGGCTGGCTGGCTGGCTGGTTAAATAAATACATCTATCTGTGTCTATCTGGTGCTTCAAGTGTTTGGATCCAAGCAATCAATCCCATGCAGCTCCCCCTCTCCTGCTGGTCAGAGAATAGAGGCGAATGAATGGTGAAATAGCAAACGGCGGCTTGTTCTTCCACCAAAACACCCTGTGTTTACCACTTTGGCAAAGCACTTCCTCTTTGTAGCAGCAAATTCAGAGGCTCAACAACGCACCACAGGCAGCGCAGCGCGCCGTGAGATACCGACGGACAGACGGCGGCGGGAGGGAGGGAGGGAGGGAGGGAGAGCGAAAGAACAAGCGGAGGAGAGAAAAAACGGGTGGTGAGGAGAGGCGGGTGGTGGTGGTGGTGGTGGAAAAAACACAAACACAGAGAGAGAAAGAGAACACAAGGGCAAAGAGCAGCAAGAAGAGAGTTTAAGGACAAAACGGTGCAGGAAAGGTGTGTAAAGAGATAGAACGGAAGGACAAAGCTATAGAGGAAAAGGTATGAATGAAAGACTCTCTCCTCGACATGGAAGTTCAAACGGCAGCCGGAGCAGCAGCAGCAGCAGGCAGAAACAACAACAACAAAAGCCATATGCGAATAGCTAGGGTCGGTGGGGGGGAGAGAGAGAGAGAGAGAGAGAGAGAGAGAGAGAGAGAGAGAGAGAGAGAGAGAGAGACAGAGACAGAGACAGAGACAGAGAGAGAGAGAGAGAAAGAGAAGAGAGAGAGAGAGAGAGAGAGAGAGAGAGAGAGAGAGAGAGAGAGAGAGAGAGAGAGAGAGAGACAGAGACAGAGACAGAGAGAGAGAGAGAGAAAGAGAGAGAGAGAGAGAGAGAGAGAGAGAGTGAGAGAGACAGAGAGAGAGAGAGGGGATGTGAGAGAGCAGAGGGGCCAGAGAGTAGGGCTGCTCTGCCAGGAGGATTTAACATCTGTAGATGGGAGCTTCTTGGAGCTGTCGGCGGAGATCACCTCGCTTTACCGTAATACCTGCAGCGCACACCTGCCATCCCTCATGTCTCTCTCTCTCTCCCCCCCCCCCTCTTTCTCCCTCGCGCGCTCATAAAACCTGACACTCCCTGCAGCAATAACCCACCCTGCCTCTCTATTGCTCTTTCATTCCCTCCCTACCTCTCCTCTCCTCTCTTCACGGCCTTTACTTCTTCCTACGATTTGCTTCCACCAGCCCCCCACCCAACCACCCACCCACCCGCCCCCCATTTCGCTCACTGCTGCTGTCTCTCCTCCTGTCATTTCTCTTTCTGCGGGAGCCCCACTCCACTCCATCCCCCCCCCCCCCCCCCCCCATTCTCTCTCCTTTTCTTTCAGTCTCTTCCTCCACCTGAAGTGGCACATAGCGCCTGCGGTATACCGTATACGCCGCGTTCCGCTCTCATCCCCTGCCTCATACCTCCAGGCCCTGCACTTACTTACTGCACTCATCATGAAACCCCATGAAACATGCATTAGCCCTCACACCTTTCAGCAGAGAGAGAGAGAGAGAGACGGGGAGAGAGAGATGAGGATGGATGGAAGGCATGCAGAGGTTGCTGGTTGATGCCGGCGCAGGGGCGGATCTAGGCATGGGCATAGGGGGGCAATACACCCCTAAATGCCCAGTCTGCCCCACCAAACATGATGGCATGCAAAACAAACCGAGATATTTCAAATTAAAGTGCTTATATTTAAAATGATTTGAACCACTACTACTACTGCTACTGACTAACTACAATTGTGGCACCACTATGTTATTGTTGTTAATGTTGATGCTTAATTGCCTAATAAAAGTCCTGTTACCAAAAATAGTATGGGTGCGGCGATGAATCCGCACCCATACTATTTTTCTCCTGCCCCCCCAATTGGGAAATGTTACATCCGCCCCTGTGCCGACGTGCGCTGCAAGCGCGCAAAGCGAGGCGCGCTCCCTCCCTCCCTCTCGCTCAAACCTCTAATAGAATTGTCCCCCTAATGTTGTTTTTTTCTTTCTCAGAAGCCCTAGCGGTGGGAAAAAGCATGAAGTATGCATGAATACCGCGAAAATACCTCGCAAATGCGACGTAGTTTACTTCTTGCACACAAATAGACACGTACAGTACAGACTCTCACACACACACACACACACACACACACACACACACACACACACACACACACACACACACACACACACACACACACACCAACTAAACAAACCCCCGGCATCAATCTTGCCCATTTTCTCCAAGCAGCTACCCCTTTTCCCCCCTTTTCCCCCTCCTCCTCGTCCTTCGCTATTTCTGTTTTTCAGTTTTTGTTTTGCCATGTCCGTTGCTCTCGACACTTCCTACCCGTCCCCCACACACCTCGCATTCTCTGCATGGCTCTCCATGCAGGGGCTGATCTAGGCATGGGCATGGGGGGGGGGGGGTAATGCCCCCCCTAAATAACCAGTCTGCCCCACCAAACAACACAGGCATGCAAAACAACCCAAGATATTTCAAATTAAGGTAGCACTACTACTGCTACTAACTAACTACATTTGTGTCACCACTAAACCATCAGCATTTCATCATTGAAAACAGAAAACTCTCCGAGTCAGACCTTTAGCTTTATGCATGCTGCGTGTCTGTTGCAACTTCAACAACAACTGATGTTATTATTGATGCTCTACTTGCCTAATGAATGTCCTGTAAGTCCCGAAAATGATATGGGTGCGACTTCATCCAACATGTTTGGACTTCATCGTGCACCCATACCATTTTCTCTTGCCCCCCCCAATTGGAAAATGTTACATCCGCCCCTGTCTCCATGTCCCTCCTGTCCATACACCCCATTTTTGTTCCTCCTCCACTTCCCTCTACTCTTTTTCTTGTCTTCTCTTTTTTCCCCACCTCTCTCTCTGTGTGTGTCTGTCTCTCTCTCTCCCAGGGTATATGGGGATCAGCAGGGTACATCCTTGGGGGGGGGGGGGGGGGGGGGGGGGGGGGGGGGGGGGGGCTGGAGCAGTGGTGTGACAGTGTGAATCTCGTTAGCAGGCGGTGAGCATGTCAGGGCTGCTGGCATTATTAGGCTTCCCTGTGACAAGGTGAATCACACAGCGCTATGCACTATGCAGCGCTTCATGCAGAGACAGTCTAGATCGAGGGCCGAGGAAAATCCATCGGAAATCCACCCGGCAGCTCCTCTGAAACGCTCGGCTCTACGGACGCTCAGCGACACGTCGCCGCCTGTGTCTTTAAAAAATTAATACATGACACTTCTTTGCCCACTTCCTTAACTGTGCTTACGTCTTTTTTTCCCTCTCTCCCTCTCGCTCAGTGTAACTGTGCCAAAGCGGTGAGCGGAGCAAAGCTTCCTGTGCCTTTGGGGAACATATAGGTTTTGCTGAGAAACTGCTTGGTGATTAAGAGCTATTTGGGATGTCTGCAGGTTCACAGGACAGTCACGGCTTAGACAGGTCACCCCAGAGTCCTGACATCAACATTCACTGGCACTGCTGGGAGGATGGCTTTTTTTGTAGGCCAGTCCACAAGTTACAGACACCATGCATGGCTTCCCATGAGTTACGGTACAATTGGGATTTCGACAAGTCCTGAAAAGAAACTACCCTATTGGCCTGAATATAAGACTATGCTTTTTTCCCAATGGAAATATCCCAAAAATGGAGTCGTCTTATATTCAGGGCTATACTATTTGACATTCAATGTTCTTTTTTCTGTAAATGGGTCTTGAAAAATGAGGGTCGTCTTATAAACGAGTCGTCTTATATTCGGGACAATACGATATATATATATATCTAACCAAAAAGAGACATTACTATTCGGGTAGAGAGTTGTTGTTGAGTTGTTGAGAGTTGAGAGTTTGTTTGTAGCGAACGGAACATTGAAGACAAACGTGAGGACACAAATTGCGATTGGCCATGCATAATGACATTATGCTGCTGATGTATGTATGTGTGATGATATCTCACTATATATGGATAATATATCCATTAGGAGTCTATGAATGCCTTCAAAACGAGACCAGTAGTTTGCACACTGTCAAGCCTTCTCCCTTTTAATGGGACCTGAAATAAGACTGTGATTAATCTCGATTTACGGTTTGCATTCAGCTTTAATTATCTACAACAGATGTTAACGTCAAGGCTATTATTCAAACTAATCATAATTGGAGAGAGGTTTTCTTTTTTTTTTTTCCTTTTTTCCTTTGCCCTGATTTCTCTGCCTCTCTCCGGTATATGCGGCTCCGTTGCGTCAGTTTGCTCAAGGCCGCCTCATCCTCCCAGACTCCATCTCCCTACAGTCCCCTTCCCCAAACACCTCCTCCGCTGTATCCCCCCCATCTCTCCTCATCCTCTACCGACTGCACCTCCCTACGGTCCTCTATGCCAAACACCAGGGATGTGCAGAATGAAGGGCCCAGATCCCGCAAGAGGGCAATTTTGGAACAGAAATAGTGGATCTACAAGCCCATAGCGCGTCGCGCTGCGACACCCCTCCCCCGCTCGCTCTCCGAGGAGTTCCGCAGGGCCATCTCCTGGGTCCGCTCGGCACGGCACGGTTTGGAATGGGGACAGTTCCCTGTGGGAAGTCTGTCCACACTCTCCTTAATGCTGCTGGGACTTTCAAACAATTCTAGAAGGAATCTTTGTATTTTTAAGCCAACTGTTACATTGATTATTTCCAATGAATTCCTATTATTATTATTAGTAGTGGTAGTAGTATTAGTAGTAGTAGCAGCAGTAGTATTACAAGTATTATCTCCCGGAGGTGTCGGGGGTACATGCACTCTGATCGCTCACAAGTAGGCCAACGTATGGCCTACTTGTGTGCAATGCACAAGTTGGCACTGTGCAGTTCTAGTTGTTGTTATTATTATTATTACTACATTTTCTCAGCCTCCACGTTATTTTTTTATGAGAAGGAAATTCTGAGGCCACATACAAATACACCACCATTCATGCTTCAGGTAGGGTTCAAGGAAGAAGTAGGAATTGACTAACGGGTAATTACTTCTTGATTTTTAATTGGGCTCGTTCCATTAACAGTTAACATAAGGCACGGTCACTTGCGCAAAGAAACATGCACATAAAGCAAAGCAAAATTACTAATAATGAATGCAGGTCAGAATAGAGGTGAGGGTTCACATGCGCTGAACTCGCCTGTTTGCCAATAGAAAAACACATTTTGTTTGGCGAGCAGAAAATAACGGGGTCACGTTTTGTAAGCTACAACACAATGCTCCGAGACAATGCTACATACAGACGGCAGTGTGAACGCAAAACAGCCTGGTTCAGCTGTGTGTGTGAGGCAGGAATAGATGGTACAAGCAAATAATAAATATTTTAGACTGCGTGGCTTTTCCTGCAAAGACAATAGTGCTGCTGCTAGTGCTGCTGCTCCACTAATGACAAAGGGAGGAGAAATGCTCTACTATTTACAATTTAAGCATTTAGCTGACGCTCTTTAATCCAGAGTAACTTACATTAAGAGAGAACAAAAGCGTGGTGATACATCATATACATTTAAAGGCTAGTTATCATGAAACCAGTGTTGCCAACTGCCAAAATCCAAAATGCACTAGTGACACTTCCAAAATGCACTAGAATGCGCTAGAGCAGTGGGTTTTCCAACGGTGGACCACAATTTGATGTTGAGCTTAGTCTCTCGGACTAATTTAGGTGAAATAACAATGGCAAAATGTTGGTCAAAATAGATATTCTTCTACCATTTTCTAAATGTGTAGATTCTTGAAAATGAACTCAGATGTTTGGAATATAATTTAACTCTTGAGAGCGTAAAGTGAAACCAAATGGACCCGTAATGGTCCATTTGGTTTCATTTTACGCTTTTAAAATCTCAAGAGTTACAGAATGTATCATAGGAGGAAAAATGGTGAAAAATAAGGGTTTTATCTCTGGCACCTGTCAACCAATTTCACCCCAACTGACCAGCAAAAAAGAACTAGATTTTCCCGCCAGGAGCTTTTCACTAATTTTGGCGCTAGGGGGGGTCTGGAAAAGAGCTAAATATAGCGACAAATGCGCCAAGTTGGCAACACTGCATGAAACATACACATAACTGTGGAATATAATAAACTATGCATGTGTACTACTATGTGCTACATAAAATGCTAACTACAACAGTGGCTTCAAAGCCTTTCAAGGTTAAGGCCCCCCAACTGACACTAATTAGCGCAGGGACCCCCATTAGAAAATATAATATTTTTACGTCTCTAGCAGAGATTCTCAGGCCATTTCATTTCAAGGACACCCAGTTTGACATGCATTACGCTATGATCCCCCCAGCATTTCTTTCATCAGTGGGACCCCCGATTGACATCGTACAATCAATATTAATTTATCTCAGAGTGTACAAATGGAACCAAATGAACCTGTCAGGGTCTGTTTGTTTCCATTCGTACACTCTCTACACTTGTAAAAGAGTTATGTAACATTTCCCAATTGGGGGGGCAGGAGAAAATGGTATGGGTGCGTCAGGAGAGGATGTAACATGTCCCATTTGGGGGGGCAAGAGAACATGTTGGAGAGGCAAGAGAAAATGGTATGGGGGCGGCTTCATCGCCCGTGTCGCTTCGTGCCACAGGCGATGAAGTCGCACCCATACCATTTTCAGCTACAGGACTTGTATTAGGCAAGTAAAGCATCAATAATAACATCAGTTGTTGTTGAAGTTGCAACAGACACGCAGCATGCATAAAGCTAAAGGTCTGACTCAGAGAGTTTTCTGTTTTCAATGATGAAATGCTGTTGGTTTAGTGGTGCCACAGCTGTAGTTAGTTAGTAGCAGTAGAAGTGTTTCAAATCAATTTAATATATAAGCACTTTAATTTGAAATATGTCTTGGGTTGTTTTGCATGCCATCATGTTTGGTGGGGAAGTCAGGGCATTTTGGGGGGCATTGCCCCCCACCCCATACCCATGCCTAGATCCGCCCCTGGTTACAAGTGCTTTTTGCCACTGTTGTGGCTCACATATATCATTTGTATTTCCCCAGATGTATCAGTTAAAGCAGAGATAGGCTGTCTGGTTGTCTGGCTGCAACCAAACCAGAAGAGAGTGGTGCCAGCAGCACCCTGAGGCAGTAGTTTGGGAAAACAGCAAAGAAAAGACAGAAAAAGAAAAGCTGGATGCCAGGTTAATATTCATCCATATTCAACATCAGTCTGTGGGGTGTTGGTTTTCTTCTTGGAGTTCACAAGCTGCAAATATACTCAACAAAAATAGAAACGCAACACTTTTGTTTTTGCTCGCATTTTTCATGAGATGGACTTAAAGGTCTAATATACCATTTTGTATACCATTATACAATATACCATTACCATTTTGACAGTGTGTATCAGTTCCCACTAATATCCAGTAACTTTGCACAGCCATTGTAGAGGAGTGGACCAACATTACACAGGCCAAAATTGACAATCTGATAAGCTCTATGCAAAGAAGATGTGTTGCACTGCATGAGATTATCTCAGCAAAGCAGAAGTGCTCACTATCACACATTCAGAGAGATTTTGAACAATGTTTGAGAGAAATGGTAATAATATTGTGTATCTGGAATCCCGTGAAAAATGGGAGCAAAAACAAAAGTGTTGCAAGTGTTGCGTTTATATTTTGTTGCGTGTATATACAGTAGGCAGCTGCTCGGCTTCACAGCAGCACTGTCAAAGCAGAGCTACAGTATGTAGTTTCTGACATAATTTCCCACGGTCTCAACGTCCTCTTTAATACTACATTCAAAACAGTGCATGTTTATACACTAAGCCAGGGGCGGATTGGCCATCTGGAGTACAGGGAGTTTTCCCGGTGGCCTGCGCCACCTAGTGGCGCCAGGCCCAGGCCAGGCAAACTAGTGTTTCTATCCTTCAAAAAAGAAAAGGTGTCCTACACCAGAGTTGCCATATTCCCGTTCACTCCTGTGCGCCAGGGTGCTCGCGCTGCTGGAGGCAGTGTTGCCAACTGCCAAGATCCAAAATGCACTAGTGGCACTTCCAAAAAGCACTAGAATGCGCTAGATGCTCGCCTGGAACATGCAGATCAAAATGACCATTAATCTGCTACAGTCTCTACGTTGTGTAGACTAAGTTGGGCTAATTCACATGATGAATATTTTAACTCTTGAGGGTGTAAAAATGAAACCAAATGGACCCGCAAGGGTCCATTTGGTTTCATTTATACGCTCTCAAAGAGTTACATCTGGTTAACCAGCTGCCCCCCCCCCCCAGGGTGGCCTGGCAAAGGCAAAATTGTCCCGGTGGGAAAATATGTGCCAATCCACCCCTGCACTAAGCTCCTCCTGATGCAACTCCACCAGGGTCTTCCTATCGGGGATGCATGGTGCACAGTGCATGCAGATCCAACACACCAAAGGTCTGACATGTGTAAACAACATGGTCAGGCAGGCGCTCAGGCATGCGGATTGCGGTCGAACATGCGCAGCTCCCCTAGCTGCTTGCTGACCATAACCCATCCTAGCCAATGGCCCGGACCGGCCCTCTGGCGTGCCGCTCTGGGCCAAATGTTAAATTAGTTGTCTGTTGGTTTGTGTATCATTTATGTTGTACTGTGTTAAGGGCTTGCATTTCAAGTATCTCATATGGGCCTGGATCTGAAAGGTCAATAGAATATCTGTGAGCTGGTTTTGGATGGATTTTTTTTGCCTCAGTTCAGCCTTGCTACATGCTCACAGTGTGTCATAAAGACTGGTTTATACTAAGCTTGTAAATGTGTTGTTTTTTATTTAGAAGGATTTAGAAAGTTTTCACCTATGGATGATGATGAAAATGAGGAAAATGAAAACGAGGATGCCAGTGTGTGCAAGTGCAGGCAATATAGGCAACTTCAGTGTGTAAAATGTACAAACACTGTGTAAACAGATTTGTTTAAGGGGGAACTCCACCCATTTTCAACATTTTAATATGTCATTAATATACCTTAGAGATGTTGTGTGGACATGATAAAAAGTTCCCCCAATTCTGTATTTCCTAAAAACGGAGGTCTGAAAAAATCATTAACATCGTGAAATACATCTGATATCATCTGACATCATCAAGATGTATTTCACCATGTTAATGATTTTTCTTTCAGACCCCTTTTCCTGAGAGGCTAAAATGGTACCAAATGGACCCGCTAGCGTCCATTTGTTTTTTGTTTTTTTTTTGTTTTGTTTTTTGTATCCTCTCAGGAAAAAATTGCCTTTAAAAACAGAATCTAACTCCACCTCACCTTCACTCTATTGGCTCATTATGAAACCGCCGGAGACTGCTGTGCTGTGATCAGTGTTGGGAATATTACTTTACCTTGTTAATACATTACTTATTACTTATTACCTTAATTTTAAAGCAATATATTATATTACAATATTACTGTCTGAGCAAGTGTAATATATTAGTATTACTATTACATATTACTTTAAAAAAAAACTTTTTACAAAATTTATAATTAAATATTTAGTGTCACTATTAATCAAGTGCGTAGGGCAGTGGCATACCTACAATAAAGCAAGCACACTTGGCTATCTGGACAAATCCATATGAAATCAACTTGAAAATAGTCACTCCTGAATAAATAATTTGATGACAAATGATAGAAAATAAGTAATTATTTCAGTTCTGCAGTTGTCAAGATAATTTCACAAGAACACTTGCAACGAGACAGTTGGGCAGAAAGTAATATTGAAAGTAATGCAGTAATTCAGAAAGAAAAGTATAATATACTAGATTTTTTTAAAGATTTTTTAAAGTAATATATTTATATTACAAGTTACTGCATTTTCGTAATATATTATGTAATATATTAAGTTATGTAGTGCACATGTCCCAACACTGCTGTGCTGTGATTGCCTATAATGTATTGTTTTCAGGATTTGTTGACAACAACAAAGTTCTGGACCGTCTGCGGGACGAAGCAAGTCTCTGTCTGCAGGGAAACAGCTGCAGCATCAAAATAGAAGCAACGTAGAGGGGAAAAAGGCAAATCTATTTTGATTTTTGGCTAAAAAGTTGCCTCTACTACGTTTAGGTTTTGGAAAAGTAAGGGCTTCTAGCCCAACAGTAACAACATGTTCCTTCACACCCATTCATCTTAAAGAAGAGACGGATGCTGTCAGGTTTCGCTTGGTGAATTGAAACATTTCCATTCTCTCTCTCGGTCTGTCTCTTTCTCTGTCTTGCGCCGTGCCTAAACTTTTTTTCTCTATTGTAGTTTTCCATTCCTGCCACTCCCTCCCACATGTCCTCTCTGTTCCCTCTTCTCATTTTTGTTATTTGCATCGTTTTTCTTTCGTTAACTGCTCCCGTGTTTTCGCCCATATTTAAATACTCAACCTGTCCTCATCTTGCTCCATCTGCCTCATGTCGTTGTTCTTGTATCGAACTGTTCTCCCTCCATGTTTATCCCTTGTTTTTGGCCTGTTCAGAGATTTCTCCCTGAGCACTCTTTCACTTTCTCACTTGTTTTCTTCTTCCCCATTTATCTTCCTCCCTCATTCTCTTTCCATCCCTCACAATCTATCATCTTCTCCTCTGTCTCTCTCTCTCTCTCTCTCTCTCTCTCTCTCTCTCTCTCTCTCTCTCTCTCTCTCTCTCTCTCACCATCTTCTTTCCACTCCCCGGTCCCCGCAGCCTTCAGCACCCAGCCGCGTTGCAGTGTGATCCGACGTGAGTGTCTTGCCGCTGAGAAATCCTGCGGGCCCTGTGAGGTAACGCCTGCATCAGGAATCTCTCTCCTGCCTAGATCGCAAACACCTGCTGGCTGCACCGACAAACACCTCAAGTCACAGTCACGGCGCATCCAACCAAAAGCGAAATGACAAAAAGCCCCTTGGGGTCACTTTCGCGGAGGGGGTTTCCTCCCCTACATACAGAACAGGGGGGCTGTTCTGGAGTCCCGCTGCGTCTGTCTCTCTCCTCGCACACACCTCGCTACTGCACGCCGGACGCCCCGCGGTCAGAAAAGCAAAGCCGTCAACTCGCGGAGGCATCTGGAAAACCTTGAATAACCCGGCAGGGAGGATATGGCGGCGCTCGCCCTTGTTTTTTTCTCTCCCTCCACTCCCAGAGTCTGCGTGTCTCACGCGTCAAGGACTCGTTTGTCTCAAAGGCGTCTCTGTTCCTTCCTCTGTCTCATAATAACCGATGTGCTGAAAACCAGGAGTCATATCAAGCAGCACAGTACAACAGCTCCGGGGGGGAAGGGAGTGCAACAGCAAAAACCATCCCCCTTATTACACATGACCTCACACGCTCGGTTGCCAGGCGCGCTAATGCGTCTGTGTGAACTTCGCCAAGGTGTCACATCTGCCGCCGGAGCGGTTGCTCCTCCTGACTGTCTTTGACTGCCGGCTGGTGATCCCCGCGGAGGTTAAAAAAAAAAAACTGCACACTTCATTATCGACTTCTTATGGCACTACTAGTAAGCAAGCACCCATTTCTTTTTTTGAAGTTTGTAAACAGAAGCGCCGCAGACAAGTCGGCTTGCAGTTTGCAGTCGTGTTTAATGATCCGTTTCCCAGTTTTTTTGGGTGCAGCCAATGGCACTGGTTGGGTTGCTGAATGCTCAGCTGGTTCGCTGTATAAGCAAAGACATATCCCAAAAAATATGGATATGTTGTGTTTGCTTACAGCGACCTAATATCATTACCGAGCCACAGTTCACTTTAAAAACACTTCGACTTCCTCTTCCTCTCAAGCGTTCTCCCGTTTCTCCACGCTCCGCACTGTCTCTCATGACAGTTTACTACGTTTAGCGTTTTAGTCGACACTCTTTATCCAGAGAAATGTAACACTTGGAAGATTAGAGTTAAGTGGCATGCTGAACCGTTGAACAACAGGGGAAAAGATTCAAAGAAAAACAATGCAGTACTACAAAGTAACTTGGGATGATCTGCACAATGGCCAAGTCGCTTTCATACTATTAATCTGGTTTGGTATACTGCCAAGACAGGGTAAGTAGGTAAGAAGTTGTTGCAGCATGGTTGTAGATTGTTGTTTTTCAACAGGTGGCCCGGGGCCCTCCGAGGATTCCAGGTGGTCCCCAGGATAAGTGATGGAAAGTTAATTAACTAGATGTAACTCTTTGAGAGTTAAAATATGCATCATGTGAATTAGCCCAGAGTCTACACAACTAGAGAATGTAGAAGATTACTGGTCATTTTGATCTGTATGTTTGACTGTTTTGTTTTTCTCCACAAATCCAGCCTGGTATTGTGGACAAAACCAAAAGAAATCTTTAAGTTTTGGGGTCTGTGGGGCTAAAATGTCATCAAATGGTGGGACTCGTGACTCAAATTCTGAATGAATAGTGGGCCCTGGGATGAAAAAGGTTGAAAACCACTGTTGTAGATGTTGTAGAGAGTGTAGTGTGGTTTCAAAACTCTTTCTGGTCCAGATGTCCTTGAGCAAAGCACCAGCTCTCTCGCTCACTACAAACCTTTTTGACTAAATGAGTCCAATGTAAACGTTCCACCACCACACCGAGCGGTCCCCCGATAAAGCCGTATGCTACAGTGATACGCGGCCTGTCGTCGGCTTGATGTGTATATTCTTGTATTTCAGCATTTATCCAATCACTTGTTTTGTGCTGTCACCAGCACTGAGGGGAAGGGAAGGCTACATGCTGATGCTTGCAGGGCATCTGCTCCCCAACGCGCCGTTACTTTGAAGTCTCCTCCGCTGTGTGCTGTGTATGTATGACAATGACACCCCGTCGGGGTAAGAAAGAAAAAAAACAATAATAATAAAATAAAAAATCACAATAAAAAGTGTGACGAACCTGAAAACTCCACAGACGGGAGGCTTTACGGTGCAGGGAAGTTGTACAACCATCACACAGTGGAATAAATTTAGAATTTGTGGCTGGCTGCCGCTGACAGTTCGTGAAGACCTTCTGCAGCGAGCGAGCGGCACTTTTATTTATTTATTTCCTATAAAATTTATTATTTTTCTTTGACATTTCTGGTG
>CM076976.1:40649528-40657028 GCA_039105355.1 Benthosema pterotum
CTTTATGCATGCTGCGTGTCTGTTGCAACTTCAACAACAACTGATGTTATTATTGATGCTTTACTTGACTAATAAAAGTCCTGTAACCGAAAATGGTATGGGTGCGGCTTCATCGCCCGTGGCGCTTCGCGCCACGGGCAATGAAGCCGCACCCATACCATTTTCTCTTTCCCCACCAACATGTTCTCTCCCCCCCCCCCCCCCCCCCCCCCCCAATGGGACATGTTACATCCGCCCTGGATGTGCTTGTCGACTGTGCATGCACGCACACACACATCTGGACCTGCCAAGAAAGCGTTTGTTGGGGGGGGGGGGGGGGTGCTGGTTAGGAAAAAAAGACACTCCATGATATCGTATTAACACATCAAAGACATAAAGGACTGGAAAAGGCCACTGCTGCATGTCGCGTCGCAGTACCAGCAGATATGGCAGACAAAAGACATCAGAGTGTGTCAGAGAAAAGCTGCAAGGATAAGTGCTCCGTAATCTTCACCGCATCTCTGCACAGTGTGTGCGTGCGTGTGTGTCTGTCTGTATGTGTGTGTGTGTGTGTGTGTGTGTGTTGTGTGCACGCATGCGTGTGCGACGTGTTCCTGCGATGAATGAAAGATTCATTATATACACACACAGTACTCACAATGTTCAGTTTAACTGCTCTATTACTTACATTGTGTGTTTTTTCCATGTCTAAAGGCGTGGAAAACCTTCTCCTGTCCTTCCTTTCTATACATCTTGTCACCGTTCGTCACGGCATTAAGAAGGGAAATCAATAAAGGTCCCTGAGTTCGAGCTCACCTGTCCGTGTACAGTACTAATTGCAATATGTTCTTCTCACATGAATGTCGAGAGGCCTATACTATTGTGTGGCATTAGGGTATTTTCTCCATTTAGTTGCCCAGAATAGGCATGGGCTAGGGCAGGGGTGCACACACTTTTTTAACTTGAGAGCTACTTTCAAAATGACCGGCTCAACAATATCGATATTATATATCTATATATCAAAAATGTGATTATTCCATTACTGAAAATCCATTTCAAGGCCCCCTATAAAGTTTGAGCTTTGAAATAGTGGTGGTAGTGTTACTTACTGTTAGCGTTTAAGAATAATGCGCTAAAAATGAAAAATAGAGGGAGAGAATTGGAAGGTTTTCTTGTATATGCTACTACTAACGTTTGAGAACAGAATTTGGGGGTTTGAGTTGACAGTTTGTAATGTTTAGAGTTTAGTCTCTTGCACCCAAAACTAAGAACTTTCACGCTTTTGTCCACAACTGGTTAAGAGAACTGGCAAAACATTGGTCAAAATAACAATTATTCTCCATTTTCTAATTGCGTGGACTCTTGAGAGTGTAACTCTGGAGAGTGTAAAATGATTTGGTTTCGTTTTAACGCTCTCAAGAGTTACAGATCCATGGGGACTGTTGTGAGCTTGTGGATCTGCTGTCGTTGAAGCACGGCGTATATAATTTGTTAGTGAAATAACCTGCTACACTGCAGTGGCAGCACAAGTATAGTCTCTCTGACTGTGGACCAATAATAACAGTAAACCGTTTTCTTTTTTGCGGCATATGCCATGCACGCACAAAAAGCACAAACCTTTTTCCTCAAAACATAAGATTGACTGCCGACTTTACTTTATCGGTGCCCGGCATCTGAAAACCCCGCTTTTCAAATAATGCCTTTGTGCACTTAAAAGAAAAGCCACTACTGTGTACGCCGGTAAATCCAGGAACAGTCAACATCCCTACCTGGAAGGGACACTTATGCAGCAATTACCCCAACTGAAAGGAAGAGTGTTTTTATCTTCCTACACAGGCCTCTGTCAATGCCTTTCTAACCCAGAAAAACAGCACCCATTTGTTGTTATTTTTTTCCCATTTTATTTGATTTTTTTTATTTCCACAAAGTACTTTCCATACAAATGTAATGGCTTGTGGATTCTAAGCATGCGCACGTGCACACACACACACACACACACACACACACACACACACACACACACACACACACACACACACACACACACACACACACACACACACACACACACACACACACACACACACACACGCACACACACGCACACGTGCGCACGCCACAATCTTAATTGAACAGAGGATTTTTTTAAAGTGCATGATGTTTTGCTCAGTGGGTCCTCCTCACACTGTGGTAATATGTGACGAGAGCTATTTAGTTGTTTAACCTAGTGGTTTTACAACCAGTGGTCCAGGGACCACCAATGGTCCCTGAGAGGGTTCCAGGTGGTCCCCAGGTAAATGATGGAAAGTTGGTTAACCAGATGTAAGTCTTGAGAGCGTAAAAATGAAACCAAATGGACCCGCAAGGGTCATTTTGGTTTCATTCTTATGCTCTCAAGAGTTAATGCTCTCAAAATTGTCTAAAATGTCATCAAATGGTGGTCCGTGGCTGATTGTTATTTTCTTCTCTTCTTTACTTAATTGCCATATTAATGCTAATAAATTGAAGATTTGCGTGGTTTTATTTTACTAGGGTACAGTTGTGAGAGGAAATATTGCAGAGAAGACGTGTAACAGCCACTAACAATATTGAGTTCTTATCAGTAATACTTGGATTCAAGTCAGTGTGGGTATATAATACTACTGCGTTTTAATGAAGTCCACGCACTGACGCAAAAACTGCTGTCAGTTCAGTAACAAACCAACAAACAAACAAACAATCACAAAAACATAAACTAAACCATGTGGTGTGGCTAGAACTTCAAAGTGAAACAGTACTGCCTGCTGAAATGGAGTATAGTAGAGAGAGAGAGAGAGAGAGAGAGAGAGAGAGAGAGAGAGAGAGAGAGAGAGAGAGGGAGAGAGAGAGAGAGAGAGAGAGAGAGAGAGAGAGAGAGAGAGAGAGAGAGATATGGAGTGAACTAATGAGGAGCATACAGAGTAATGTGTTGGAGTGGAGCTGGTTCTGGTTGGCTGTGGAGAACGTCACTATGTATACAGTAACTATACCGTTATAGCCAATAGGAGACAGGTGAGGGTCTGGCTAACAGGCTGGGGATGACGAAGGATCTGTGTGGTCTGGAGGATACAAATGGAGCTTGAGGTCACAGTTAGATATTCAGGATTGTCAACACAGAGCGCTGGATATACAGCATATACAGTATAACCACTGGTTGAGGCAGGAGGGATAGTACTCCATTCAAATGTCTGATTTCCCCTCCTGACAGATTGTTGTTGAACAGCAGAAGAGGAAATGACTCGCCAAAAAAAGAACGTCTATTATTGTTATTTTTCATTTTCCTAATGTCTGAAAGCTTTTTTTCATTTTCCTATTTCATTGAGAAATCACGGAGAAAGCAAAAGGGGGCTGAGGTGGGTGGGTGGGTGGTTGGTGGGGGGGTTTAGACGACAGACAAGCATACGATGGGAGGGAAATTCTGCAGCAGACGTACGACTGTAGTTTAGTATAGGAGAATCTGCACTGACAGCAGGAAAAACAGTAGAGATAAGTATGCGGAATAATGAGAATAATGAGTAATGAGAAAGACACCGACAGGAGCGACTGCACCGGCGGTGTTCAGCGATATGCCAGCAGAGCTGTGTGTGTGTGTGTGTGTGTGTGTGTGTGTGTGTGTGTGTGTGTGGTGTGTGTGTGTGTGGTGTGTGTGTGTGTGTGTGTGTGTGTGTGTGTGTGTGTGTGTGTGTGGAGGCAAAAACATCAGAACCGCTGCTGTGTGGAGCATATAGCCTTGACTGGAGAGATGCTATTTCACATTTTTATTCTAGTAGAGCTACAACTATTATCTTCCACCCGAAATCGTCCACAGAAAAAGTCAGGGGTTGTTGTGTTTTTTTTTATTTGTTCCTTTTCCTGGAGTGTATAATAAGGCATCCTGCTGGTTTTGTCAGAATATATTGTGCTGCTTGCTGTGTGTGAAGGAGTCAGTCAGTGTTGCTAATCTGGTGAATAAAAAACACTGAATGGACACTGGCTGGCAAACAGCAGTATAGTAGTAGTTCCTGATAATGAGTTGTTCTTTCCTTTCAGGCGAGCCGGACGGCCGCGTCTCGGCCCGTCTAAAGGCTTATCGTTACGGCTGCGTTCAGCCAACGGCTCGCATCAGAAAATATCATCGATTGCGGGGTGACACCGCCGCCGCCGTGCGCATACACCGTTAACGCCAGACCTCTGGCGGCATAACATCACCGGCGCGGTTCGAGTTCCGCTTCCTCGCGTGTCTCATGAGCATCGAGGCGTGTTTGAAAAATAATTGGGCTGGCAGGCGGCGTAGTAGTAGTAGTGGCTCAGGAGACGTGGAGTGGCCGTCTGGTAATTGGAAGGGTCCCGGTTTGAACCCCGAGCTCGTCGTGGACTGCGATGTCCTTGAGCATGACACTTAACGCGCATTGTAAAGTATGAGAAAGGAGCTCCAGAAATGCACTATTTACCAATTAGCCAGAAAGGAACAACTTCCCTGACTATTTCCCCGTCTACCCACAAGAACGGAATGTTATATCCGCGTGTATCCACAGTTGCAAAATCTGCACAAATTGGCCCGTACTTCAGAGGAAATAGACTTGTCAGTGGAATTGCGTTGCTAGGGAACAGCTTGGGTCCAAGTTGATTTCCTGTCAGCGACTGATATTCAATACTGAATACCCCCAATACCGATATACAATCACTGCAAACAGGAGGGGGAACTCGGAAACATTTAGAATGTTTATGTCGTCAAGAAGTGTGAAAATGTCTATAGCTTTCCGGCAACTTTGTTCCACTTTAGATGCCATGCCAGGCGGCACATTGTTTTTGTGTTTGTTTTTTTAGTTTTTCATGAACACACTTCCACCCCGGGCAGAATAGCTCAACAAGACAACAACAATAACATTGCCCGGGAAAACAACACAGAAAAGTGAAAATAAACGAAGCGAAATTATATTGTGGCCATTTAAGTCTACTAACTATGTTAGGCTGTGGAAAATACAATGTTATACGTGAGATGGGTCTGTTATCGTCGAGCAGAATGCCACCTTTGGCCCTCTTCTCACACAAACAACCGCAAGTGGGCACACACACACACACACACACGCACGCACACACACACACACACCAACTTCGCCTCAATCTTGTCTCTCAGAATAGCATGATGATTTGTTGTGTGTGTGTGTGCAGAGGTGAATGATTCTTTGATAAATCATACATGCTCTCAGCGAGAATCAACCAACCATTGGGCCAGCAAAGCAATCGTGCAAGCTTTGACCCCCAAGTGTGAAGGACACGTGTGTGGACACACACACACACACACACACACACACACACACACACACACACACACACACACGCACGCACACACACACACACCCCCACGCACACACACACACACACACACACACACACACACACACACACACACACACACACACACACACACACACACACACACACACACACACACACACACACACACACACACACACAAGGGGCAGATAATCACTGTGGTTAATTCAGTCTTTATATCCCCCTAAGACAAGACTTTTCATTACTTTTCCATCTCTTCTCCTCTCTCTCAACCTCCCTCTTACCCTTCGTTTCTGGTCCTCTCTCCACATATCCCGCTAGCAGCACACTTCATATCTTTACGTCTTTATGGCCCACTGAAACATCTTTTCTTACTTTTTGCCCTTTACATACTGTACACATTCCCCTTTATCTCTCCTCTCCCTCTCCCCTCCCTCTCCCCCTCCCTCTCCCTCTCCTTCTCTCTCTCTATCTCTCTCTCTCCTCTCTCTCTCTCTGCCTCCCTCCCTCCCCTCTCTCTCTCTCTGCCTCCCCCCCTCCCCCCCCCCTCTCTCTCTCTCTCTCTCTCTCTCTCTCTCTCTCTCTCTCTCTCTCTCCTCTCTCTCTCTCTCTCTCTCTCCCTCATGCTACTCTAATGACCCCCCCCCTCCATTTTCCGAGTGAGGCAGAAACCCACCACAGCTGCCCCTGGAGGACTATTGACTAATTACATTGCATTAGCTGGCTACAAAGGGTAATGATGATGCATGCTCTCCACTTCTCCCGCATCCTCATTCTCTTCCTCTGTCTCTCCCTCATTGACTCTCACTCTCTTTCTCTCTCTCTCTCTCTCTCTCTCGCTGTTTGTGTGTGTGTGTGCGTGTGCGTGTGCGTGTGCGTGTGCGTGTGTGTGTGTGTGTGTGTGTGTGTGTGTGTGTGTGTGTGTGTGTGTGTGTGTGTGTGTGTGTGTGTGTGGTGTGTGTGTGTGGCATTAGCCCCATTTGCTGAGCGCTTCATGAAGAAGCTCTAACTGAATCAGGTAGGAGAACACACACACACACACACACACACACACACACACACACACACACACACACACACACACGGGAGACGTATTGATTCCGCTCCGTCACAATCGCTCATGTTTTAACGAGACTCGGAGCTTCGGTAATCACTTGGCCAAAGACGGTCGAGCTTCTTAATGTTTTCCAGTTCAAAGGGATTACCCTTGCCAGTATGTGCAATAATGTGTGTGTTGGTGCCTGTGTGTGTGTGTGTGTGTGTGTGTGTGTGTGTGTGCGCGCGCGTACAGTGTGTGTGTTTCCAAGCTGTCATAGGCCCCCCACCATCACATTGGGTACAAAGTGTGTGGGTTCCAGGCTGGTGCTAAATACCACTTAATGCCCTCAAGCATGCAGGGGCCAGTCAGCTATACATCAACACCTTCCACTTCAGAGCTGCGCGTGTCAGGGGCGGATCTAGGCATGGGCATGGGGGGGGGGGGGTAATGCCCCCCTAAACGGCCTGACTGCCCCACCAAACATGCATGATGACATGCAAACAACCCAAATTTCAAAGATATTTCAAATTGCAGGACGACGTGGTGCTTCGGACCAAAGTGTGTCCCGCTCTAGTGTTGCCAACTACCAAAATCCAAAATGCATTAGTGGCACTTGCACTAGAATGCGCTAGAGCAGTGGGTTTTCAACCATTTTTATACCACGGACCACTATTTATTTGATAGTGGACCATCATTTGATGTTGCATTTAGTCTCTTGGGCTAATTTAGGAGAAATAACTGGAAAATGTTTATCAAAATAGCAATTCTTCTACATTTTCTAAATGTGTAGACTCTTGAAAATTATAGGTAATTCAGGTGTTGAATAGATCTGTAACTCTCAATTGTTACAGATCTATAAGGGTCCATTTGGTTACCAATGGTCCTTTCTAGAAAAGGAAGGAGGACTCTATCATAGGAGGAAAAATTCTGGAAAAACGAGGGTTCTATCTTTGGCGCCTGTCAACCAATTTCGCCCCAACTCACCAGCAAAAAAGCACTAGATTTTCCGCCAGGAGTTTTTCACTAAATTTGGCACTATGCAGGTCTGGAAAATAGCTAAATATAGCGACAAATGTGCCAAGTTGGCAACACTGGCTCTTCCACACTCCAGCCAAGCCATCAAGAGATTGGAGAGGTTGACATATCCGGGACATCCCCGACTTCAGTGCAGGCATCAAATAACTGAT
>CM076976.1:40659528-40664528 GCA_039105355.1 Benthosema pterotum
AATTCTGTCAAATTCAACCAGTCAACTATATGCTACTTAAAGGGAACTCCGCCCATTTTCAACATTCTAATTAGTGTCATTAGTATCAGACTATCAGTATCTCATTAGTATACCCTAGAGGTGCTGGGTGGACATGATTTCCCCCATACTGTGTTCCCAAGAAATGGAGGTCTGAAGTAAACCACTAACATGGTGAAACATCTTGATGACATCATCAAGATGTATTTTCACCATGTTAATGGATTTCTTTAGACGCTTCTTTTTTTTTTTTCTGAGAGCGTACAAATGGAACCAAATGAACCCTAACGGGGTGGTTGCATTCAACCACCACTGGTTGAATGAAAACCACTGGGCTACAATATGTATAGTATAACCCTCAAATGCCACCAGGAGCTGTGTCTTGTTGTGCTATATATAATATGGAGGTGAAATAAACTGTTACCCAACAACAGATGTTCATCTTTAGCACTCCATTTCCTCAAAAACAACATAAATATAAAAGCAACGACGCCCACAGGCTTTGGCTGCATGGTGACAGACTGGGAATCCAGTCAAAGCATATACTGTAGGTCAGGGGTTTTCAACAGGTGGTCCGGGGACCACCAGTGGTCCTTGAGAAGGTTCTAGGTGGTCCCCAGGCTAAATGATGGAAAGCTGGTTAACCAGATGTAACTCTTGAGAATGTAAAAATGAAACCAAATGGACCCTTGCGGGTCCATTTGGTTTCATTTTTACACTCTCAAGAGTTAAAATATTCATCATCTGAATTAGCACCACTTAATTAAGAAGTTTACACTGTTTTGTTGGCAAAATACAGCCTGGAGTTGTGGACAAAACCAAAGGAATTCTTTAATTTTACGTCTTTGGTGTGAAAATGTAATCAAATGGTGGTCCGTGGCTCAAATGCTGAATAAATGGTGGTCCCTGGAGCCAAAAAGGTTGAAAACCCCTGATATAGGTGACAGTCAGTCAGGGGACACAGTGACGTGGTGGCACCCAGCGACACGATGTGCAGCCGGTGTGAGCGCCACACTCATATGTATGTGCACGGCACGCGTGCAGGGGTGTAGTGGAGGGGGGAGGCGGGGGTACGGCGTTCCCCCCATTTCTCACATCTAAAGTATTTTGGGGGGCAAAAGTAGGCCTATGTTTTTTGTCTTGTCACAATTAGGCATTGTAAACAATCTTTTTCAATATGCTCTACTTGTTTTAATAGCGTGTCTGTGTGTGTTGCGCAGGTGGTGCACGCAAATGCAAGTGTGCATGCACGTGTCTTAAAGGGGAATTCCACTCATTTTCAATATTTTACGATGTCGTTAATATACCTTAGAGATGTTGTGTTTCCTAGAAATGTAGGTCTGGAAGTAAATCTTTAGGGTGATGAAATACATCTTGATGACATCATCAAGATGTGTTTCACCATGTTAATGAGTTTCCTTTTTTCTGAGAGCGTACAAATGGAACCAAATGGACCCTAGTGGGTCCGTTTGGTTCACATTGTTAATGAGTTTCCTTTTTTCTGAGAGCGTACAAATGGAACCAAATGGACCCTAGTGGGTCCATTTGGTTCACATTTGTACGCTTGTAGGCTCTCTGCCTCTCTCTCGCGGAACATACAATATGCACCACCTTCCTCTCAATCTCCCTCCACTACCCTGTCTACACGCGCCGTGTTTCTCGCTCTCTGCGTCCGCGACCCGACTCTCTTTCCCTTCCGCTCTGTCTCTCTCGTTCCCACTTCCTTCCATCCATCAGGCGGTGTGTGTGTGTGTGTGTGTGTGTGTGTGTGTGTGTGTGTGTGTGTGTGTGTGTGTGTGTGTGTGTGTGTGGTGTGGTCCCCGAGTCCTTCGGAGTGTGGAAAGTCTCATTATGAATAAACCATAAAGCTGGACCGACCCGCAGCACCTTGACTTGAGAGAGAGAGAGAGAGAGAAACGCACAAGTTCTGGCCTCAACTTTTCGGCAACTTTTTTTTTTTCTGATGTACGCCTGACATCTCCATGAATCATTCTCTTTAATAACCGAGCAAGGAGAGGGCCGGGGGAATTTATCTAACAGTGAGTTGAGTTGTTCAGTCAGCCAATTAAGTCATGGTCAACATGCAAGGCTGCGTTCAGACTAGTGACTCCAAAGAATACAATAACTGACATATAGTCTGTCAAGCAGCAAGCCTGACGCGGAGCCATCAACCAATGAGTCAGTCAGTCAGTTAGTTTATCGGGTGCTGATCGCTAGTCAGCCAGCTAGTCAGTCAGTCAGACAGTCAGTCAGACAGACAGACAGTCAGTCAGTTGGCCAGTCAATCAATCTCCCAGTCAGCTAGTATTCTATTCAGGACGACCACCGAACAGTCAGTCAGTCAATCAAAAAGACAGGCAGTCTAGCAGCCAGCCTGCTTGCCCGCAAGCTAGCCCCATTGGTACTAGACAAAATATCAATAATATTGATCATAAATGCACACAGTGGTCTCTCTCTCCCTCACATTCAGAAACACATGCATGATACGTACACACGCACGCAAATCAGCCATAGCTTGCTTGAAGGAGGGCGGATTGCGTCTAGACCGTGCTGCGTGCTTTCGTGCAGGGCTAGCAGGCACAACACATCAATCCGGCTGTGTTTTTTCGACTGTCCCACTGTGATCAAGATTAACGTCAATGTAGCGCTGGCACTGTCATTATCATCTCCCAGCGCTACATCTACGGCTTTCAAAAGGATGGGTGGAGACTGGAGACGAGAGCGCTAACAGCACCCCTCACTAAATGTCCAAGTCAACAGCTCGATCGCCATTAGAGTCTAGGAGGGGAGGTCCGGCGAATACCGTCTCTCCTTTTAGATTCGCTCATTTCAATTCAGGTCGCCGTCTGTTTGCATCCAAATATGTTCTTGCCTCGAATACAGGGGCGGATCTAGGCATGGGCATGGGGGGGCAATGCCCCCCTAAATGCCCTGACTGCCCCACCAGACATCATCTCCCAGCGCTACATCTACGGCTTTCAAAAGGATGGGTGGAGACTGGGGACGAGAGCGCTAACAGCACCCCTCACTAAATGTCCAAGTCAACAGCTCGATCGCCATTAGAGTCTAGGAGGGGAGGTCCGGCGAATACCGTCTCTCCTTTTAGATTCGCTCATTTCAATTCAGGTCGCCGTCTGTTTGCATCCAAATATGTTCTTGCCTCGAATACAGGGGCGGATCTAGGCATGGGCATGGGGGGGCAATGCCCCCCTAAATGCCCTGACTGCCTCACCAGACATTATAGCATGCAAACAACCCAAGATATTTCAAATTAAAGTGCTTATATTTAAAATGATTTGAAACGAAACACTACTACTGCTACTAACTAAATACATCTGCGGCACCACTAAACCAACAGCATTTCATCATTGAAAACAGAAAACTCTCTGAGTCAGACCTTTAGCTTTATGCATGCTGCGTGTCTGTTGCAACATCAACTGATATTATTGCTGCTTTACTTGCCCAATAAAAGTTTTGTAACCGCAAAATGGTATGGGTGCGTGAAGCGACACAGGCGATGAAGCCGCCCCCATATCATTCCCCCCCCCCCCCCCCCCCCCCCCCCCCCCCCAATTGAGAAGTGTTACATCCGTCCCAGCTCGAATATACACGTAAAACCCCTTCGGGCTAATGTGCAATCCACTTGTAATTCACAGAGTTGTTGTTGTTTTTTTTTGTTGATCTTATTGTTCAAGCTCTGCATCTTGCCCTTGTTGTGACTGTTTTCTATAAGCTCAGGGAGCCATAAAAGCAGATCTTGTCCTCCAAAAACCTAATGTCATATCATCTAAACTATTATCAATATGTTGGAGAAAAAAGGTATAACTATCACATTCAGGTTCAACAATGCATCAGCATTGTGAGCCCCAATGTGGATCAATGTATATGTATTGACAGAGCAAATCCCTTGAAAAGAAAGTCTATTTACACATGCTGGATAGCTTGCTGTTCTTCCCCCCGAAAGAACAATCGTTTGGCAGATTTCTGGAGTGATATAACACAGCACACCAAAAGGAGGACAATAATGCAATGATTACCAATGTTTATCCCTTTCTAAGCATCCTTTTTAATCCATGTGGGCCTTTAATTCTCATAGCCTCTGCCAATAATAACCCGTTTGAACCTGAACAGAGACAAATGCAGGCCATAGAAGGGAAGGGAAAAAAGCTCAATAGAATTGATCACACGCTGCACACATCATGCACATTTCCTCCTCAAAGCACCAGAACACATACGGCCAGGAAGCTTTGCCATATTCATCACTTTATTAAACGCAGAGCGTCGCTACTATAACCGAACAGCTTAATATACATCGTTGAAATGAAAGCAGGCTGAACGCAGCTTGTTCGCTCTGCAAGGTGGATTGCCAACCTTCACAGGGAGGAGGCAGCGAGCGAAGGCTTTGGGAAAACACCGTCTCCGGCTGGCTCAGCACTTAAACTCCACGGGGATGTGTGCACTTGAACCACAACCAATCCCTCTTTTGTAGATGAAACTACCCCAGCAGTGATACAGACTCATTTTCAACAGCAAGACAATCTATCAGAAGGAGCTTGGGCCGAAAGGGTTTCATTGATGGAGAGTTCCAGATAAGTACGAAAAAAATACTCGCCGCGGTTATAGTGTACGTCTGTATATCGCGGTCGGACTGCACTAACACGCGTACATGTGCACGCACACACACACACGCGCGCGCGCGCAAGAAACCGCACTTCACGCTACATCGCTTCCAGCCTGCAAAGTGAGCAATCTCATTCAATCTCGGCCCATACGCCGCGCGCCTCGACCCCCTCAGTTAAGGTGAGTTAGATTTCGGAGAACGATAAATTCCCTGGCAACTCGAGTGGGTCGTGAAACCTGGAGCTCCGTGACTGACTATAAGGCCCGGGCGATAGATGTACTTCCATCAGCGCTGAGCACCGAGACTTTGGCGTTTGAGTCGTCCTCCAGAGAGAGAGAAAAGAGTTCAGTTCTAACGCGGC
>CM076976.1:40672028-40720915 GCA_039105355.1 Benthosema pterotum
TGGCTGTAAGATCGCAGGATCGGTCCATTTGTGAAGGAAATGCATCAAGAGATCTTGAACACGGCATGTGTTCCGTGAAATGATGCACTCGCCTTCCCACTGGGCAGAGATAGAAATGGCACTTGAAACATTCTAATCAGCCTCATGGTGGCACACAAACACACAAGCACACACACACACACACACACACACACACACACACACACACACACACACACACACCACACACACACACACACACACACACACATACACACACACATACACACACACACACACACACTCCTATACTGCTTACAGTAATCGCAGTACTCGATGGCGCAAGACATTAAGTTTATCAAATATTTTTATTTTGTCACTAGACTTTGTGATTTTGATACTGATCCTGTGTTTGGCAACATGATGTAGTCAAATGTAGAGCGCCCCAAATACCATGTCTCATATCCTATGATTAAAGTCCATAATTTGATCAAATCAAGTTGGAAGCCGATTTGCCACCATCTCCAAATTGGACTGATCTAATTTGATCTCACAAGCAAATGAGGCCAAATCAACACGCACACAAACACGCACACACATACACAGCTATACATACACTATATATGTGTACAGTGTATCTCATTTTATCTCGGGAAGCAATGTTGTCCAATTTGGAGCCTGTTCAGGAACCCTGGCAATGAAAAGCCTGCATTGCCTCCACAGCAGTTCAGTTCAAAATGCCAGAGAGTGTGTCTGAGGGGTCGGTTACAGCTCTTCGGGCGCAGCAGTGTGTCCAAAAGTGATCAGTTTTAACTATATAAGTTTATGATGCTATATATACTTTAGCACTCAGTGGAGTGCTGGCAAGACGGTTGCTGCCAGTGACGTTTTACATCACTTGACTGTATATGTGTGCGTGTGTGTGTGTGTGCGCGTGTGTGTGTGTGTGTGTGTGTGTGTGTTGAGGGGGGTGGGATGGGGTGGGGTGATGGTGGTGTGGTGTGGGGAGGGGGTTGCCAAGAATCTAGACCTCAGCAGTCCTTCTTGTCTGAATACAATGACCTCTCAACTGTCTTTAAGTATGATCACACCCGCCCACGCAAAGCCCAGCGGCAAGAGCGAGAGGGAGAGACCGACAAAAAAAAGAGAGAGAGAGAGAGCTGGAGATTGAGAGGAGGAGAAGGGGGGGGGGGGGGGGGGGGGGTAGGAAGGGACTGAAGTAGAGAGAGAGAGAGTAAGAGAGAGAGAGAGAGAGAGAGAGAGAGAGAGAGGAGAGAGAGAGAGAGAGAGAGAGAGAGAGGAGAGAGAGAGAGAGAGAGAGAGCAGTGTTGCCAACCCTGCTAGTGCCAAAATGAGTGAAAAACTGGTGGAAAATTGGTGCTTTTTGGCTGGTGAGTTGGGACGAAATTGATTGGACAGGTGCAAAGATAAAAAAAATATATATATATTATTATTTTTCACCATTTTTCTTCCTTATGACAGTGGTTTTCAACCAGTGGTCCCCAGGCTAAATGATGGACAGTTGGGTTAACCAGATGTAACTCTTTGAGAGCGTAAAAATGAAACCAAATTGACCCGCAAGGGTCCATTTGGTTTCATTTTTACGCTCTCAAGAGTTAAAATATTCATCATGTGAATTAGCCCAAGTCTACACACGTAGAGAATATACTGTATTTAGAGAGAATATATACTGTATATATTCCCTTCCAGGCAATGGCATTTTGGAAGGGCCACTAGTGCATTTGGATTTTGGCAGTTGGCAGGACTGAGAGAGAGAGAGAGAGAGAGAGAAGAGAGAAGAGAGAGAGAGAGAGAGACGAGAGAGAGAGAGAAGAGGAGAGAGAGAGAGAGGAATACAAGATGGCTATAGCGATGGAGGCAGGCAGATGAGATGAGATGTAGGCTCTCTGGAAGGCGAATGGGATGAGAGTCAACACGGTAGAAATGAAGACGAATGTGCCGTACGCCGTGGCAGTTATATAGCAGAGCTGCGGGGGTCACGGCGCTGGGTGAACTTCCTGAGGTCAATGGGGTGCTGCTGATTAAGATGGAGGGAGTGTCTCTGTGTGTGGATCTATCTCTGGTCACCTCCGGTTAAGGCACACGACACACACACACACACACACACACACACACACACACACACACACACACACACACACACACACACACACACACACACACACACACACACACACACACACCACACAACACACACACACACTACAAGGTCAGCTCCACCAAACCGACCTCTATCTTCTCTGACCATGGGCGGTTGCGGATGAGTCTAGAAATCTGACAAAAGCAAGCTGGGCTCCTTTTTTTATTCCCCCACCGACAACCTTTTGTTGTCCCCCCCAGACCATATAAAAAAAACACACACAGACCGGTTTAAAGATGCCCTGAAACTAATGGTGCTTATTATATGGACACACGGGTTAGTTCAGACATCTACGTCTCGACTGGCTGACAGACAGTTCTAATAACAAGTGTCCCAAATTTCAGCAGCCCTCAGACGTCGTAAAAGTATCAACTTGTACCTTATTAAACCTGTAGCCTAGCAACAGCCACCAGCTTTTGAGAAACAACGTACATTAACCAGTATCAGTTTGCTACTGGGCGTTAAAAAAAAAGTACAATTAATTAGTTAACAATGAAGATATTGGCTTTGAACAAATTAGTTTTAATTACATTTTCTGTTAATGATAATGAAGCTAAAAACTGATGACCGGCATTATACTCCCCCAAAAATACCCCCACACACTGTAAGGGGTTTCAGTCAATGGCTTCTCCCACTGACGAGAACGCCAGAGGATTAAGGAACCATTTTCATTAGGTCGTTCGTTTTCATAATGAGCTTGTGTCATCATTCTTTTCCACGCAACACGCTCATAAGAATATGCCACGGCAGATATAAAGCGAGTTGTACTGTATGTGCAGCACACCAATGCCAATATCTGGCGCTATATATCACTCCCGCTTCGCTCGCTAATTATTTTTGCTTAATTAGTGGGTGAACAGCTGCCATTTTTAACCCGTTATAAGACCTGTGGCCGACAGCCTTATGAATCAGTATAGTTTCAGCCGTGCTTGTGCCAAAGAAAGACCCAGCTGCCATGATATGTATTAGCCGTCGGACGTCCTATCAAGAGTGTGTGTGTGTGTGTTTTTTTTTTTTTCGCCAGGGACCCCTAGTAGAGAAATGTGTAAATGTGGGGGAAAAAAGTGCAAGTTTGCATCGCGGCACAAAGACATTCACAGTTTTGTGTTTTCTTCTATGTCAGGGGCGGATGTAACATTTTCCCATTGGGGGGGGGGGGGGGGGGGGGGGGGGGGGGGGCCAGGAGAAAATGGTAAGGGGGCGGCTTCATCGATGAAGCCGCACCCATATCATTTTCAGTTACAAGACTTATATAAGGTAAAAATCAATAACAACATCAGCGGTTGTTGATGAAATGCTGTTGGTTTAGTGGTGCCACAACAGTAGTTACTTAGTAGCCATAGTCGTGTTTCAAATATCTTGGGTTGTTTTGCATGCCATTGTGTTTGGTGGGGCAGTCAGGGCATTTAGGGGGGCACCCCCCCATGCCCATGCCTAGATCCGCCCCTGTTCTGTGTTGAATTTCAAATAGCTACTTCTGATAATTGTATTAAAGTAATAAGAAATGTCAGTACTACACTTTGAAAAATTGCTCGCTAGTAAATAGTAGCAAAAATCATGTGTTGTACTCTGTAAACAACATACCAGACCAGGCACTCGTAGATATTGTCTCTTAAGAGCTTCGTGACGATTCAATCACACAGTCCTGTCCTTTGATGCCAGCTAATGACCATGTGAAGGAGTTACATTCATTCCCCTGCTAATCACACCACCCAAAAAAAAATCACTGCTCACCGCACATTCAAGTGTCTTTTGTGTGTTTCTCCTCACATTCATTTGATCATGCTTATTTGTCAGCTTTCATCAGTGTGTATGGACTACAAATATTCTGGTTTACTCCATTTATGAAACAAACTTCGCGAGTGAGTTTGTTTGTGACGCTCTCAAAAGGCACACGTTTGAATGCACTGCACACATTGGCGAGTTCAACTTCAGGCAAAACAATGGCTGTTCTTCATTTTTTTTCAATATAATGGTGTTTGTCTATCTGTGGACAAATGATGCTTTTGTTTCCCACAATCCACTCTACTCGAGTAATCCTGGTCCACTACTGTCCATAACTATTGTGATAGTAACCTCCCTTTGATTAATGTGGACCATGTTATCTGACTGCAGAGGGGCTTTTTTTTTTTTTTACATTGACATGTAATTACGGTATTGTATAAGTTGGCCAACATTATGCAGTGCACTGTTACTGTGAGTGCACTGTTAAAAATGGGAGTCTCTATAAATTAACCCAACGAGCTTATTCTCGTTAGCCCAATGAGCTCTGATAAGTTTAGAAATCTCAACTTACATTAATGAGTTCACAGTCTTTAAAAGGTTAAGTCAATTGACTTCTTCTCTTTAACTCAATGAGCTCTGCTAAGTTGAAGATGTTCAACTTGCATTCATGGGTTTTCAAAAGTTAAACTTGCTTTAATTCATTGTTTTGACTATTGTCATGTTGACTGAACTTGGTACACATAGCCCGCCTTTGAAGCAAAACGCCAAGCGATTGGCTGTATGCAAATCAGCTATCGGCTGTACTGACCAATCACCGTCCTTCTTCTACTCAGCAGCAGCAGCTTCACAGAGACAGGCACGAGGCACCATTATACGCGGAGAATTTAAATTGTGTTTTATGTCGGCAGTTAGCTCGGTGGACGACTGGATTCACGGTGCCTGTTTAGCTGATAGTTTGGGAACTAAGCGAGCTGCGTCGCCGCTTGTTTTATTTAAATAAACTTGGATACATAACCAGCAGTTTTGGTCGGTAGACCTACATGTGGGTGGAGCACGAATGGACGGACGAACTCAAAACATCTGGAATATGGCGACAGCAGTGAGTTGTTAAACTGTCCAGTTTTAACATCAAGAGGAACTCATACAGAAAGCGAGCATTCACGTCTCAGAAGACGAGGCAAAAAGTTTATTGGTAAGTAATATTTAAAGTATATATTTTATGTTACTAGGTTATTGTACTAACTTACATATACAGTAAGCCGGGGAGAAGGGATGGCCAAATGGCGGATTCGCGCCAAACTTTCTATTCTTTTTAGGGTATTTTTGCTACTGTGGGTTGTTTCTGGCTGCTGCCTGCGTTAGCATTCATTTATAATATTTAGAGCGTCATTTCGCAATTCTTTATTTCGACGTTTCACACAGCTAAGCCTGCTGTCTCATCCCATTTTAGTTTCTCCTCTCCTCTCCATTGTAAACGTATTCCTCCCCTCCCCTCTCCTCTCCATTCTATTACGTACATACACGGATCAGATCGAACAGCAAACAGTGTCAGAGGAATACACAACTTTATCAACCAACACCTCCAACCAACACCGTGTTACAGTGACCGTTTTGTTCTTCGTTTCGCATTAGGCTACCGCACGGGACGCATGCTTCTGTCCGCGTCATTCTCATTAATTTACTGAATGAATCAGAAAAGAAAAGCGGCGCGATGGTGGTGGTTGGAGGAGGAGGAGGCGGCGGCTACATGTAAATGGATCGTATTCTGCGTTCTAACGTGTGGGCTGCTGTGTATTGATAATGTTATGTGTTTTTATGGCTGGCCTGGGAGTGGACGATGTGCAGCTGTGTGCCAATATAGTTTTCATATTAAGCTTGCCACATGCGCCATGCGTAGCCTCGCGATGTGTTTTGTATAGGCACTGCGCCGGCATATAGCGGCACCATTTGATCCCCCCCCCCCCCCCCCCCCCCCCCCCCCCCCCCCTCGGGGAACCACCACGACGGAAAAATCTCAAGTCGTTAATGCCCTAATATGGACAGCATTCATTGAGCAGTACCCCAGCCCCGCGGATGGCCAACCGAGAAGTACTGCTTATCCATACACCTGACGAGGTGGTGAAAACACAAATATCATCTAAACTCAAATCAATTCGGAGTAAGTACTGGGAGGCCGTGGATTCACAACGCAGGAGTGGCCATGGTCCGAGTCATCGCACTATTTTTCGAGTTATGTAATAATGAGATATGGTGTGGATCGCCCGCCACCAACTCATTAGAGGCTGGTATTGAGACAGCTGAGGTAAACGGAGACGCCGTGGATCAGTCATTCCCAACGACCGTGCCGCGTCACTTTAGTGTGACTTGGGATAAGCAGAAGTGTGCCGTGAGAATTGGGCAAAAAAATCCTTAGCACTACCACAAAACCAATAGCGGGCACCACGAAACCAACAGCGGGAATGTACCTATTCATTACATTGTTCCGAGGTGCGAAAAGAACAATAGGCCTACGCTACGACCCTCGTCATAGAAATGCTAATTTAAGTCTTTTGAACGGGGTTGTCATATCACATCACCGTATAGGTAGGCTAACTATTGACTCGTTTGTCACAGTTCCAGGCTGAATGAACATGAGCACGAGCTGTCCCAACTCTTACAAAAAGTAACTTCGGAGAATCGGAGCTCTCCTACATGTTGAGGCTTTACAAGGGTATTTATTTCCAGCAGTTTTGCTGGATCTAGCAAGACATACGTCTTGTTAAGGTAAAAAATAACTGCCTGGCCCCGACGAGCATTGTGAGGAGGACCACCTAAGGTTGCATTTATGCATGTCTGCGTCGGTGTGTCCACCGACTGACTCCTCGGCTCTTCTCTCCTTTATTTATTTTTTGTGTGAGATGCTGCGTTCATTCTGCAACATGACGTTTCTATGTATGAATGTGAACGAACGAGGGAAGCGAAGGGCGGCATCTTTTGCATTGATTCTGGTTTCACGCGCAGGAACTTGAAATCAAATGACAACAAATATCGCTCGGATCGCTCCCGCTATTGTGCCAAATCAACACTGTCGCAAAATGCCGGTAACCCATGGGTTCAGATTGTACGAGGAAAAAAATTAAAAGCTCACTAAAAATGCCATGATGCATGGCAAAACATGCGACTGACTTACACATGAAGGAGACTGCAACTGCAGCCTATCCGTGTTGCTTGATCACTGATCATTATTCAGTTCAATTCAATTACAATTCAGTTCAAATACATTTACATTGTCGAAGCAAGAACAGAACAACAAGAAATAGCTACAATATAACAAGAAAACACATATAACAAGCTTGATCATTGATCATTAGCAAGAAGAAGGGGGGGATCACACCCGTGTTATCTTGTAGATCTGTTAGAATGATCGTGGGGCACAGTGCTGTTTTTAATGTTAATTATGCCAAGGACCCCCATTTTGACATACCGGTATATTAGTCTATGGACCCCCAAGTAATATTAATTGGGGTATATTAATCGGTGTCTGATTACTACTGTACAATGTTCATTCGAGACTGTAGTTGTAGTAGCCCAGGGGGTTTAAACCGGTGGCTCGGGGACCACCAGTGGTCCTTGAGAGGGATCCAGGTGGTCCCCAGGCTAACCCTAACCCTAAATGATGGAAAGTTGCTTAACCACATGTAGGTCCATTTTGTTTCATGTTTACACTCTATAAGAGTTAAAATATGATCTGTATGTTTGACTGTTTTGTTTCCCAAATCCAGGCTAGAATTGTGGACAAAAGCAAAAAATAATTCTTTAGTTTTTGGTCTGTGGGGCTAAATTGTCCTCAAATGGTGGTCTGTGACTGAAATTGTGAATAAATAGTGGGGCCCTGGGATCAAAAATGTCCTAATTCTGGTGGTGTTTCCATTTTGGCCCTGTGCAATCACTTCACATAAATGAAGTGAAGAAAACAACAAGTAAAACACATGAAAAGCATGGTGCGAACCTTCTCCTGGAGACGGCGTGAAATCAGGGATGGGATATCTAGGGAGGATATACTGCAAAGATATCCCTTTCTAAGGGCACCCTATAGGAGTTCATTAACCTTATTTGGTTAAAAAATCATGTTGTGATGCACGTTACAGTGTATCACAGCAACACAATGTGAGCTTGTAGATCTGCTCTTTTCTGCATTTTTCCCCCTCCCCATCACAAAACATTTAGATTAGTGCCTATGTAAAATATCAAACTGATATGATTTAAATTGAGGTCAGCGGTATAGAAACAAAACAATACCTCATGTAACTCATGGGAACCTCCCAGACCCGCTTGTAAAATTCAAGATTATTAGATTGACTACAGTATATTATTAGTTGGCAGATTCGGAATGCTAATCACACTTGCGTTTTTTCTACAGTTTGCTGATGAGGTCGACCAAATCCATCCAGCCACAAGCAGTCGGGCAGATCGCTTCAGAGGGCTTTGCTGGCATTTTGCCAGACGTTCTAAAACATGCAGGAAAATCCCATGCTGAAATCTTCAATGCCACAAGACACCTTGGCTGATGATCTACCAGGTACTGACAGCATTAACAACACTGTACACTTGAATTTCGTTTAGACATAGCCTGGGTTCCTGCCTGATTTGCTGCATTCTGCACATCTGATTTTGGCGCTGGACAAAAATTCTTAATTCCATGATATCAATATCGAATCACCAGGTTCAAAATCGATTTTGGTATTTATGTAGGCCTATTCATTAATGTGTTCATGTCAGAAAGACTGGCTGATGTTATCAGGCTGCATTGATGTGTATGATTGAACTTTTTGTTATCTATATTGTTTAAAATTGCTTTAAAATGTTGATTGAACTTGTGCTTGTTTGTTAATGATTTTTCTTTTGGGGCCTTTTTTCTGAGGGCATACAAATGGAACCAAATGGACCCCTTAGAGTCCATTTGAAAAACCGTCAGAAATCGACTTCAGGGCTGGACTGATGATGCTGCCGTCTGCCGTCAGAGAGAAAATCCAAGACTTAATTGTGATGGGAGGTGAGCATCTGTATTGTCCTACATGGTGGTGCACTTGTTGCTTTTCATTTCCATCACAGTGTAAACCGTTTAGAGCACCCGTACTTCTTGACACACATTTTCATAAGTTGCCTGGACGTTACCTTAGCCAAGAAATCCTGTGAGCTTGGAGAGCGATGAAACCCAGACTTCACCACTGTCAGTATAAATTGATGTTTAAATGATGTGGTTTGTTTACACGTTATCTTTTGGTATTAATATATTGGATTCACCACTTGAACCTTACTCAGACCAAATTTGTTTGCAGAAATGGTAGATATACAGGTACAGTATAGCAGCATCCATTCTTTCTACCAGCTGCTTGAAAAGCAAGCTGGGCAGCCAAACGATTGGCTGCCTCATCTCTAGGCAACCAAACACAATGCCACAAGCCAACATCTCAGCCATGGAATGCTATGCTGATTGGCTGCATTGTCTTTTTAATGACATTGTTCGTTCCTACCCAAACAACTGTGCTGGAACTGAAACAGAGGCAGTTATAGCTTACAGTATATAGATAATGGAAAGTTTTACCCCAAAATGTCAAATGCCCTACCTGCCTTTTTGGTAGTAGTCTCTGTAAGCCAAGTTTGTCTATAACCTTGTGATTGAGAACGTCTTATTGCTCAATGCTACCAGCTCTTGATGATGTGTCTGGAATTACTCTCTCTCTGGTTCTCAATCCTCAGGGTATGCCTTTTATGCTTGGTGACATCACTGTGGCATCACACTGTTAACGTTGTCGTGGCATGACTGTCTGCATATTAAATTATGACAATTTCATGTTGCAGGACACTGACAACTTGGCGGAGATACGGGAGCGGCTCACAGTTGCAATCACTGTATGTACTTCTACGACCAGTTCCAGCTCAGACGTCGCCGTTGTTCTGGAGGGAGTGGAAGTGATCAAAGGCCTTGGAACAATAGCCAGGGCCTGCTGTGTCCTCGTCGGCTTATGCTATGCACTCAACCTCAGTTACCTGAAGGAGTTAAGGTACACGTTCAGATTTATCCAGAAACTCTCCTTGGAGTTGGATTCTGGCAAGCTAACCCAAAAGGTCCTGAATCTCAAGATGAAGCTATGGATACAGCCTAAGTCCTGGCAATTTTTCCAAGGCAGTCTGTCGTTTTGCTTTCTTTTTTCTTTTCCTGCCTTCATTGATGGGTTGAAAGTAGACTGACAGAGGGGAGAGACTGGGTAAGACACGTGGCATCCCCATCTGGATTGGGAGTCAAACCTGCAGCACCGCCAGGCTGTTTGAGCCGGATGATAAAAGACATGCAAAGTTCTGATCCTCCCCCAAAGTTGACAAGTCAGCTGTATCTCCATTTGCACTTCGATACTGCTTGCACTTGGATATAAATGCTGCTTTATATTTCATAGACGTACAGTGTCAACTTAAAATGGTGAATTATGCCTTTACTTGTCGAAATGGTTAAATCATTTAAATGTTCATATTTCATATACATAGTGTTGAGGTAAAATGGTGAATTTTTGCTTATCCAAATGGATAAAAGTTTACATGTTGCAATGTTTTAATGTTAAATGTATATTTAGGGCTCTATTTTCGTCACCGCTAAACCCCTTACCCCTTAACTTCTTTGCCTTTTTAAACTATTAAAAAAACATTTCTCAATAGTTAATGGCCAGTCTACAAGCTCACAATGTGTCAATAGATTGGCACGTTGAACTGTCCCCAAAAGTTTTTCAAAATAGTAAAAAAAAAAGAAAAGAAAAAAAGATGGGTTTAGATGGTAACGAAAATTGAGCCCTTTGTGTCTCAGTTCTTGGCAACTCAGGATTTTTTTTTATATACCATGGTAATCAGACCATAGTCTGTGGATTGTCACTTGCTATCTTTTTGTCTGTTAAAGGACCACTTCAAAGTGGTTGCTAATAATAACAAAATAGTTGTTTGTTTTCCTATAGTTGGTTTTCTGTTTATGGCTGTTGCCTACCTTTGTCATTTGAATCCCCAGAAATTCAGAGGTAATAAACCATGTGAAATTGTGCTTGGTTTAACTTCAATTGTATTACTACTATTTATATATAAAAAAAAAAAATGAGTGTACTTTTTATGTATTGGCTCAATATTGTTTAGATATTAGTTATTAGATTTTAATTATTATTTTTTTATTTAATATTTTTCAGGTCGTACAAATAAACTATATATTTGAGCAAAATGCAATAATTAAGTGATTTATTGTTAGATTTGAAACAGCAAGTTGTGTACAAGGATAACCTGAAGCCGTTAGTTATAATAATGCAGAAATGTTTGTTCAACTAAGAAAGGAAAGTTATATTACATTGATTAAGTAAAATAATGCTTTGATATAACTCAAGGTTTTAAGGTGAAACAACAAGTTATTACAAGTTCAATCAACTTACAAAACAAATTTGAGAAGACTAGTTCAGACAAGTTCAGTCAATTTTGATAACTTACAAAACAAGGTTGAGTCAACTAGAGTACTGTTGTTGTGTCAACTTTATCAACTTGAATATCCGAGTTGAAACAAAGTGAACAGTGAGGTTTTCTTAACTGTAGTTGACAAGTTTAGTCAATTTTGATAACTTACAAAACAAGGTTGAGTCAACTAGAGTACTGTAGTTGTGTCAACTTTATCAACTTGAATATCTCAGTTGAAACAAAGTGAACAGTGAGGTTGTCTTAACCTGGATATCCTTCGCAGCAGCAGAACCTGCGTTTTCAAGTTGAAACGATCTGAAATTTATTAGGGTGTGACTATGAATAATTGGCAAAAAAATCGACCATTCAAGGAGACAATAACCCCTGGACTAGAACTGTGCATTAAATGGAAAGCTGTACGCCTCCATCTGGGTTCTGGTGAAAAACAGTTCCAACTTTGTTGGAAAAGTCAGCACCCCTTTCATTTGATTTAATATCATAGGCAGCCTGTCTTGTCCAATTCAGTGTAATGGAACTGACCCACTGTCAAACAAACGAAATTGAACAATTTCAACTCTGTCTTCGTGGCCAAATACAAACCAATTATTTCCCGTAAAGACTTAATGTTTGAAAAAAGGGGGCTTATTGTGTGTTTTTTTCCCCCTGTAGCCGGTCGATTAAACATTATTTCAAACCATGTTTTGCCTAACAACATACATCAATGGCCGCTCTCTCTCTCTCAACCTCCTTTTCACCTTCAATAACGACAGACAATGGCAGATCAGTGGCACTTGTCACTGAACAAATAGCGGCTTTGTGTGCGCGAAAGAGGAGCTTTGTGAGTTGGTGTTCTCTCGTCACCTTGCTTTATGCGTGTCTCGTGTATCTTTAGGTTGTGGTATGGCTAACTGTGAGACGACGGAGGAAATAAACAAGGGGGTTGTTTGGCGTCTTGTGAGACAAGAGCTCTCCCTCTATTAGACCATTTTACAGCCCGTGACAACAAGGTGAGGGTAAATAACGCCGGTCACAAAAAATAACGCTCGGGGGGGTTTACTGCCATGAGAAACATACCTTTGTAAACATGGCTGGCTCGAATAAAGAAGCAAGTTGCACATACATGTAACATTTGCATCTCCCCTCCTCTCTCTTGTCTCTCTCCTGCCTCTATCTCCTGTCTGTGCTTCTCATGTCATTGTTAGTTCGGAGAAGAAGAATGGTATTTTAGGACCCACAGTCAATTCTGCCTTATTAATGTCACTCTGGCCTTTGCAGGGCCATTTCTGCGCTCTCCACGTAACAAAGGCGCACAAGGCGCCCTGCCACAGGGTCGCGGACAACAAACACCTACTGTTGTTAATTATGGCGTTGTTTGATATATATTGGCTTTCCGACGTCATGGTCAAAACATCGTTCGGTTCACAGTGTGAGCTGGGAGCACATTGCAGCTGCTTGGTGGACTTGTTCGATTACCTCCTGGCAGTTGCAAGAGAAATGTTTTGAAACCTTCGCGTGAGGCCAAGGTAAACAAGAAAGAAAGAAAGAAAGAAAGAAAGAAAGAAAGAAAGAAAGAAAGAAAGAAAAGAAAGAAAGAAAGAAAGAAAGAAAGAAAGAAAGAAAGAAAGAAAGAAAGAAAGAAAAATAATCTTTCTTGGATGAGGTATCTGCAGTGTTGTGTGTAATTTGAAGCACAGCAACATAAGCACAGAAAACACCGATGGTTGACAGGCAGGCGTAGGTTGTACTCCATCGGACATCCTTTCCCTGTCACAACAGCTCAACAGCAGCATCTCTGCTGCTGTACGTCACCCACCGGAAGATGTTAAGAAAAAAAAGTTTTCATGTTTTCAAAAATAAATGTTCTGTGTTTGTAATCTGTGGGAAGTATATGTGCCTCTGATGTCTTGGTACCGTCAGCACTTGGCAGGTAGTTAAAGGGGAGCAGCTTGGCTTCCACCTAATTTTGTGTGCAGCGGGTAGCACAGTCTGTGTTCTCCTGGGAGTTCAGGTCTGCCTTGTGGCGGCCTCTCTCTCTCTCTCTCTCCCTCTCCCTCTCCCTCTCCCTCTCTCTCTCTCTCTCTCTCTCCCTCTCCCTCTCCCTCTCCCTCTCTCTCTCCCTCTCTCCCTCTCTCTCTCTCTCTCTCCCTCTCCCTCTCTCTCTGTGGCGACGCTGTGCTCACTGAGCCCTGCACAATACATAGTCAAAGATTTCCTTAGTGTTGTGATCAGTCATTGTGCTGCTCACAGATATTCTGCATATTCAGTGGTTAGAGGGCCCAAATACAGTAGCACTGCGGTTTTACTCTGTTTTCTTGGTTGATTGTTTCCAATAATGTATCAGACATTTTTTGTTATGCTTTTTTTTAATACTTACGGTGTTTCTCCCAGATGGGAAAACACGGTCATAGAACCAGCTATAACTATAACTACTTGTTTTGCTTTTGTCCATCTTCTAGTTGCGTAGACTTGGGGCTAATTCAGGTGATAAATATTTTAACTCTTGAGAGTGAAAAAATGAAACCAAATGGACCCGCAAGCGGGTCCATTTGGTTTCATTTTTACGTTCTCAAGAGTTACATCTGGTTAACCAACTTAGCTGGGGACCACCTGGAACCCTCTGGACTTCACGGGTGACTCACTTTTAGTTTGAAAACTAATTTGATTTCTGTTATATAATTGGGTATCATACTGAATATGCGTCAAGGTTTGATAATGGATTTGCACGACTACATTTACATGCAATCTCAATGAGGCGTGGATCACCGTTGTGTGAACTCTTGGTTTTTCGTGCAGGTGGTAAGGGAAATTGGCTTCCCTATAACAGTGTCGTGATATTTTTGAGACACATTCGAATCGTGATGTCCAATTTGATTGGGGAGGAGGGAGGGAGGAGTGTATTGCAAATGCGGCGCTCTCTCCCCGTCCAAAGAGAGGTGTAATTGTAGGAGCTGTCAAAGGAAGGGCCGTGAGTCGCCTTCAAACAACAATTTAGCCGCTGTCTTCCAGACAGTTGCGGCTGAATGCTTGTCAAAAGGAATGCTGTTAATTTGACTGCAATGGTTTCTGCATCTCGTTAAAAGCCCCCCCACCGCCGCCGCCCCAGCGGAGCTGATATGAGCCGGTTGCCATGACAGGAGGACGGAATATGTGAGGTGACACACTGGAGTGCATGCATGCACACACACACACACACACACACACACACACACACACACGCACGCACGCACACACACACACACACACACACACACACACACACACACACACACACACACACACATACACACAAAGTTATGCTTTGAAGATTTTCTCTCTTTCTGTCTCTCCTGCACACAGACATGCATACATACATACATACAGACAGACAGACATACATACTTACATACTAACCTAACACATGTTTATACTACTTAATCTATTTAATGGAGTCGACGATGATGCAGCTGGGTTAAATCAACATTATCACCTCCCATTTCTCACAGACACATTCTCCCTTTTCTCGCTCACAATCACGTGCACACACACACACACACACACACACACACACACACACACACACACACACCCACACACACACATGGGTGTGCACTCACACACACACACACACACACACACACACACATGCACTCAACCAACACAATGGCTCATTGACACATTAGGTGTCAGAACTCACAAGCACATTAGCATACAGAACTGTTTTAGGGCCCTGCATCTGCATACAGCCCTGCTTCTATAATTGAATTTCAAAGAGTGGGGTCAGTGACTGCTGTTTCTGAGATTACATCATGTCAGCCGGTAAGTAATATGATCATTTCCCCGGACTCACCAGAGAAGCTGTTTACTCATGAATTGTAAACAGTGACAATGCCGTTTGACGACGACGAGCAACAGGGACGGACGGCGGGGACGTTTTTTTTTCTCCGGAGGATAGATAGGCAGGGGCGGATGTAAACTTTCCAAATTGGGGGGGCAGGAGAAAATGGTATGGGTGCGGCTTGAAGCCGCACCCATACCATTTTCAGTAACAGGACTTTTATTAGACAACTAAGCATCAATAATAACATCAGTTGTTGTTGAAGTTGCAACAGACACGCAGCATGCATAAAGCTAAAGGTCTGACTCAGAGAGTTTTCTTTTTTCAAAGATGAAATGCTGTTGGTTTAGTAGTGTGACGAATGTAGTTAGTTAGTAGCAGTAGTAGTGTTCCAAATCATTAAATATAAGCACTTTCATTTTGCATGGGCAGACTGGGCATTTAGGGGGGCATTGCCCCCCCCCATGCCCATGCCTAGATCCGCCCTGATAGATGGCGCCACGGTTCGCGGAAACGACGCCACTAATTTTATGATCGCACAGTGTATGACACGAGGGCAACGCTGTTCGACTGGTTGCGTGATGGTTATGGCTCTAATTATGATAATATTGCATGTTTGTTCAATTGAACTCGTGACGAAGGGCCGGCTCCGACTCGATAAATCTGCGTGATGGAGCGGAGCGGGTAATCAGAGCAAAAAACGTCGTCAATAAATTTGCATTTTGCAACGAAAATTAAGCACGTTTCCATTGATGACCGCGAAGCACTCAACCGAGGTTAGGCAAGTGCAGTGCAATATGCAAATATGCGTGGAAAGAAATATGCCTAATTCAACACCACATTCTTACTTTTTTTTGTTTGATTGGATATGTAGAATTAACAGTTCAGAGACCTTTTGGCTAATAATTTAGTCATTTTCATTAATTTTTTACTTTGCTATCCAAGATCCATATTTTTATGAGTATGAGTTTGCCAAAACCTAAATGGATCAGGTCAAAACTGGAAATACTAATATAGATGATTTTTCCGAAAACTTTCATCACTTTAAACACTTTCTGGTAAACTCTCAGGGAATGTGTCATATTTGGTTAGACAGTTTGGTACGTGCAAAGCCATACAGTATACAACCCAGGAAGCATAGCAGGCCCGGTTGTACAAACAAATTATTCCTGCTCGGTTAAGCGTCATGTTGTTGTTGTTGATATAACTGTATGACTCACTCATGGATAAGTGCATCTAGAAAGGCCATCTCTAACGTCTGAATGTCCTGACCTGACTCAAATAACATTGCATCCTCCCTCCTACTCATGCCAAAACACATGTTAGGGTGATGTGGGTGCTTGGTAGGCTATTACTACTACTACTATTACTACTACTATTACTACTACTACTACTACTACTACTACTACTACTACTACTACTACTACTACTACTACTACTACTACTAGTACTACTATTACTACTACTACTATTACTACTACTATTACTAATATACTACTACTACTATTACTGTCATGAAAGCATTGGTGAAACAATGGACTTAGCTCAGCCAACATGTCTTTTCTGCTGTTCTAGAAGTTCTGTTTTTTGGACCATGTCCAAAATCCATACAGTCATTTTCTATTATATTTTTGAATAAGGCATGATCTGCAACATGCTAATTTAGGGCTACTAATTTAAGGCTGTCAGCTTTTAGGTCCACACTGATGACAACATTAGCAAAATACCAACGCACCCTAGAGTCCATTTGGTTCACATTTGTACCCTCTCAGGAAAAAAGGGATCTGAAAGAAAAGTCATTAACATGGTGAAAAACATCTCGATGATTTCATCAGATGTATTTCACCATGTTGAATGATTTTTTCAGACCTCCATTTTTAGGAAATACAGAATCGGGGGAACTTTTTTATCATGTCCACACAGCATCTCTAAGGTATATTAAATAATGACATATTAAAAGGTTGAAAATGGGTGGAGTTCCCCTTTAAGATGATCAGTCACGCTCACTTCTTTTCATGTATAAAAGGAGGGGAGGGGGGCAGACTGTTTGGTAGCTTATGCAAAGCCAGATGGCGTGCTGTAGTGCCGTTTCCTTGGAAGGAGTGCAGAAGGTCAGTGTCATATGATCTGATTGGGTATCAAAGATTCCCATTGTTAACAGTGATCAGTGGAGGGTATAAAGCCATCACATGGTCTCTGCATGCTAGAGGACTATTCCTGAGGCACTTTCCATTGTGCTCGCCATGAAAAAAAATAAATAAAAGGAGGAAGTTGAATTGCATGGCTACCTTTTTTTGGTGAATGACAGATCGTGCTAGACTGCTATAGAACTGAATGGTTGAGGGCTCCGCCTTGTATGAAATGGTGTTGTTGATGCATACCTAATATAGCTCTGGTCTGGTGCATCCTCTACCGGCGTTCACATACAGTGGAAAGTAACTATAAGTACATTTACTGAAGTGTAATTATATTTATTTTGTATTTAAATACTTTGTAGTATTTCCACCTTTCTAAACATCTCCACTACATGTCAGATCCAAATATTGTACTTTTTCCTCTTCCTTTATCTGAGAACTTCTGTTAGATTTTGATTATTTTTTACAACACTTTAAAGGGGAACTACACCAATTTTCAACATTCTAATATGTCATTACTACCCTAGAGGTGCTGGGTGGACATGATAACAACGTTCCCCCATTCTGTGTTCCCAAGAAATGGAGGTCTGAAGAAAACATCTTGATGACATCATCAAGATGAATATTCACCATGGTAATGGATTTCTTTAGACGCTTCTTTTTTCTGAGAGGGCACAAATGGAACCAACACTCTCAGAAAAAAAAAAGAAAATGGGTGGAATTCCCCTTTAACCAACCATTTTTCCACAATTTATGCAACACATCGTGAGTGTGTAGATCTGCCGTTTTCAAAAGAGGCATAAACATTTTAAACCTTGAAATGGGGCATCCTGCAGAATAGGGACATTGTAGGCCTACTTTTTGGTAGGCTATACTTTTTTACTCACTGGACGGCTGGACGGACCGAGTAGTTCTACACTGCTGTATTGATTACATTTACTTAAGTAAAACCTCTGGGTATACTTGTTGTTTTCTCCTCCACTGAATGGCCTTGCCATGGGTGAGGGCCCCACCCTGATTCAATGGTGTTGATGCATGTCTAATAGGTCTGCTGGATGTCCTCTACCATTCACATACACTGTCTGGAAAATCTGGATATTTACAGCTTATGGTTAAGACCACACACACACACACACACACACACGCACACACGCACACACGCACACACGCACACACGCACACACAGAGTGGGTTTTAGCCCCCAAAATTCCCTAACGGAATCTGACAGAAGCTCTAATGAACACAGCAGATCTCATTATCAGCCCTCGGGTAGCGTCAGAAACCCAACATGGCCGACGGAACGTAAATTAATCATAATTCGCGTGGCCTACGTGGAGGGTCAAAGCCCTTCTTAATCAGATAGTAAGACAGGCGGAGCAGATCAATTCTCACCGGCAATTAGGAGAGGGATTTTTCCTCGCACAAAATGTCAACCGAAAACAGGTTAGAGACCCTGCATGGAGAAAGTAGAGATGCCTTTCTCGGTGGCACAACAAAGAGTCAATCCGACATTTTTTGCAGTTTCCTGGTGTTGACAACTTGACTGTCTTGACAAGTTGCCCCTGAGGTTATACATTATACGACCCCCCCCCCCCCCCCCATAGGCCTATGGGAAGCAACTATAGAACTTTGCACTTTTAATGATTGCCATTCTTCTGTGTTAAGGGGCTGCTGTTTTTAATTAGGCATTGAGAAATAGCCCTGGATTCTCTCATCTGACGAGCAATCACTCATCTAAACTGATGATGAAGACCCCACGGGTGGTGAATAGAGGGAAATAGAGGTACAGGTGGGCCGTGCAGCCTCAACTGCCCGCAGGCCAACTCAATCACATGGAGGGAGAGGGAGAGAGAGAGAGAGAGAGAGAGAGAGAGAGAGAGAGGAGAGAGAGAGAGAGAGAGAGAGAGAGAGAGAGAGAGAGAGAGAGAGAGAGAGAGATCGCAAAGGCAGTCAGAACACATCAGCATCATTACGCACGGCCGGGCTGGGCTCTCTCTCTCTCTCTCTTTCTCTCTCCCTCTCCAAGTACAGCCCAGTGGAGTCTGTGACGTTAACGATAGCCACAGATCATCATCCCATGGCCATTTTCGCCGTTAGGACTCTGCGACAAACGGCTTTTATGGGGACAACTGAAATGGACAAATCGCGGCGCAATGCGAGTCATAATAAAACTTCACCACACGCTACGCAAGAAAGAGCATAACAGCCTATATAAGCAACAACCCGATTAGACCTGCACAACACATAGGCTGTAGCCTACTGGCCGAACCCCTTCAACGAAATAGCAACTGGATTAAGATGTCAAATCAAAACAACAAAAACACGCATGGCAATTCCATCAAGAACTTAAATCCGTACGCCGCACGGTGAAAAAAAGAACATCATAGACAATAAGCACAACAGCCTTCCCAGTTTACTTGCAGAAGGACAATATCAGGACAAAATATAACTATCGAGTCCCGAGAGGCAGTCAAATGATATATCAAAACAATCTGAAAAGGCTACTTAATTGCGGTCGTCAAATTGTATGTCATTTGCTTGGATAGAGCAGAGCCGGCTATAGGCTACAGAGCTGCTTAGAAGAGCGTCTCCGTGGATGCGGGACTCCGCTACACCGTTATACTTTCCGTTCTTGAAAAGAAAGAAGACAACGCACCGCCTCACTGACTTTCACGTGCAAATAGCCTACTAACACTAACAAACAAGATCTATTTTGGGTTTATACATTGAAATAAAGTTACAGCCAGATGCTGTCAGAATGAAAATTAAAAGTAGCCTATCATCTTTATCCAGCGTTCCAAACAAATAATGGACCCGGTCAAGTGATCAACCTCTAAAATCGTATAATGTAACCCACAAGTCAGATATAGGCCTATATATAGCCTTTGCTAGTAGGCAACTTGAATGATATTTGTGGGATTGCAAGACAGAGAGAGTGCACTACAGCAGTGGTTTTCAACCAGTGGTCCGGGGACCACCAGTGGTCCTTGAGAGGGTTCGAGGTGGTCCTCAGGCTAAATGATGCACAGTTAACCAGGTATAACTCTTTGAGAGCGTAAAAATGAAACCAAATGGAGCCGCATTACACTCAAGAGTTAAAATAATTATCCAGAATTCCCAAGTCTACACAACTAGAGAATGTAGAAGATTAATGATTAATGATGATTAACGTCATCAAACGGTGGTCCGTGGCTCAAATTCTGAATGGTCCCTGTTATCAAAAAGGTTGAAAAGCACTGCACTACAGACAGACAGACGCACGGTGTCTGGGACAAGTCCAGTCTGCATGGAGACAACCAGGCGCACCGAGGCAGACAACATCAACTCAATGTTTAAATAAATATATTCACAAATAAGTAAAACAATTTAAAATATTCTTAGTAGCCTACGGCCAACTGTATATTTCAACAACTTCGAAGAATTCCTCCCATGAAGTTTCCATGTTAACTGTAGCCAACCAAAAGAAGAAACTGTGAAAGCTTACGTTAAAAAAAACCCGGTCCCTCCTTTCCTTCACAACACATGGAATAATGATTTCTTTCTTTTTACTTAACTGTAATTGATAATATATTCCCCAATAAAGGCTAATGTTCTACTAGGTCCACATATTCGCGTCGTTGCGACCAACAGTCCATGGTGTGGTTTTACGCGTCAGTCCAAGCAAAGCACCAGCCAGGCAGCCTGGGCATCTTTGGGAAGGGAATCGGCAATAATGCGTAAATCTCTCTCACACACACACAGACACAGCCTGTGCATCGCGTACGGTCGTCCACCGCTCCACGCACACTACTATACAAGTTTGTTTACGAGTGATAAAAACTCACCCCTGGTTTTCTTCTTGTCTTTTCAATCACAAATGATGGTTCGGTGTACAAAAACGACTGCGTGTGAATCCACCAGTGGACGCGACTGAGAGTCACTGAATGAACAACTGAGTTGACCGCCCGATCACTGCCGTCTCTCTCTCTCTCTCTCTCTCTCTCTCTCTCTCTCTCTCTCTCTCTCTCTCTCGGGCATCACCAGCTAGCGAAGTTGAAACGACCGCTGATTGGTCGTTACTGCGTCTGCGATTAAAGGGACACACGCAGAGCACAACACACACACACGCACACACACACATACACGCACGCACGCACACGCGGAAAATAAAGGGGGAGGGGGAAGCGTGTTTCCAAGCTAAATAGCGTCCTTGCCTTAACCCCGACAAGATTCAATTAACCTTTATTTCCAGGATGAATCTGTGAGAAATTAGAATTGCTTGGGAACCCACCTCATAATTTAGCATGTCTCCCTGCCTGCTGTGAGATTACACCACAAGTGAGTGGGATGCAATTGCACTCTGCTAAAAAAAAAATAACACCTTCGTTTTTTATTGAATCAATCAATCAATCATGAAGGTGGTGAAATTGTTTGATTACTTTATCATGATTATTTCTTGTGCGAGCAGAGCAAGCCGAGCACAAGTTAAGTGATCGTTTATTCTTGCTAATTAGCTATTGTATGTTAATATTGTGTTTGTTGTCATGCTTTGTCACAACCCGAGCTTTGTCTTTATATAATTATTGTCTTTATATAAATACTATAGTCTTAAGTACACTTTGACACTAACTCACTCTGGGGAGCACAGCTTTGAACTAGGAACCTCACGGTTATCCAAACCTGCTATAGTCTACTGGCCACTCTGTCCATTGAGGTCCTGAGTATTCACTGTATTGACACCATTATAAAACAAGAGGTTTCTACTGATAGTGATCAAGAGACAATGACCCTGACTTTAGGATCGACCTGCATGGGGAGTTGGGAGTTGAGGCCACTGTTGTGTTGGGTGGGGAGGACATGGACTCTATAGTATACAGTACATCTCACTGTTTCTCAAACAATGGTCCATTACTAATCATTTCCTAATAATGACCCCCCCCCCCCCCCACCCTGTTGACATTCTAACTGCCCTTTTATGGTGAATTTCTTGACCATATCCTATTAATTACCCAACCAGTGCTTTCCCTCTCTTGACCTCCAACTTGTCAGTAAACAGTCATCATAGGCAGTGTGGCCAACTTAGCGCATTTGCCGCTTTATTCCAGACCCCCCTAGCGCCAAAATTAGTAATATATATATATATATATATATATATATATATATATATATATATATATATATATATATATATATATATATATATATATATATATATATATATATATATATAAAACCCTCGTTTTTCACCATTTTACCTCCTATGATAGAGTCCTCCTTCCTTCCTAGAAAGGACCATTGGTAACCAAATAGATGTCTAACTCTTGAGAGTGTTTCTTTAAACATCTGAATTACCTAATTTTCTTTAAACATCTGAATTATTTAATTTCCAAGAATGTACACATGAAATGTAGAAGAATTGCTATTTTGACCAACATTTTGCCAGTTATTTCTCCTAAATTGGTACGAGACACTAAACTCAGCCTAACATCAACTAAAATCAAACATCAAAAGGAGGTCCTCTGTGGCTAAAACGCAGAATAAATAGTGGGCCCTGGTATGAAAATAGTTGAAAACCACTGCTCTAGCACATTCTAGTGCGTATTGGAAGTGCCACTAGTGCATCTTGGATTTTGGCAGTTTGCAGCACTGATCATAGGCCACCAAGTTATTCAGTTCATTGTCAGTGCGACTCACAGTGCAGCACAAATGAACAAATACTGAACCACAAACAGATCTAAGTTGGGGAGGGAAGCAAAGGAACTAAATGAGGCTTTAAGTAGACACAGGGATAACACTACACAGGTGAACAGAACTAACAATCAACACAGCCATTGGCTGGTAGACTAACAGGGCACAGGTGTAGAAAACTAGTAATCATGGTTTACCACAGATAGCATGCTATAGAGGGAGAGTGGCGACACACTGCAAAGCAGGTGCCTATGGCAGCGGGTTCCAAACATGCAGACTATGTTTGGAACCATTCCATCAGGGCCGGATCTAGAGGGGGTGCAGGGGTGGGCCCAAACGTGCATCCTGCCCCCACCCAATGAAAGGCAGTGTTTTTCAACCAGTGGTCCTTGAGAGAGTTCCAATTAAGTGGTCCCCAGCTAAATGGTGGAAACCTGGTTAACCAGATGTCTTTGAGAGCGTAAAAATTAAACCAAATGGACCCTTGCGGGGTCCATGGGAATCAATGGGAGTGTTGCCACTCTCTTACTATAGACCACACCTGGGCATCATGCGGCCCGGGGGCCAAATGCGGCCCTCTGGCTGACTCTGACCGGCCCGGGGGACCACCAGTGGTCCTTGAGAGAGTTCCAGTTAAATATGGAGAGTTGGTTAACCAGATGTAACTCTTTGAGAGTGTAAAAATGAAACCAAATGGACCCTTGCGGGTCCATTTTGAAAATATTTATCTGAATTAGCCAGAGAATGTAAAAGAATGGCCATTTTTGATCTAGATTTGCCTGTTTTGCTTGTGAAATCCAGGCTGGTATTGTGGACAAAAGCAAAAGAAATCTTTAGTTTGCGGGTCTGTGGGGCTAAAATGTCATCAAATGGTGGTCCGTGGCTCAAATACTGAATAAATAGAGGGCCCTGGTGTCAAAATGATTGCTCTTACTCTTACTTTTATCTTGAAATTACATTAATATTACGCAGACTTTAGTTCAGCCTTTAGTCTTGGCCCTCCACACTATTTCATGTATCTCATTTGGCCCCTTGGGAAAAATAATTGCCCACCCCTGCTATAGACTGTACTCTGGCCATGGCAGGCAAACGGCACCCAGGCCAAACAGGAAACGCTAGGACATCGCTCTATAATAAAAGTATACACTAAATTCATTGTAAGAGACCAACACACACAATACAGCCTCCGTGGACCATCAGGGGGTCCATGGACCATCTGTTGAAAACCTCTGCTGCATATAAAACTAGAACAGTACAACACTAGCAGCAATAATTTGGATCATGGATTTGTTTTGTTCTCACTTGACTAACTGTTATCACTGTATTTCCCCAGTGGGCATGCATGCTGGGTTTCTGTCTGTAAACAAACTACACTGTGCAATAGGATGCTGCACACACCAACCCTGGTGCCGGTCCATGCACGGTGGGCTTTGAAATACCAAAAAAAGGTGCTGCTTGACTTCATATTTTTATAAATTTTATTTTTTAATTCATTTTGGCAACTGCCTTCTTCTGGTAAACAAACTACACACGAGAAATATGTGGCGGCTGTGTGTGTGTGTGTGTGTGTGTGTGTGTGTGTGTGTGTGTGTGTGTGTGTGTGTGTGTGTGTGTGTGTGTGTGTGTGTGTGTGTGTGTGTCAGGGGCGGATGTAACATTTCCCAACTGGGGGGGCAATAGAAAATGGTATGGCGATGAAGCTGCACCCATACCATTTTCAGTTACAGGACTTATATTAGGCAAGTATAAGCATCAATAACAACATCAGTTGCAAGTTGCAACAGACACGCAGCATACATAAAGCTAAAGGTCTGACTCAGAGAGTTTTCTGTTTTCAATAATGAAATGCTGTTGGTTTAGTGGTGCCACAGCTGTAGTTGCTGGAGTTAGTTGCAGTAGAAGTGTTTCAAATCATTTTAAATATAAGCATTTTGAAATCTTGGGTTGTTTTGCATGCTATTGTGTTTGGTGGGGCAGTCAGGGCCTAGATCCGCCCCTGGTGTGTGTGTGTGTGTGTGTGTGTGTGTGTGTGTGTGTGTGTGTGTGTGTGTGTGTGTGTGTGTGTGTGTGTGTGTGTGTGTGTGTGTGTGTGTGTGCGTGCGTGCGTGCGTGCGTGCGTGCGTGCGTGCGTGCGTGCGTGCGTGCGTGCGCGGCCGGTCAGTGCACATGAGGTGAAATCACACATTGCCTAAACCAGCATGAACATCAATAATGATGATTCACACATCCACAGTGTCACTGCCCAGGTCTCTGCTGCTGCTCCCACTCAACTAGCGTGGACACTGGAAAGGATTAGAATTCTGACCAGGGGCTAGGCTTCAATAGAAAGAGTTTCATTAAAAAAAAAAAAACAGTGGATAGATAGGCTACTATAATACCCAATGTAATGTCACTCAGGTCAAGGAAACTTTAGTTTGTGTTAAATGCACAATATGAGATCATATCCGCAAGGGAATACATGATGAAAAACAAACTCGGACTGGTGCAAATGTTGCGACATAGAGGGGTCCGAAAACATAGCTCCTGAGTGCTGCTAATGCAGCCTGAAAGAGCGTTTGAAATGTGTTGTGCGCAACAATGTGCGCAAATGACAGATATTTGTGTGTGCAACATGACATCAGTTTTAAAGTACTGCACAGAGACAACTAAAGTCTCTGTAATGTTTAGGCTGTAGGCCTACAAAACAATCTGAAATAAGGGGATTTATAATCATTAAAGCTGGGCTGTTATGCTGTACTAAAAGATCTAAAATAAAGAGATTTATAAACATTAAAGCTGTGCTGTTGCCTGAGGTTTATGCTGTACTATATTATTACCAAACAATCTAAAATAAAGATAAAGAATTTTATGTGAAGGAGACGCCATTGGTCTGATCCCATGAAGTGAACAGAGTATGTGGCGGCATAACTCTGTCTATACTCAGGGTCAGGAGCAGATGTAACATGTCCCATTTGGGGGGCAAGAGAACATGTTGGAGGGGCAAGAGACGGGCGATGAAGCCACACCCATACCATTTTCCGTTACAGGACTTTTATTAGTCAAGTAAAGCATCAATAATAACATCAATTGTTGTTGAAGTTGCAGCAGACACGCAGCAAACATGAGTTTTCTGTTTTCAATGATGATAATGCTGTTGGTTTAGTGGTGGCAAAATTGTAGTTAGTAGCAGTAGTAGTGTTTCAAATCATTTTAAATATAAGCACTTTAATTTGAAATATCTTGGGTTGTTTTGCATGGCTTCGTGTTGGGGGGGGGGGGGGGGGGGGGGGGCAGACTGACTATTTAGGGGGGCACTGCCCCCCCATGCCCAGTATCTATCATACAGCTTTGTAACAATGCTCAGAGTAAATACTCAGAGTACTTGAGTAAACATTATTAGTTACTTTACACCACTGTCGCAAAGTTACATATGGACAGCAGCCCTGAACTATTTCAGTGCTAGTCACATACTGTATATCTTTTGCACTGAATGCTCACTGATAGAGCGAGAGAAAATCAGTTAAACCCTAACCCATTTCCTCACAAAGCTTTGTAAGCTATACTAAATCCTCTCTGCTATTTTCCTCTATTTTGCGACGCGGTTAGTCCTAGTTGTCTGAGAAGTTGAAGATACAAGTCTTTTTTTGGGAGGGGGTGAGGGGGGTCTTAAGTGCTAATCCGTAGATCCTGCACAAAGTCATGAGGGTTTAAGTCACCGCTACCGTTATTAATAAGTCCCATTGAACACTTGGTATCTCAAGCATGTTGTGTGATGATGGTCTTGTCCACAGCAGCAGCAGCAGCAGCAGCAGCACAGCGGAACAGCAGAATGTTTGGCTCAGGCTGATGATGCAAGGGTTAGGGTAGGATTACTGGACTCTGTCCAGGTAAGGAATTTATGCTGTTCAAGACAGTGCTGATGTTGGACTACAGCCTACTGTTATCCTTTTTTCACCCCGGAGTGTTATGAGCACGTGCAGAACAAAGTTGTGAAGCGTAATCAATAAAAGACCAGTGTTGCCAACTTGCCGCATTTGACACTATATTTAGCTTTTTTTTTCCAGACCCCCCTATAGCGCCAAAATTAGTTAAAAACTCCTGGCGGAAAATCTAGTGCTTTTTTGCTGGTGAGTTGGGGCGCCAGAGATAAAACCCTCGTTTTTCACCATTTTTCCTCCAATGATAGAGTCCTCCGTCCTTCCTAGAAATGACCATTGGTAACCAAATGGACCCTTTATGGATCTGTAACTCTTGAGATTGTAAAATAAAACCGAATGGATCGACTCTTACGGGTCCATTTGGTTTCATTTTACGCTCTCAAGAGTTAAATTATATTCAAACTGAAAATAATTCAGTGAATTACCTAATCTGAATTACCTCATTTCCAAGAATCTACACATTTTCAAAATGTAGAAGAATTGCCATTTTGACCAACAGTTATCTCTCCTAAATTAGTCAGAGAGACTAAACTCAACATCAAATGCTGGTCCAAATGCATAAATAGTGGGCCCTGGTATGAAAATGGTTGAAAACCACTGCTCTAGCGCATTCTAGTGCATTTTGGAAGTGCCACTATAGTGCATTTTGAAGATGTCCAAAAGGCGATCTACAAGTAGGCAACGGAGTCACCTCAATTAGCATTAGCCGAATGTGTGTTTTCCTAATTAGTGCTCTTAACAATCCATTTAAAATTGGTCCAGTCATTGATCCAGTCATCAGGTGTTAGGGCAAGTTCTCACCTGGAATGGTGGATTGCCTGCCAGCCAGCCAGGCGGCTGCCGTACGTCCTCAGACATAAGCAGAAACAAAGCTGATGTGCTCACTGCACAGGCATATTATTTTACATCATGTTGGTCAGGTTGGCGGAGCGACAAACCAAACCTGTAGCATCTATAAAAAGCACCCAATGGATGTGTGTGTCTGTTTAACTCAAGGACTGTCTGACCGACTGACTGTCTTCAAACTTACCTTGCGTGTGTGTGTGTGTGTGTGTGTGTGTGTTGTGTGTGTGTGTGTGTGTGTGTGTGTGTGTGTGTGTGTGTGTGTGTGTGTGTGTTTTGCATCCTTGTAAGTCTGCGACACAGAACTGCAAAAATAACCCACGCTCTGTCCATGTTCCTTTTTTATTATCCCCATATATGGAGATCCCAGATGTCATCAATCTGATGTCATTTTACAACATCATAAAATGGCCATGGGTACAGTACTGTCGGATGATATGGTGAAATGGCACCAGGAGAAAATGGTATGGGCGGCGTGTCGCCCCCATACCATTCATTGCGATGAAGTTGCACCCATGCCATTTTCAGTTACAGGACTTTTATTAGGCAAGTATAAGCATCAATAATACCATCAGTTGTTGTTGAAGTTGCAACAGACATGCAGCATGCATAAAGCTAAAGGTCTGACTCAGAGAGTTTTCTGTTTTCAATGATGAAATGCTGTTGGTTTAGTGGTGCCACAGCTGTAGTTAATATCTTGGGTTGTTTTGCATGTTGGGGCAGACTGGGCATTTAGAGTGGTGGTGGACGGTAGCTTCCTTAACAATATACTGTATCTCTGTAGTAACAAAATCCAGTTGTGTGCTAAAGTTAAACCATACAAAGACAGCAGCGTTGTGTATTTGAAGCTGGAGGCATGTGGGTCCAAGTCAGTCAGTGTAGTAATAACTGTGCGCTGGCGCTATGCGTGGGCTGGTGGAACGGACGCACCTTCCATTTAGCCTGCATGCTCCCAGTGATTGTTGTCCAGAGAAGGTTAGAGTCGTGCTCATACTATCTCACTAAGCATTCATTTCTAGGGACCCGGTAAACATAACAACACATTATTCATATACTTTTTTTTAAAATGCTATGAAAATGGTTGCATATTCCTCAACCGACTCTCAGTAAAGTCGGGAGGCCAACGCAGGTTCCACTCATGTCCAGAATAATGCTCTGAGTTGATTCCGAGCTAAAACCTTCAGAACAATGTTGCCAACTGCCAAAATCAAAATGCACTAGTGGCACGCACTACCAAAATGCACTAGAGCAGTGGGTTTTCAACCATTTTCATACCAGGGCCCACTATTTATTCTGCATTTTAGCCACGGACCACCATTTGATGTTGAGTTTAGTCTCTCGGACTAAACTCAACTAGAGGGTAAAATTTTCTACGATCTCATGAGTTAGTACAGATCTATATGGGCCCATTTGGTTACCAATGGTTCTTGCTAGGAAGGAAGGAGGACTCTATCATAGGAGGAAAAATGGTGAAAAACAAGGGTTTTATCTCTGGCGCCTGCCAACCAATTTCGCTCCAACTCACCAGCAAAAAAGCACTAGATTTTCCACCAGGAGTTTTTCACTCATTTTGGCACTAGGGAGAGTTGGAAAAAAGCTAAATATAGCGACAAATGCGCCAAGTTGGCAACACTGCTTCAGAAATGACCCTTGACCAGACTTTTGTGGTCAGTCAGTTTCTGATTATGGTTTAGTATTGACTTAAAAAAGGCTCTTTTTTGGCTAAAGAAGAGGCTGTTATGGTTTAGTATTGTATAAAGTATAGAGGCTCTTTTTCAAACTGCCACCAAACACTCTTTTTGATGCTTAAAATGGAACCTACTCAACCTACGGTTATTCATTCCCTTGTTATCACCCTGTATGTATAGTGTTTCATTTTCTTTCAATACGGGAAATGCATTTCACACATAATTACGTGTCATTGTCACACCGTATGTGTCAACATACATATCATATCATACCTGTCAACACTTTGCGATTATTTCAAGGAGCCTCCCTGGTTTTAACTGTGCTCATAATTAGTAATGTCTTCTGTTAATCCTTTGTGTACTTTTGGTGTTTTAGCTGTTGAAAAATAGCAGATCTACAAGCTCATATCGTGCCACCGAGTGGCGCGATATGAGCTTTTTTTTGAAAAATTGTGAAAATGTGGTGCAAATCTTTGAATACATTATTCCGGGAGCAAACATTTTTTAACTCATATCTTTGCTTCTGGGGGATCCCTAGAACAACATGTTTTAGATGAGGTTCTGCAGCTAAATAGATATTTCTGGGGGTCCTTCCTATATTAAATATGTTAAGCATCACTGACACAGAAAGAGATTTTTCCAGAAAAACTAGAACCTCGCGCCAGGGACTAAATCTAGTGTCACAAACTAGAATTTAGAATTAGAATTAGAATTCATGGACTAGAATCTAGTGTTGGGAACTAGAATCTATAGTGTCAGAAACTGGAATCTAACTTCAGAAACTACAATCTACTGAGAGGAACTACAATCTAGCATGAGGAATTATAATCTAGCGTTAGAAAAAAGCAATCCAGCGCTGTGAACTAGAATCTAGCATCAGAAACTAGAATCTGATCAGGACAGAATGTTTTAATCTCCTGATTTCATGCACAGTGCTTGATGTGTGCCACTCACCACGCTCATCACCCACTCGTCTTCAGACACACTGTGCTCAGTTTGCTGCTGAAAAATAGATGGAACGGTTCCTCAGACGAAATATCACTTCAATATTGCAGTCCACTTGGTGCGGCACCTGGCCGTGTTCTAAAGCCTAAAAATATCTATATTCTACCCACTCACACAGACAGGTTGTATGGATGGTTTCCCATCCATAGTCCAGAAAATCTCCCTTTTTCACCCCCAGTCAAATGTTTGTCAAGCAGGTATGTATATTTCATTGTACTCTAGCCGAACCACCCAAACAACTGTAGCCTATATATACTGTTATAAGACGAGAAGAAAAACACAACAAAAAATGCCAGTTTTCAGGGCCCTGGGAGAGATGTAGTGAATGAATAGCATAATACAATACATCAGGGGCGTTTTTGCCATTCGGCAGACTAGGCAGTTGGCTGACCACCGGACATGCTTTAAAAGGATGCCAGGCTACTAAGCCTCATGGATAAACACATTATACTTGTCCTGTATAACTAGAATTGAACAATTGAAACATATATAATATGTTCTTTAGTTTAAAAATAGTTCATATTTTTAACAACCATTTCACTGTGACTGTCATAGTTATGACGTCACAGGAGATTTTCACTGGAGCCCCCCCTTTGGTAAGGGGGTTAGGGTTAATCCCCCAGGGAAAATCTTGCCTGGGGGCTCTAAAATGCCATAAAAACGACACTGCGATACGTATTTGCCTATAACTGTCCACTTCCTGAAAGCATAATTTTCGTTAATTCATCGTCCTCCTGAGCATATTACGTTTTTTCTCCAACAACTGTCCGCGAGATGAAAGAAACACGTTTTCTTTATTGTCTTCCAGTTGACGTTCAAAGTAAAAATGAAATGCCAAAAAGTGTGCAAAAAAATTTCAACCTTTCACTTGAAGTGACAGGAGAGTAATGACTATTTTGAAACATTAAAAATAGGACGGAACATTCAGCTGAACTTCATGTGACACAGTTCAACGTCTGATTTAAGTGTTTCCAGGGAGACCGTTTTAAGCTCGGAGAAAATGAGGCGAGTATTACTTACTTGCATGGCAATTTTGGCAATCTATTTCATGTATAATAAAGTACATTTGCTGTATAGAGGTACTCTACGCTTCAAAATAAAAAGCAAAGATCTTGAAGGGAAATTCCACCCATTTTCAACATTTTACTATGTCATTAATATACCTCAGAGATGTTGTGTGGACATGATGAAAAAGTTCCCCCCATTCTGTGGTTCCTAGAAATGGAGGTCTGAAAAAAGTCATTAACATGGTGACTTGATGACGTCATCAAGGTGCGTTTCACCATGTTAATGATTTTTTTTGTTTTAAGCAAATGGACCTGCTAGTGTCCATTTGGTTCTCTCATTTGTACAGTCTCAGAAAAAAATGAAAATGGGTAGAGTTCCCCTTTAAATGAGGATTCTATATGGTCAGCACACTTTCATGACGTCGCTGTGGCCCAGAAATGAATTCCGCATTCATTTTCCTCAGACTTTTCCAAAATGACTTCTATAAAGATGATTACTCTGCGGACAAAGACAACTCGGGTTGTGACAAAAAAAACACACACACAAGTGAGCTTTCCTGCCGTAGCTTTTTTTTTTTTTACTGATTAGATATTGTATGCTAATATTGTGTTTGTTGTCATGATTTGTCACAAACCGAATTTTGAGTGTTCGTCAAAAATCATTTTGGAAAAGTCTATGAGGAATATGAAGGGGGAAATTACTTCTGGGCCGCTGGCAACGTCATGAAAGGGGCACGACGGAAAAAGAAGAAAAAGAAAATAATTTGCAAGAATGAAATATTTCCTTGACTCTAATTAAGGCAGTCACACTGTGTAGTGTGTAGACAGTGTGTCTCCTACGAGTTTGACGACAAAAAGTCTGATTGTTTTGTAGACATTTCTGTGGTTCTTTCATTGACTTGAAGTGATTCCATTAACAATTTAAACCTGTCAAAGGTCAAATTAATGAGCTGGATAATATTTGTTGAGAATGTTTTTGTGCTTTGATGTCGTCATTTATATAGTACAGTAGACTGACATGAAATGGAGAGAGAGAGATGGGACTGCACGCACGCAGAAAAGGTCGCCGGCGGGGTCACGGATTGCGCAACAAGCAGCAACAGGTGCCTGCCTGGACATTTAGCTCTTTCGCGTGTCTCTGTGTGTCAGTGTTGTTGTTTTTTTGAGAATATTTTGATTTAGTCTTACTCTTAGTCTTTTCAATAAGGCATATTTAAATCTTTTATTGCCATTTAGTCTTCTGAAATTAAATTTTTTAGTCTAGTCTTAGTCGACAAAATGTCAAAAAGGATTTAGTCTAGTCTTAGTCTTTTAGTCTTAGTCTTGGTAGTTTAGTCTTACATACAAATACATTGTAGGTTTATACAGATTTATAGTTTTTAGTATGAAACGTGTCTTGTTTTGTTTTTTGTATAAAATTACTGCAACAATAGTAATAAGTATACAATGTATAGTGCAGATATGTTCAATACTAAAAAAGAACGAAAAAAGAAGATATTTTTTTTCTATGTCCATTAGTCTTAGGTTATGATTTAGTCTTTGTCTTAGTCTTAGTCTTTTGAACACACACATCTTTTAGTCCCATTTAGTCTTTTGAAATTCATTTTTGTTAGTCTAGTCTTAATCGACTAAATATCAAAAACCTTAGTCGACTTAGTCTTTAGTCTTAGCCTTAGTCGACAAAAACAACACTGTTGTGTGTGTTTGAAGTGAGAAAGTCATTCTCCATTAGATATTTTCACCTTCTTCTCCTGCTCATGACGTGGTGCATCATGTTCGGCGGATCTCTCTCTACCCCACCTCTCTGTTTCCTGTCAGAAAAATCAATTTAGGGGCAAGACGATTAATGGAATAATGAATGAACCGCTTGGGGCTTCACGCCGTGCTTGTCCAAGTTCCCTCCGTTGCCAGCTCAACGTGTTGTAGTGTTGTACAAGTGTTGTCTAGGAGGGAGGGGACTGAGCACAGGGCTGTTATTGGATCTGTGCAGGGTTTACATCTGTCTTCATCTCTCATGCTAAGTTTTCCTCATTTCATGACGTTTTATGAAAACACAGTGGTTGTAAGAAAAAAAAACATGCTCTCGTCGTACTCGCGCACGCGACCCGAACACGCTTATTATTTCATTTCTATTTTCATAAATTCTTGCTCTGGGCGTGAAGGGAGCGCTGGTGGGCGTGCATGGTGGGCGGTCAGGCACGGCCACAGCGAGGCGAAGGTTCTACAAAGCACACTGTCCGTTGTGTTTGGTGATTTCTGAACGCCTTGTGTGTACAAACGTTTTCAGCAATGATCCGAAAATTATCGCTACACGATTGTTACGGTCATTTAACCCATAGTAGTTAAAGTGGTGTTACACAATAATTTGAAGTTTTTCAATACACTTAGGTTAGTATTTCAAAGACATTTTTAGAATCGGGATAGTCTACAATGGGTTAAGCCAGAATATTCAATTAACAGTAATTAAAATGGCCTCACAAATCGCCGTTTTCACATGCTCACAGCGTAGCGTAAGGGTGTGTGTGTGTGTGTGTGTGGGGGGGGGGGGGGGGCTCCAGGGAAAATCTCCTGTGACGTCATACCTATGACAGGCACAATAAAATAGCGCCCCCAAGGGATAAAAACATGAACTATTTTTAAACTAAAGGACATATTATATGTGTTTTAAACCTCCAATTCTAGTTATTGACAAGTGACAAGTATAATGTATTTATCCGTGTGAGGCTTATTAGACTGGGATCCTTTTAAAACATTTCTGGTGGTCGCCCCCTTCCCCACATACAGTAGTGCGCTCAGCAACTGCCTAGTCTGCCTAATGGTAAAAACGCCCCTGATATGCCCACGGCACATTCAGCTTAGACAACACACTCCCTATAAAGGAACTTCTTATATGGTATCTGATCTGACCATTTTAAAATAATAGGACAGGCGACTGAAAGACTCAATGTATCACATGAGTCCAGGGAGCAACGGGTCAAGAAGACAATTTCAGAACACTTTACCCTAGAACTCTATCTCCATCCAACTTTCTACCCTTTTCTGACATACCTTTTCTTTCATTCCAATTGAAATGCAATTTGTCGAGAATGCACGTGTTTCCTCTCCATCGACCTCTCTCACACTATAAAGGTCCACATGGTAACAAAACCCATCAGCAGGCCTTTTTATTTGTCAAGAGCATTTATTTGTTAATGACAAAGAGGGGGAGTGAATGCCAGACAAAAAGGTCAATTCCCGACATGGACCTTGTCAGGAGTTGTTAGCCTGAGTGAAAAGGTATGATCGCTCTCACATTCATAATGCAGGCCCCAACCTCACTTCACATGAATAATGATCTCTTTAAGCTTTTTATGACGGCCATGACTTGTCAACTGTGTCATTTCCAGTATTGTATCAAACCTATTCTTGAAGAAATTGTATTATATTTAAATATATATAGGATAATAATGGATAATGCCCATGAGATTCACCATTTCGTTTTCAAGCGGATCCTCAGAAACGCAGGCCCGGGTGTTATTGGCAAGCGTTCAAATGCCGCGATGTACGGAAATTTGATTTAACAACATTCTTACATCTTAACTCCATGGGGGTCCCTTGGTTCCAATGTTGGATGATTTCCATTGCTGTTTGATATATCAATGTATATAAAGGAGTCAAAGACACACACACATACACGTGCGCACGCACGCACACACACACACACACACACACACACACACACACACACACACACACACACACACACACACACACAACACACACACACACACACACACACACACACACACACACACACACACACACACACACGCACACACACACACACACATGTGTGCGCCTTTCGGTACATGAGACAGGTTGAAAATGGCTATTGTTTCTTAGGGTATTTCGGACTGCGTCTGTGAATATTTGAGAGGATTCTCTTAGGGCTTAGCGCAGGAATCTCTAATCCGCCTTAAATCAGTTATAACATACTGGCTGTTTGGCACAGGCAATGCTGTTTACTGTACCATATTGTAGAAAAAGGTCAAGTACAACAAAAAGCTAACAAATCAGTGGTTTTCAACCACTGATTTGTCATCTAAAATATTTTTCGAGCAAAAATATGTTTTTTGACTTGTCATCACCCGAAAATTATTTTTTGACTTGTCATTTACTTTTATTTGTACAATTAGCATTGTGAACCATCTTTCTCAATATGCTATACTTGTCTGTTTCTTTTTAATAGTGTGTATGTGTGTGTTGCACAGGTACACGCAAATGCACATGCATGTGTGCAATTAAGAGGCGTCCCCTGACTTCTAAAAGTCCCACTACAACACTGAATGTCATTATGTAACATCAGCGCCATTATTCCAATTTATAGCAATGAATGGAATAACCATTTTTGGTGGGTAGATATCGTTTAGCTTGGCATTTTGAAAGAAGCTCTCAAGTCAAACAAGTGTGGGCGCCCCTGACATACACGTATTCAAGATATACAGCAAAAAAGTTCAATCTCAATCTGCCATTCTTTGTATTTTGGTCACATTTAGGTGCAGACATAGCCTATATATAGCTTTGGTCTCTTATATTTGCCATGCTCAGGACCCTGTTATGAGGATGAACAAACTACCTTTTGAATATGTGTCCTCTTTTTGCTTCTTTGCAAACATGCCCTGATGAAAGTCTATTGACTGAAAGCTAAGCACATCATGCATTTGATTTTGGGACTGATGGAAATGTACAGACAGGGTCTGTCTGTTCCAGAATGTTTTTTTTTTGTAATTTATTTATTTAAAAGCCTTTCAGAATCCAGACAAGCCAAAAACCAACTATTCCCACAGCACTGCGCATTAGTTATACTCATTTAAACAGAAATATGCAGAACATACTGTTTAGTTTAGCGTCGAGGCACACATCAATGACTGTCGCCGGTGATGATGATTATTTTGTACAGTCTCATTACATGAGTAAGAGTTTATGTACTAAGCGTGACCAAACGCTCAGCTTCGCTTTGGTATACAGAACAGTGAGTCAACGGTTAGAGCCCTGCTCCGTGGGACCAATTGGTTTAGGGTTGGGCCTGTAAGGAAACTTTGTAAAAAAGCTGTTTATTCTTGTAAATCTATTCACAGATTATTCACAGCTTTAAGCAGGGCGGATGTAACATTTCCCAATTGGGGGGGGCAGGGCAGAATGGTATGGGTACCATTTTCAGTTACCATTTTCATACCATCTTCAGTTACAGGACTTCTATTAGGCAAGTAAAGCATCAATAATAACAGCAGTTGTTGAAGTTGCAACAGACACGCAGCATGCATAAAGCTAAAGGTCTGACTCAGAGAGTTTTCTGTTTTCAATGATGATGAAATGCTGTTGGTTTAGTGGTGACAGTTCTAGTGTTTCAAATCATTTTAAATATAGGCACTTTAATTAGAAATATCTTTGGTTATTTTGCATGCCATCATGTTTGGTGGGGCAGTCGTCAGAGCATTTAGGGGGGCATTGCCCCCCCCCCCCCCCCCATGCCCATGCCTAGATCCGCCCCTGGCTTTAAGAATAAGTAATTTGCCAGACATCAGTGTTTCAGAGCAACAGACATGTGTGTATGCTAGTTGAGGTATACAGTCATACGTGTGTGTTTTTCCCAGTCACCCTGATCCAGGCTTATTATGCAACTACAGAAGCTCTTGTCTCTATAGTTCTGTGAGGCTGAGACCACAGTAGGTCATTGTTGAGGCTTTGACTGGATTAATGGACGTCAGTTTCTGAAAGACCCAGGCTAAACCCTGTGGCCACGCTGGCTGGACCCCCCACTACGCAAGCCAGCAGCACACACACACACACACACACACACACACACACATGCACGCGTTTGTGCGTGCGTGTGCATGTGTGCACGTGTGCATGTCATCTCAAACAGTTGACATGCACACCAGCGACGACTGGCCCTTGAAGTCCGTCTATATCCTTCCGCCGGACCATCAGTCAGCGCGCGCGCGTGTGTGTGTGTGTGTGTTGTGCGCGTGTGTGTGAGTGTGTGTGTGCGCGTGTGTGTGAGTGTGTGTGTGCGCGCGGTGTGTGTGTGTGTGTGTGTGTGCGCGTCTAGATGACTGTGACTCGCTCCCTGTATGTCTTGCTGAGCACAGCTAATCGGTGAGTGTGAAGAACTACTCACAACTCTCTGATGTCCAATGAGATCTCCCCTCACAGTGAGAGAGAGAGAGATGGCCAGGGGGCACGCACACACATGCACACACACACACACACACACACACACACACACACACACACACACACGGGGGGGGGGGGGGGGGGGGGGGGTCCCTGGGGTCCACCACAGCCATCCAGCAGAGGAGTTAGAAGGACGGCATTGGCCACGCTCCCTCAGGGGACTCCACTCTCTTGGACTTATAGAATTCCAATTCCTCTACGGAACAGATTTTATGTGACAGGGAAAATCATCTCTTACAAAACTGTCAGATCCCCCTCCACCCCCCATCCCCCAACGTCGATTACAAACGCTACTTGGAGAAAATTGATAAAACGTCCAGCCACAAAATGTAAAGAAGTCAGATTCCGACGGTTTGCAAAACGCAGTAGATTTCATATTCAGAAGAACAAAGGCCTACTCAGTTACTGTAACAATAGGCCTCATTTATGCTTTAGTGAGTGGATTTGTTTTTTTTTTCCATTTATATATTTCTTTTTGCCAAACTAACAATCTGTTCATTTGATTTAATCCATGATGAGCAGAAATGTTGTTTCGCATAAAAAAAATAGCAGATCTACAAGCTCATAGCACACAACAATGTGGAGCAAAAAATGCAAATATTCCATAACATACAGATGATTTGAGGGGTACATGAGATATTGAGGACCACTGACCAGGGGGACCATCAGGGCTTGACACTAACACTTGCCCGCTTGCCCGGGGCAAGTAAAAAAATGGTGGGGCAAGTGAAGACTGCTACCTGGTTGCCCAATCGGGCAAGTGTGCAACTTAGTGCGCTATAACACAACACAAGATAAATTTGTCTTGAAGGCAGTCATTGCACTCTGCCTCTGTGTCTTTCCCTGCTTTCTAGCTATCTCTACCTATCTCTCTCCCAGGTCCATTTCCAAACTATCATTTTGCTGGGGTCAGGGACCACTATGGGCTAATTAAGATGATAAATTTTAACTCTTGAGAGTGTAAAAATGAAACCAAATGGACCCGCAAGGGTCCATTTGGTTTCATTTTTACGTTCTCAAGAGTTACATCTGGTTAAACAACTTAGCTGAGGACCACCTGGAACCCTCTCAGGGACCTGTTGAAAACCCCTGGTTTAAAGCACCCAAGTAGGAAGTAAACTTAAATGCAAAATTTACAATATATTTTTGGGGGGCAAGTGACCATGACCTGAGGGCAAGTAGAACCTGACTTGCACTTGCCGATGGGCAAGTGCCTCGAAGACCTTAGTGTCAACCCCTGGGGGGGATGTAACATTTCCCAGTTGGGGGGGCAGGAGAAAATGGTATGCGGGCGGCTTTATCCCATACCATTTTTAGTTACAGGACTTTTATTAGACAAGTAAAGCATCAATAATAACATCAGTTGTTGTTGAAGTTGCAACAGACACGCAGCATGCATAAAGATAAATGTCTGATTCAGAGAGTTTTCTGTTTTCAATGATGAAATGCTGTTGGTTTAGTGGTGACACAACTGTAGTTAGTAGCAGTCGTAGTGTTTCAAATCATTTTAAATATAAGCACTTTCATTTGAAATATCGTGGCTTGTTTTGCATGCCATCATGTTTGGTGCAGGGCAGTCAGGGCATTTAGGGGGGCGTTGTCCCACCATGCACATGCAAAAAGCGTGACTTATAAAAGACATTTCGTAGAATCTCGTGTTGGGTCGAAATGAGTTAAATTATCTTATTTGCTGTTCACTGTCTAGTGTAACAGCAGAGAGTGAGTTTGTCCATTTCTGCGAGGCAGACTTGACACACGTTGCCCTGCTGTTCTTGGCCCTTCCCGGGTGTCTTGGCTATACTCTCAGCAGCACCCCGCCACCCACTCACACACGCATGAGGCCTGACAATATGTCACATCTCAAAATGTGTTGTGGGTCTGTTTTCATGCCGCTCCGCCAAGCCGCTCAGACAATTATAAACACTTGTGGGACAAGAGGTTATTGAAGTATAGCCAAAGGCTTTCATTTTTTCATTTTTTTTGTCCATGAGCAAATTAAATGAATGTCGACTGTATTATGTGCAGGGAGCAAGTGCACCAGCAAATCAAAACTACTGTAATTGATTGAATCGATTGCAAGACAAAACAGCAATCCATGTTTTTTGGGGGGGGGGCAAGTCATTATTTTCAAAAAGTTAGAACAAGTGTTCAGAAATAGTGAAAACACAATGTCTTACAAGCTCACAATACACACACTTTCTGCATTCTTTGTGAGGCAAAGTAAAGCTTAAAGGGGAATTCCACCCATTTTCAACATTTTTTCTGAGAGCGTACAAATGCAACCAAATGAACCCTAACTGGTTCATTTGGTTCCATTTCTACGCTCTCAGAAAAAGAAGCATCTAAAGAAATGCATTAACATGGTGAAAATACATCTTGATGATGTCATCAAGATGTTTCACCATGTTAATGATTTTCTTCAGACCTCCATTTCTTGGGAACACAGAATGGGCGGACTCTTTATCGTGTCCACCCAACACCTCTAAGGTATACTAATGACATATTAGAAATAGAATGTTGAAAATGGGTGGAGTTCTCCTTTAAAGGTAATAGAGGCAACTTTTTTAACCAAAAATTAAAATAGATATATATTTATATGTTGCTTCTACTTTGATGCTGCAGCCGTTTCCCTTGGGTCGGGCTCAGGAATGGCGGTGATAATTTCTGAGGAGGAGGAGGGGGGTTGGGTGGATTGAGCAGCATTTTAGCCAATCACAGCGCACAGTTTCCAGCAGATTCACAATGAGCCAATAGAGTGGCTGGTGAGGTGGAGTTAGATTCTGTTTTTAAACAAATCTGTTTACAAACACAGTGTACTTTGTACACACTAAAGTTGCCCCTATTACCTTTAAGTGTTTTAGTCCCTCATTGATACCTTAAAGGGGAAGTCCACCCATTTTCAACATTCTAATATGTCATTAATATACCTTAGAGGTGCTGGGTAGACATGATGAAAACGTTTCCCCATAGTGTTTCCCAGAAATGGAGGTCTGAAGAAAATCATTGACATGGTGAAACATCTTGATGACATCCTCAAGATGTATTTTCACCATGTTACTGGATTCCTTTGGAGGCTTCTTTTTTTTTCTGAGAGCGTACAAATGGAACCAAATGAACCCGCCAGGGTTCATTTGGTTGCAATTGTACACTCTCAAAAAAAAAATGTTGAAAATCGGTGGAATTCCCCTTTAAGAACGGAAAAAAGTTTATTTGAATCATTATCATCATCTGCAGGCCACTCTAGTTGATTGAATGAAATATGTGGTAAAGTGAGCTGCAGGACTATATGACTGCATGTCCATCATGATACCATGACTTCATGAAGTGAATGGAATCAATCGCTGTGCCTGGAAATAACTCAACGGTTAGATGAGCGTGGCTATCGATCCTCCGATGCCTCGTTCGCCCAGTTTGGATTCTATGGTCAACTGGGGAAATTTGTGACACGAATGAATGCGCTCTCTCTCTCCTTCCCCCAGACTCATATTCCTGAGGTATTATTTCAGATATACATCATTCATTCATGTGAAACGAATAACCCATTCGACCATTGACTCGTATTACGTCCCCTTTCGTTCACTCATCTTTTGTTAGCTGAGTTTTAGACCTATACTTTTTAAACAACATATTATGTAACCATTGTTGTCGTTAACCCGCGGGTCCTGTTGGGCTCATTATTCCTTGACACAAAATATCTTCGGCAAATATTTTTAATTGTGGGTTTTTGGATCTGCAATTTTTGGGTTGGATGTTACCAGTGTTGTAGTGGGACTTTTAGAAGTGGGGGGACGCCTCTTAAAGGGGAATTCCACCCATTTTCAATTTTTTTTGAGAGTGTACAAATGTGAACCAAATGGACCCTAGCAGGTCCATTTGGTACCATTTGTACCCTCTCAGAAAAAAGGAAACTCATTAACATGGTGAAATACATCTTGATGATGTCATCAGATGTATTTCACCATGCTAATGATTTTTTTCAGACCTCCATTTCTAGGAAACACAGAATGGGGGAACCTTTTTAATCATGCATTATTAATGATAGTAAAATATTGAAAATGAATGGAATTCCCCTTTAAGACACGTGCATGCACACTTGCATTTGCATGCGCATTTGCGTGCGCCTGCGCAACACACACAGACACGCTATTAAAACAAGTATAGCAGCATATTGAGAAAGATTGTTTACAATACCTAATTGAATCCATAAAAGTAAATGACAAGACAAAAAAACATAGGCCTATACTTTTGCCCCCCAAAATATTCTAGATGTGAGAAGTGGGGGGACGCCGCCCCCCCGCGTCCCCCCTCCACTACACCCCTAGATATTACTGTATATAACAATAATAACAATGCTGTGAGCTTGTTTTGTTAAAATAGTTGATTTACATAAATCATAACAGCATTAGTGTTACAAAACAAAATAACTGTCAATACACAGCATGCTGTTGGTAGCAGCTCTTCTGCAATGCTAATTCTTTAACAGTTGTCATCACTGCGTTCTACCTCCTGCTATTGTCTCAGCGACAACATCACTGTCAGCAGATGAATAGGTAAATTGGACCGACTAAAGAAGGGTGTCACTACTCACTCTACCGCAGCTACAATTTAATTACTGGAGGAATTGTAACTGAAAGACTTTCATTAGTTAGTGGGGGGTCCCAGGATAATGCCCTTAATGATCTCACAAGGTCGCCACCTCACCGCGTTTCTTGTGTCCTTGAGCAAGCCACTGAACCCTTACCGAAAAAACGTCTCCTTCCGAGTCGTCCCGGATAATCACGCCGCTCAAACACCTAAAATGTAAATGGTGAGAGCCATTTGTACGTGTGTAGGTACGTTAACGCGCCGGGTAGGAGAGAGAGAGAGAGAGATTTGCCCTACTTTATTTAAAATGAGGCCAGTGGAGGATATAACCTGACTTTCATAGGTGGGTAACCAGGGGAGGTTTAAACAAGCGTTTGTCTAGACTCGAAAAGTCTAAACCCTACAAAGGTGTTTCTTTTATTTCATTATATATATAACCAAGAGGCGCCCATCTGCTCCCTGCTGTTGCCCACAAGCTGTGCTCAGATCAGAGGATAACACACACACACACACACACACACACACACACACACACACACACACACACACACACACACACACACACACACACACACACACACACCACACACACACACACACACACACACACACACACACACACACAGGTCACACACTGACTGACTCCTACCGTTACGGACCATTTGCAAACTGACGGGTCTGCGCGCGCCGCCAAACCGCAGGCCCTTATGCAAATTCCATAATTAGGGGATTATATGCAAAGACATTCTGAACAATTACCACAAAAAGCACTCGTCAGGGAACAAAAAAAAAAAGAATCCGCGATCCCCAAGCCAATTTGGTGGAAATTGCATCACGTTGATCTAATTTTGTGGCACCTTCACTTCTATTTGACCGATACCAACCATCTCCAGGCACACACACCTGAGCGCACCCACACTGTCACTTACTGTGGCAGCGGAAAACACTGTGCTTGTTTAGAAAGTGGTTTAAATATGTTTGATTCAACCCAATAAACAAATCAGCCAGAACGTTATGACACATTTTTTCAAGGTGATCCAAAGTATATGGTTTCTTTCCTGGCAGAGCCAGGTGTGATTCTGGACTCACACATCTGCAACAAGGCGACTTCACACACAGACTTAATTAACTGGTGCTCAGTCACCAGGATATATTCACACTAGTTCCAGAACCTCATTAGAGCCAAAACAGACCATTGAACCATAGCCATTTTTCATTATAGAACAGTGGTTTTCCAAACAAGTGGTCCGGGGCCCACCAGTGGTCCTTGAGAGGGTTCCAGGTGGTCCCCAGCTAAGTTGGATAACCGGATGAAAAGTTAAGGTTAGCCAGATGTAGCTCTTGTGAAACATTTTTAAAAACTTGTACAAAAATTGAGAAAAAAAAAGCCCTCTCAAGGGTTATAATATTCATCTAAATTGGTCCATTTCCACAATTAGAGAATGTAGAAGAATGGTCAGTTTGATCTGTATGTTTGCCTGTTTTGTTTCCCGCGTCTGGGGGTCTGTGGGGCTAAAATGTCGTCAAGTGGTGGTCCGTGGCTCAAATGCTGAATGAATAGTGGGCCCTGGGATTCAAAAGGTTGAGAACCACAGTCCTAGAACATTGCGTATAGGACTGTCTGTTACTGAATGGGTGGTAGACTAACAGACAGAGATAGATGCATTCTTGCAGTGCAGAGATCAGCCTGAAAAATGAACTGAAATGAACACAGAGCCTGAACTGCCTTTCAGCAATGTACTCCACCAGAGAGCTGTCTGTGAATGAGCTGTTTAGAGTTGAACGGAGGTTGCACTCCGTGGACATATAACTTCTAGGATTTGCCTGTGAGTGTTTGCTCTATCTCAGTGGTTTCCAAACCAGTGGTCTGGGGACCACCAGTGGTCCTTGAGATGGTACCAGGTGGTCACCAGCTAAGTTGGTTAACCAGACGAAAAGTTGGTAAACATGAAACCGAATGGACCCTTGTGGGTCCATTCGGTTTCATGTTTACGCTCTCAAGAGTTAAATTATTCATCATCTGAACTATAGCCCAAGTCTACACTAGAAGTCATTTTGATCTGTATATGGTATTTGCCTGTTTTGTTTCCCAACTCCGTATTGTGGACAAAAGCAAAATACGTTTTTGGGGGGCCTGTGGGGCTAAAATGTCCTCAAATGGTGGTCCGTGGCTCAAATGCTGAATAAACAGTGGGCCCTGGTATCAAGAAGGTTGAAAACCCCTGCTCTATATACCTGTATACCTGTATTTATTTTCCAGGCCAGTTGAGAACTCTATGTTTCGCTGGCTGCCAGCCGCGTCTGCGCCCAATACCTTTGACTGGACAGCTGTCAGCCAAAAGGGAGACATCAAGGAGGAAGGATGGGTTGGGGGAGTCTATGGAATGTCAGAACAGAATGGCTCCAAATATGGAGATCTAAAGGGTTTGAGTCAGAGGTTAGAGGTGCAGGCTGGCTCCATAAACGCAAATGCAGGTGATGATGATCCCGTTTTCTCCATGTATGACTGTATCAGGGTTGTAATCTTCAGATTTGAAGACGCCCATGTATAGAGTGACGACCATAATTATTATACTGTATGTTGGTTTGGTATGTCACAAGGTCTAACTGCCTGTTGGCCATATATGTTGGTTTGGTATGTCACAAGGTCTAACTGCCTGTTGGCCATATATGTTGGTATATAATGTTGTAGTGGGACTTTTAGAAGCGGGAGACGCCTCTTAAATGGAAAAGAGGAAAGACATTAACATGGTGAAATACATGTTGATGATGTCATCAAGATGTACTGTATTTCAGGATGCTAATGTTTTTTTCAAACCTCCATTTCTAGGAAACACAGAATGGGGGAACTTTTTTACCATGTCCACACAACATCTCTAAGGTTTTATTAATGACATTTGTCAATTTTATCAATGGCATTTGTGTGCACCTGCTGCGCACCACACACAGACAGACTATTAAAACAAGTATAGCATATTGAGAAAGATTGTTTACAATGCCTAATTGTATCCATGAAAGTAAATGACAAGACAAAACATACGGTAGGCCTACTTTTGGCCAAAGAATATTTTAGATGTGAGAAGTGGGGGGACGCCGCCCCTCCACTACACTCCTGGCGGTCGCAATTACTACTACTACTACTACCTAGAGCAACAACAAAAAAGAAAATAACCTGTTACTTCACTTTGTAGAACAACAACAAAAAAAAAGACAACACCATGTTAAAAGTGTTATTGAAGTGGAAATAAATTATGGAAATTGTGACTGTAATCAGTGTGGATATTAATAGTGAAACTAATTTCCAAAGTCAATCTTGACTTTTGGCTGTTTGTCTGGGTTTAACCCTTGGTGTACTGAACGCGTTTTGGTGTTCTAAGCATTATGTTTTAACTATTGAAAAATAGCAGATCTACAAGCTCATAGCGCGCCACCGAGTGGCGCGCTATGACTTGTATCTCTGCTATTTTTGAAAAATCGTGAGAACGTGGTGCAAATCTTTGAATATTATGTTATTCAGAAACTCGAAATCTAGACAGGACACAATGGGTTAATGGGAACTACAAGTCTTTTTAATCTTCGGTAAATATTATCAAATGAGAGATGTTGTGTTGAGGCTGGGAGCTAAACGTGGGGGTGGCGTGCAGCGTGCTTTTAGAAGGTGGCCTAATATGTTTGTCAACAGCCTGCCTGCGCCATGCATACATTTTATCTCTGTTTCCACTTGAGAATATAACTAACACCTGCGGTAAGACCTTGTGTGAAATCAATAGATTCCTGTGAGGAGAAATTGTTGTTGTTGTTGTTCTTTTTACACCTTTTGAAACAGCTAAAGAGATGTATTCTATAAGTGCTCCGTTTCCATTACCGCTAAACCCCTTATCCATTAACTTCTTTGCCTTTTTAAACTATTAAAAAAAACATTTATCAATAGTTTAAATGGCCAGTCTAGAAGCTCACAATGTGTCAATAGAATAATATAGGCATGTTGAACTATTCCAAAAAGTTTTTCAAAATAGTAAAAAAAAAAATGATAAGGGGTTTAGATGGTAACGAAAATGGAGCCCTAAATATTCAGTTCACTGCAAAATATAATAAATAATAATAATAAATAATAATAAAATCAAATAATAATAATATACTGTCCCTATACTTTAAAAATGTTTCCAGCCTTGTTTGATGGCTTTGCACACTGTTTGTCAACACTACTGTATGGGGCTATTATTATTATTAACACGTCAATCTACTTTCAAATTCCATTCCCGAGTGACTGTTTTTGCAGGTGAAAGATTTTGGGATGTTTTTGGAAGACTGACCAATTAACCAATTTGAGTGTGAGCGTATATTTTAGTGTGTCTACTGCTCTACAATAGTGTGTGTGTGCGTGTGTGTGCATGTGCGTGTGCATGTGTGTGCGTGTGCATGTGTGTGTGTGTGTGTGTGTGTGTGTGTGTGTGTGTGTGTGTGTGTGTGTGTGTGTGCGTGTGCGTGTGCGTGTGTGTGTGTGTGTGTGCGTGCGTGCGTGCGCGTGTGTGTGTGTTGTTCAGAGCAGTAAACAGCAGTAGAAAACACATGCAGGAGGGGAGGTAGCAGCACTGATAACATCAGTGACACTTTTCTCTCATCGCTGTGGCTTTCTTCTGACATCCAGGCCTCCTTTCAGACCCGTTATTGATAGCCAGAGCCTGACCGATGACAGGTGATAATAGGGAATGTAAGTTTCCGTGTCTAGGCCTTGGACACGATGAGAACAGTAGGCGTGGTCTGTCACAGTTACAACAGAATCCCAACATAGTTAAGAAAGCAGGCGACGCCGACAGGATCCACCTCTTTCACTGGTGTCTTTGGTTCCCATGGTGACGCTCCTCTACAGTATACCCAGGGCTTGACACTAACACTTGCCCGCTTGCCCGGGGCAAGTAAAAAAAATGGTGGGGCAAGTGAAGACTGCTACCTGGTTGCCCGATCGGGCAAGTGTGCAACTTAGTGCACAATAACACAACACAAGATAAATTTGTCTTGAAGGTGGTCATTGCGACCTGGGCTAATTAAGATGATGAATTTTAACTCTTGAGAGTGTAAAAATGAAACCAAATGGACCCGCAAGGGTCCATTTGGTTTCATTTTTACACTCTCAAGAGTTACATCTGGTTAACCAACTTAGCTGGGACCACCTGAACCCTCTCAAGGACCACGTGTTGACTTGCACTTGCCCGATGGGCAAGTTCTTCGGAGACCTTAGTGCCAACCCCGATACCTCTCATCCACGTTGTTAACACAACGCCAAAAGCCGTGTTCTGCCGTCCGAGGAGAGGGTCGGACAGCCGCGAGGCTTATATATCGAGCACAGAGCGTTTCAGTACTGGCGTCGTAGGTCGGATGTTCAACAAATCTTAAATAGGCTATTTAAGAATGTAACGAGGGTCCGACTCCCATAGCTTCGAGGGGAACGCATTGGCTGTTCTGGTCAGTCAATCCTCCAAATGATGTGCATTACAGGGGGAGGGTCCAGGCCTGATGGACAGATCGGTGAGACCCTCTAGACCAGGGGTTTTCGACCTTTTTCATCCCAGGGCCCACCATTTATTCAGCATTTGAGCCACGGACGACCAATTGAGGATACTTTTAGACCCACAGACCCCCAAAACTAAAGATTTCTTTTGCTTCTGTCCATGACCATTAATCTTCTAGTTGTGTAGACTTGGACTGATTTGCATGATGGATATTTTAACTCTTGAGAGTGTAAAAATGAAACCAAATGGACCCGCAAGGGTCCATTTGGTTTCATTTTTGCGTTCTCAAGAGTTACATTTGGTTAAAACAACTTAGCTGGGGACCACCTGGAACCCTCTCAAGGACCACTGGTGGTCCCCGGACCACCTGTTGAAAACCCCTGAGACGCTCTAGACCAGAAAACGCATGAGATCAGGCTACAATACAACTCCCCAAACCACTGATTGCCAACACATGTTAAGATCAAAATAAAATCATGTAAAAAGGTTGTGTAAAAAACAAATAGTCAGTCTATAAGCTGACATGTTGTGAGGTGGTTTTTGAAACCCCAGATCAGAGGTTTTCAACCAGTGGTCCAGGGATCACCAGTGGTCCTTGAGACGGTTCCAGGTGGTCCCCAGCTGAGTTGTTAACCGGATGGAAAGTTGGTTAATCAGACGGAACTTTTGATAGCGTAAAAATGAAACCAAATGGACCCGCAAGGGTCCATTTGGTTTCATTTTTACACTCTAGAGTTACGGTAAAATATTCATCATCTGAATTATGTCAAGTCTACACAAATAGAGAATGTAGAAGATTATTGATCGTTTTGATGACCATTAATCTATGTATGTATGTTTGCCTGTTTTGTTTCCAAATGTTTGCCTGGTATTGTGGACAAAAGCAAAAGAGATCTTTAGTTTTGGGGTCTTTGGCGCGAAAATCGTCCTCAAATGGTGGTCCGTGGCTAAAATGCTGAATAAATAGTGGGCCCTGGTATCAAAAAGGTTGAAAACTACTGCCCCAGAATATAGAGAACGGGATTTCTGGAAGTTGGTGTTGGGAAGGACTGCTGCGTATGCTGGTTTGTTGTTGTTGTCGTTGTTGTTCTTTTATTTTATTTTTATTTTATTTTATTATTTATAGTGTTTGTTTGTTTTTTGTTTTGTGTTTGTCTTTGTCCTAACCAAAATTAAAA
>CM076976.1:40721415-40760836 GCA_039105355.1 Benthosema pterotum
CGCCTCCTTATGCCTGCTCTCACATAACGCATCAATACTTTTTATTCTACCGTTTTCAGTAAATCAAAACAAATCATCCTCAAGGTAACTGTGTGCAATTTCACAATTCGGTACTAACTAATCACACGACCTTCTGAAGCTTTGTTTTTTTGCTTGTAGGATTTTTCAGACATCTGTAATAATAATGCTATGGATGAGCAACGTTTGGCTGCTGAATGCAGAACACGACATGAATGTTTTCTTAATGTTGGCTCAGTAGAGTTCTCAATCTCTGCCCGAACCCGAACAGGCCCGACCCGACATTTAGCCGGTAGGCCGAAAATCTATCCTAATCAATAGGCCGGGTAGGGCCTCGGGCCCATGAAAAAAATACTATATATATGAATTATTTTAATATATAAAAATAGTTATTTTCTGTATTTACCTATTATGAAGATGGTGCTGATTGCCATTTTCAATTTTAATCTGTGGCGAATTCTCAAATTTTGCCCAAACCCACAGTTAGGGCCGGGTTTAGGGCCTAAAATCTATTCCATTTAGTGGGCCGGGTCCAGGTAGGGCCTAGGGCCTGAAACTGTTAGGGCCGGTTAGGGGCGGGCCTTAATTTTGAGGCCCGTTGAGATCTTTAGGCTGCAGCCTGCAAAAATATGGCACTGTTAACCGTGACCTGCTGAATTGTGTGAACAGTTCAGGTGATCACCTGCAATATGGACTCACTACACCCCCCTTTTGAGCTTTTATCTTATTTGCTTATTGATTTGAATATAACAAAAGAAACCTATGAACTTTTACAAGAGAGTGCAGGCATGCTGATTTGAATTATGTTTTTGTTTGTATGATTTATTGCTTTGTATGGTTTCTTGAAAACTTTTGGATGCTGGTCAGTACTTTAATTTTACAAACTGGCAATAGACTTTTCAACAAGTTGTAATATAAAATAAGAAACAGAAACTCTGAGTCTATACCCCCCAAAGAACAGCTCAATGTTCTCCGAACTGAACTCTGTTTGAGGAAAACAGGGGTCTTGTGTTGTCAACTTTCATCCTTCAGATGAGAGCTGATGGCAGAACAGGGACTGCAGAGAGAGCAGACAGTTCTGGGTGGAGGAGTTGAACCTATAGATTCAAGGAATACCTAAATGTATGTGTAGTGTCTCATGCCAGACTATCTCATCCACAATGTTGAATACTAGAGTGTAATTAGTTCCTGCAAAAGTTGTATGGACAGGAAGCCGTCAGACCGTAAGGCAGTGGTTTTCAACCTTTTTGATCCCATGCAGGGCCCACTTTTTCAGAATTTGAGCCACAGACCACCATTTGATGACAGGGAAATGTATTTTAAATGAGTTTTTGACTTTCCATTCTGATAAACTGCTGGCTTCGACTAATGCCGTTTCCGTGAGTTATTCACGCCGATGATGCACAGTTGAAATTGAATTAGAGATCTCGGGGGGGCATCTTGCTTCTTTTTTTCGAGCCTCCGAATTTGCTATCGGGAATGTTAGACTGTTAGGCGGAAGCATTTTGAAAGTTAGCAACACGTACGCGCCCGTACCATACGTCCTGGAGAGACTCACGTAAATGTGTGACAGAGACGGCTCTTCCGTTCCTGGGGGTTTCTTCCCTCTAACGAGCTGCTGACACACAGAGGGCAGTGGGGAGACGTGACAGACAAGCAGGACGGGGGCCGACCGCAATAAATGTGTTTATGTTCTGTCACACAAGTCTTAGAAACAAGCTTTGTTGTTGGTTTGCTCCGCTTCACACTGGAGAATTCCCACAGAGACGAGATGTCATCGCAAATCACGGCTCTGCATCGCGTTCATTTGCTTGTCTTTCACTAGGCCCCATTTCTGGCGACTCATGAGATGAGCTGGTGTGTCCATCTCAAAATATTCTGCCTCCAACAGTGCACCCCCCCCCCCTCCCCCATCCCCTCCCCTCCTCTCCCCGCCCGCTGCCCTACTTCTATATGGGAAAAAAAGGGAAATAAAGAATGATGAAACAATATCCCCGTTCCTGTCATCTCATTTATTTTCTGTCGTTCTCCCTCACCCCAAGCTTTGTCTTCCTGAGAAAGAGCCTGGCAATATTCGTTCTGTACTAGATTTACTCAAGTAGGGTACAGTATGTCTAATTCAGGGTTTCAAAATGACGGCTCAACAAGATCTACACATGAGCTTTGAAATAGGTGTTTCTTACTGTTAATAGTGTTTAAGAATAATGCATTATAATGAATAATAGAGGGGGAGAATTGGAAGGTTTCTTGTACGTTGTATATGCTACTACTCACGTTTGAAAAGAGTATTTGGGGTTTAAGACGAGTTGACAGTTCGTGGTGTTGAGTTTAGTCTCTTGCACCCAAAACTAAGAACATTCCCGTTTTCGTCCACAATTGGGAAAGAAAACAGACCAAACGTTGGTCAAAATAACAATTATTCTCCATTTTCTAATTGTGTGGACTCTTGAAATTACGTAATTCAGATGTTTAAATAAAATTTAACTCTTGAGAGTGTAAAATGAAACCAAATGGACCCGTAAGGGTCCATTTGGTTTCATTTTAACGGTCTCAAGAGTTACAGATCTATTCATTTTAGGGGACTGTCATGTGACCTACTTGCCCGGCCTGTGTGATCTACTGGTAGATCACGATCTACCTTTTGAGCAGCCCTGGTCTAATTTGTACAATTTTACAGGGTTTCAGCAATGAACAATCCCCCACCAAGCAGAGAACACATTCCTACACTACCTACTGCTTATCTATTGCTTACACCAATTGCCTAACACTGGTTTATCAGAGGCCAGAGAGGTTGCTGCGCAGCAGACTGATAATGCCGAAGGAATGCGTTTCTACCGCTGCGCGTCCCTTGGTGGGGTAAACAGTTTAGATTTGGAAAGGACACTGATGTTCACACCATCCATCACCCCTCTGTCATATTCCGGGTTGCTCTCGGGTTGACTACCTTGTGAGAAATTAAGTGAAATAAAGTAAAAGTTGACATTTTCGAAAAGTCACAGACCTTAATGCACTAATTAATTAAAGCACATTAGAGTTCATGGTGGTTAAGATGGAGCCTAATTTGCTATACTGGCGATAGTAAGAAAAATTTTGACAAATTGTGTAAATCGTTGTTCTGAAAAACGAGCAGGTTTATGTTAAGTTGTAAGCTTGTAGTTTGTGTTAACCATTTTTGCACATCATTTGTACGTTGGCCGACTGTTTTTTCACTTTACCTTGCGTTATGTACTAGTCAGCCAGTTTTGTATTGCCATTGTCCTTGTACTGCTGCGGTACAATATGTGTGATGGCTAAATCAAAATGCTTAATAGGGAATGACTGACTTCTAGACTAGAGGCATTCTATACTTCAACCACAGTCTGTTAAGCACACCTCACCCCTAGCACTCTTTAGTATGTATGCATCTGCAGATTCTGCACTTGTTGCCTAACACTAAACATGGGTGATTTCACCCGGACAATTATATTTTTTGCAGTTTTTCTGAGGTGGGTGTCTTTCAGTGGCTTCATGATGCTCAGTGACATCACAGAATGTGGGTTTGTTTCCCTGCACACACCAAGTTATTTTCTCCAGGAAGTGTGGAAATTTCATCCGTGTTCAGCGATGCTGTGAAAAAAATCCTATTCACCCAGAATGGGCTTTTTTCTTCACTGGACCAATCTCAAAGATCTTAGAAATAATTATTTAAAAAGAATAATTTAAAAATAAGAAAATAATTTAAAAATTTGCACATTGGGTAAAATATACCTGTGTTCAGCACTGGTGTCACAAAACTAAGTGTTCTAGAGCTAATGCTTACTGTAAAGTTATTTAGGTTAATGTTATTTGGGTGTCGACTTGTTCTAATTTAAGACAACCTAAATATTAACAGAAGAGGTTAGCATTAAGGGATGGGAATTAGGCCTATATTGTGACATTACAGTATTATTATGTCCTTAAAGGGGAATTCCACCCATTTTCATTTTTTTTTTCTGAGAGCGTACAAATGCAACCAAATGAACCCTAACAGGTTCATTTGGTTCCATTTGTACGCTCTCAGAAAAAGAAGTCCATTAACATGAAATCCATTAACATGATGAAAAAATACATCTTGATGATGTCATCAAGATGTTTCACCATGTTAGTGGTTTTCTTCAGACCTCCATTTCTTGGGAACACAGAATGGGGGAACTTTTTTTTATCATGTCCACCCAGCACCTCTAAGGTATATTAATGACATAGTAAAATATTGAAAATGGGTGGACTTCCCCTTTAATATCATCACATTTGGTGTGAGAGGTATTCCATTTGGAGAACATGCACAGTGAAGAACTAAAAAAGAAAAGAAGAAGGATAGTATAGCGTTTTTCGTGCAGCCATGCATATCTCCTGACATCACCAGATGTGGCCTTATCTTATCAGGGGCTTATGTGGAGTGCAGGTACGGAGGGGAACGATATTGGGGGGAGTGGAGAGCCGAGTCCAGGCGAGAGTGGTTTGGTGCTTTGAGATTTCCCTGAGATTTCGGAGCTCAGCTCAGTGAAGCTTGCATGAGGGCAAAAACAGTTTGCCTATTGAAATTCATTTCTCAAGTGCCACGGTTAAGCCGGGCAAGTACATCTTTGATGTGTGATCTCTTTGCCTCCCATCTGTCTTCTTTATCACACTATATCTGCAATATCGCTTTTGGGCATAAACCTTTCTACTTTTTTCTTACTTGAAAACTTATAGTTTGTCACATGGCATAATGACAAGAGATACAGAGTTATAGAAAACTCTGTATCTCAAACTCTCTATAGAGAGAGTTTTAGCCTTACAGACCCACCAAAACAAAATATTTATTTTTGCTTTTGTCCACAATACCAGGCTGGATTTCAGAGAAAACAAATGGTCAAACATACAGACCAAAATGCCAGTTAATCTTCTACAATCTCTAGTTGTGTAGACTTGGTGAACAGATGGTGAATATTTGAACTCTTGAGAGCGTAAACATGAAACCAAATGGACCCGCAAGAGTCCATTTGGTTTTCTATATTACCTTTAACATTTAACATATATATTACCTATATTACCATTTCTTGACGGATGTTGGTAAGGCTTTTTGGTTGCATTTATGCCATGCAGGTTCCAGACCAACAGCAGCGATAATACAGTACCAGCTCTCTTATTTTCCCTCTCTCTTGATGTTGTCTCACTCATTCTCTATGTTTGTGTCATTTTCACATCGCTGAGTCTTTCTCATGTCTACTACTCATTTTTCGGTCTATAGTGCCTTGTCTGTCTGTCTGTCTGTCTGTTTGCTATGTCTGACTGACTGAGTGTCTGTCTGCCTGGTTTGCTGGTGTTGCTTGACTAGTCCTGCCACGGAGACGGTGAAACCCAGTCGTCCGTTTACGCCACAAAACAGTCCTATCACACACAGATGAAAAGAAGTCAACCAGCCACAAAATGCACCAGACAGAAATAGAACCACGGTGTTGTGTTTTGCTTGCACTTGTGTGTGCGTGCGTGTGTGCGTGCGTGCGTGTGAGGGAGAGAGAGAGAGGTGGGGATTGGAAAAAATAATGAGTGAGACTAGGAACAAAGTGGGTAAAAGAGAAAGGGCGAGAAGCGTCTGAGAGGACAAAATGTGTCATCAGCCCCTTTTGTGAATCACTCTTGCACTGAAATCTCACAGAAGACCTTCCTGTTAACCACTTTACCTCGCATTTTTTGGCCTGTCAGAAAGAAAGAAAGAACAAAATAACATTCCACAAAGATTTTACGATTTTTCTTTGTGGAACATTTACAGACCTGCTGTAAATCTATCGCTGTTTGATGCACAAGGGATAAAATCGCTGTGAACACTCACATGCTCAGGGAATAAAACATCTGACGGTTAGTATGTTCTACCTGCTTTCCTTAATTCCACACCAGAATTCCGCGCAGTATTTAGTATTGACTTTTTATTCATTGTATTTATACCTACCGCATGGCACATTCTAAGGTGTGTGCTTCTCTGAAGACATACTGTAGCTACAACACTGCATCCTCCTACTACTCCACTCTCTGTGAAAGAATTGTGGTGCCAGTGATATCTTAAAATTGTATTCCCACAGTGTCAAGCACAGTTACAAATACATGCAGGCACTGTACAGATATGTACACAAACTACACACACAGGCTATGCTGTATAATAATGTCTCTATTTTTATCATTGTATTAATGCATGGTATATCTCTTCTACACTTACTCTGCTCTCCTTTGTTAGCCATTATTCTCCACTCTGCACTACACCCTGGGGTGTGGATTCAGCAGCAGCTTTTAAGATTCTTACAGATTACTTGTTTTAATCACTACAAACAGGACAATTCTGTACCCCGGGGCATTATGTCACAGTGGTTATTTCATCTTATTACAAACCTAGCCTATATTTGGCCTTCTGGGTGAGAGGATCGAGTGATGCAAGTTCTATATGAGGTTGATATCCGTCAACAGCCCTATAGGGACTGTAGCTGACCCAATCGGTGCAAAGCTACAAAGTGCCACTGCTGCACACTGCACTGTTTCTGTGAGCGGCATCGCTGTTGAACTTTAGCACAGGGGCGGATCTGGGCATGGGCATGGGGGGGGGCAATGCCCCCTTAAATGCCCAGTCTGCCCCACCAAACACGATGGCATGCAAAACAACCCAAGATATTTCAAATGAAAGTGCTTATATTTAAACTGATTTGAAACACTGCTACTGCTACTGACTAACTACAGCTGTGTCACCACTAAACCAACAGCATTTCATCATTGAAAACAGAAAACTCTCTGAGTCAGACCTTTAGCTTTATGCATGCTGCGTGTCTGTTGCAACTTCAACAACAACTGATGTTATTATTGATGTTTTAGTTGCTTAATAAAAGTCCTGTAACTGAAAATGGTATGGGTGCGGCTTCATCGCCCGTGGTGCGAAGCGTCACAGGCCATGAAGCCGCACCCATACTATTTTCTCCTGCCCCCCCCCCCCCCCCCATTGGGAAATGTTACATCCGCCCCTGCTTTAGCATGTCACACAGCTGCTGCATTGACCAGATCAGATGCAAGTCTCTCATAGACTTCATAAACAAATATAAGGCCAGGGGTGTATGAATATGGAAATAAATCGTTCCTCTCGGGACCAGTGAGCCCTAGCAGTGAGCCGCCAAGCGCACCGCGGGGATTTCCGTCCCCTTAACGACTCGTTTTCCGGGAGGCGCTGGAAAAAAAGAGCTAAAGGGATTTTGAAAGACCCTCATCACCCCGGCAATGGACTGTTTGTGCTGCTACTGTACTGACAGGCGAACTCCTCTGCTAGCACAAAGCCAGAGAAACTCAGAGATTATATTTCAGAGCAATGTTGAACGAACGGCCAGGTCAACTGTCTATAACAGGGGTTTTCAACCTTTTTCATACCAGGGCCCACTATTTATTGAGAATTTGAGCCACGGAGCACCATTTGAGGACATTGTATTCCCAACAGACCCAAGACTAAAGATTTTTTTTTTTTGCTTTTGTCCACAATTCCAGGCTGGATTTGGGAAACAAAACAGGCAGACTTGCATGGGCTAATTAAGATTGTGAATATTTTAACTCTTGAGAGTGTAAAAATGAAACCAAATGGACCCGTAAGGGTCCGTAAGGGTCCATTTGGTTTTATTTTTACGTTCTCAAGAGTTACATCTGGTTAACCAACTTTCCGTCATTTAAGCTGGGGACCACCTGGAATACTCTCAGGGACCACTGGTGGTCCACGGACCCCTGGTTTAGACCCATCCATGGCTTTCGTGTGCAGTTGGTGTTAGCCTAGGTTTTGGGATAGGGGGCTCGATTTTGGTTACATTAGCCCTTATACGCAATTAACGCACTTAGCATTGGGGAAGAGGCGTTTCCACACTAAAGTTAATTTCGTTGCCATCATATATCCCTTAAAAACCTCCTATACCCGTTACATTATGCATAGGTGTGGTTTGGGCGATTTTAGCTTTCATCAAATCCGTGTTGGTCTTGCCATTCCCTTTAATTCATCCCATATCTATTTCCCTTATCCCTACTGCTATACTGCCGCTTAGGACAGACACATGCATGAGTAGCCTATTCTCAAAGATTATAGCTCTCATTTTCAAACAATTATAGCTCGGTCAATTCTCAATAATTTCTTACCATTCAACATGTTATGTTGAAAAAACATGTTCCATGTTTTTTTGCTGTATGTGGCGTGCATTTATCCCAAGTCTGCGAAATGTTATAAAGTAAATTGCAAAAAAGTCGGGAATTCGCGGCAAAAAAGACGTCATTCTGTGGAAACGGTCCACCGAATCCCCGACAGTTACATTTTGCTCGATCCCGCATCGTAGAGAACACCTACCCACATATTCTATACAGCATCTGAGAGAGTGGCGTTTTCCCGTCACGCTGCATTTTGAAATGTAAAAAATGGTCCAGAATTGACCGAGAAATGAATGATCAAAAAGACGTCTTTTTTGCCGCGAATTCCCGACTTTTTTTTTTGCAATTTACAGCATTGCGTCACAAGGTAATTAATGTATTTAATTATATTATAAACTGTACATTACCTAAACACAAGGAAGTGACTGACAGCAGGCAATCTACAGCTGTTTACTGTATAGGACAATCCATAAATAAGGAGATGAATTGAACTGGCGCCTTTCCACTTGGAGTCGTGGACATCTCCAAGGCGCACAGACGCCCGCACCGTGCACACGTGGCTCTGCCTTCTCATATCGGTTAGCGGGTGCTTTGAGATGGCGTTATCTAGTTCCCAAATCTATTTGACGAAATTAGCAACTTCAGGGACTGCGCGACAAACACGCCAATGACCACACCTCCAGTCACAAATAACGGTGTCTGCATAAAGAATAGTGGCTAAGGGAAGAGAAAAGGTGACGAAAATACCAATAAGGGAATTTGCTGCGGGTTTCGAGTAACGTTAGGGACATCGTGTGGAGCGAAAATCGAGCCCACGGTGTTGGGTTATTGCGCATACAGTTCCTTATCATTCATGTAATTCTTTGCAGCACTTTCCAATAAGTTGCAAACTAATGTTTATTGATTTAGCTATATTGTGCAATGTCCATGATTTGTGGAAAAAGTTGAAGTCTTTTTGGCTGATACCACGAAAACACCACCTGAGTGCGTTATATGCTATGCACTTGCATAAAGTGAATGGCGAAGTGAGTTTAACAATCAGGACATATTTCTGCATGGACTGTCAAGGTCACCAAGTAGATTTTATTTTCCACTCAGTAGTCGCTCCTGCGTAACTCACGCGCATACCTTCTGTTGTTGACAAATATGTGCCTGAAATATGCAGCATAGCTTTAGCTGCCCACGACAGCTACATTAGCTGTACTGTAGCAGGGCGGATATAGAATTTCCCAATTGGGGGGCAGGAGAAAATGGTATGGGGGCGGCTTCATCGACGATGAAGCCGTACCCATACCATTTTCGGTTACAGGACTTTAGGCAATTAAGCATCAATAACAACATCAGTTGTTGTTGAAGTTGCAACAGACACGCAGCATGCATAAAGCTAAAGGTCTGACTCAGAGAGTTTTCTGTTTTCAATGATGAAATGCTGGTGGTTTAGTGGTGCCACAGCTGTAGTTAGTTAGCAGCAGTAGTAGTGTTTCACATAATTTTAATTATAAGCACTTTAATTTGAAATATCTTGGGTTGTTTTGCATGCCATCGTGTTTGCTGGGGAAGTCAGGGCATTTAGGGGGATTTAGCATTGCCCCCCCCCCCCCCCATGCCCATGCCTAGATCCGCCCCTGTACTGTAGTTGCCAACCACCTTGCCTGCTGGAGCTGCTGCCGACATCAAATCAAACATCATTCCAAGTGTGCAAGAACTGCGGGTACGAAATACTGCAGAGCGTGCATTTTACAGCTGCTTGACCTTGGTTTCCTTAGGAAAAAAAACATGTTCTTTCTCCTCCATCACACCATTTGGAGTGGCAAATGATAGTAATTTATGTCAGTGCAGACAGATGTTCAGCGTTCTGGTTTGTGCTAGGAGGACATGTTAAGTTGACTTACCTGCTGCATTTCCACTGTGGGGGGGACTGTACAAAACACACACACACACACACACACACACACACACACACACACACACACACACACACACACACACACACACACACACACACACACTGATTGATGTAGCGAGATTTCAGCCATCACAACTCTATGGGGGACCATAACTGGAATAAATCTCATGCACACGCACGCACGCACGCACACACATGCACACACTACATTGCATACACTTGCCATGGATAAGACAACATGTGGAAATCCAATGATTCTCATGTTCACCATCTGTACCCATACATAAACGGTGTGTCATAATGAAAAACACCTGCGTCTAATCAAGGAGACATCTTGCACATGTAGGCTAATAATACAGCAACAACATTAAGTGCAGTACATTAATTCCTCCTCAGATTTTCGTGCCAAAGGGTTTGTTCAACATGCTGTTGCTCCCCATTCAGTCTGTCCACAATGAAAAAAAATGCACTGTGTGTGTGTGCGTATGTGTGCGTGTGTGTGTGTGTGCGTGTGCGTGTGCGTGTGTGTGTGTGTGTGTGCGTGTGTGTGTGTGTGTCTCTATGAAAATCTACCAATGGTACATGTCTTGTGCAAGGATGCAGTTCAACAGTGTTGGTAACATACATCTTGCAGGGTGATTTCTATCACTCTGCAATGCAGTTCTAATGCAGTGTGGGAATACACTTCTGTCCATGTGTGTGATGGAAGCAGCAACCTTTTGAACCTATTCATGCTACCTCTCCACCTCTAGGCCAAAGTCTCACAGCTGTAAATTAACCCAGAATGCAGCAACTGCACTCGAAACCACTGTTTTTTAAACACTGGGTTTGTTGTGGATTACGCAGTGGTGAAAGTGGGGGGCACAGGAGCGATCAAAATTCTCCATTCTGAAAATCACATATTGTCCATTCTCTCCACCCGCTTCCACTGACACCAAGTGATAATTCTCAGTAGGTTTCTTATCAAGCTGATATTCTCCACCTACTGAATGCAGTCTGCGAACCGACTGGCACGATTGGCAATGATGAGGCAGAAATCTGGAAATCCTCAATCAGCATGCCGGTCGGCTGCTTCGTTTTATAAGCCCTGCGTTTGAACTGCAACAGTTCATTTTGCCGTTTTTCCTTGTCACAATGTTCATTCTGGCATTCCGGTGACACCGTGGCGCCATTGGGTCAATGAGAGCCACGTTAATAGTTACAATAATGCGTTGTTCATGCATTTTGTTGTGAGCTTATACTTACTTACTTACTTAGGCCTTTGTATTCCTTACAGAACATAGGCCATTGATGAGTCGTTGAGTCCACCCTCATCTATCATGGGACATCTTCTGTTTCTGTTTCCACGTCAGTCCCTGCTGCTTTACATCTAGCTCGGTGCTCCTTCTCCAGGTGTTTCACCTCCGTTTTCCTTGTGGGTTCCATGAGAGTGACTGTTTTGTTATTGACGTGTTGCTTTTCCTTAATGTATGGCCAATCCAGCTCCACTTCCTCCTTGTGAGCTTATACATTAGTTATATTTGCCGTGCGTCCATCACCAACATAGGAGAAGATTAAATCAAACTGCCTCTCATCACTCCACTGTGCCTGTCTGAGTGAGTGACAGGGACGTGCTGCACAAACAGACGTCAAAGGGTAGCCTAGCCCAGGGTCTAAAAAACGATTTTGCTAAATAATAAGGACCAGGATTTTTTCTTTAATTTTTAGCCTTCATGTCCTGGCACTCAACCTTTGTGCCCTCAAAAAATGAGTGACACCGAGATCGAAAAGTGGTATATGGTATGCCGCTAGTGCCTCAGCGGCATATGCCGGTGGCCCAGCGGCATATGCCGGTGGCTCAGCGGCATATGCGGTGGCATATGCCGGTGGCTCAGCGGCATATGCCGGTGGCATATGCCGGTGGCCCAGCGGCATATGCCGGTGGCATATGCCGGTGGCCCAGCGGCATATGCCGGTGGCATATGCCGGTGGCATATGCCGGTGGCTCAGCGGCATATGCGGTGGCCTAGCGGCATATGCCTAACCCTAACCTAACCCTAACCTAAACCTAACCCTAACCCTAACCCTAACCCTAACCTAACCCTAACCCTAACCCTAAAACGAGCGGCATTTGCCGTTGGGAAATGGTATGTACCGGTGGAACACGAGCGGCATACCACTCTAGAACCGGCATATGCCGCTGAGCCACCGGCATATGCCGCTGAGCCACCGGCATATGCCACCGGCATATGCCGCTGGGCCACCGGCATATGCCACCGGCATATGCCGCTGGGCCACCGGCATATGCCACCGGCATATGCCGCTGAGCCACCGGCATATGCCGCTGGGCCACCTTTTCGATCTCGGTGCTACTGCAAAAAATATGACCACGCTAAAGGCCAAGTGTCCTTGCTCCTAAAAGGATGAAATTCCAGTTCTAAATGGACCAACAAAGCGGCCTATTAAACAGACCCATGTGCACGGTGTGGGACTCAGCAGCCATGCACTTGAAGCATTTGAACGCGAGTGTGCACCGCGCTGCGGGGAAAACTCCCTTGCAACTTCAATAGCAACAACAACAAGTGAAAACCAGGCAGAAAAAGAAAAAGACACAGGGAAGAGAAATTGTTTGTGACTTTGTCCGAATTTAGCGAGATTTACGACGCGACTTCATGAGTATATGCGGAGAAAGCAAGGAAAATGGATTTCCAGCCCAGTTGTGGAGTCTACGTATATAGCTGCAGTGGAGATTACATACAGACTAGTATAGTGGATCCTGTCACTGTGGAGAAATTGCTCCTTGACTAGTGTTTCCTCCACGCTGGAGAACACGATATCATGTAGCACAATGATCCTTTCTTTTCACCAGAGCTTTCTGATACGGTTATTACTATTTACTGGTGCATTTGTAGCAGAGTGGCGCACAAGCTCAGTCTGATGGCCTCAAAAGTCTAATATCTGCCGCCAAGTCAAAGGGATATCCCTTTGGATTTTAATAGTGCTTAGGATGTTGGCTTTCCATGTTAAATCCACATTTTATCCCTCTGTGTTACATAATATTAGCACAGTTCTGGTGCAGCCCAGTTCCAGGGTCCGGGTAGCTCAGTCAGTATAGAGCTCTCGCCTTTCGTATGGTATGGTATACCAGTCGATCACACAGGACATGCAGGTAGATCACATGACAGTCCCCTAAAATGTATAGATCTGTAACTCTTGAGAGCGTTAAAAATGTTTCATTTTACCGCTCTCAAGAGTTAAATTATAGTTAAACATCTGAATTACACAATTTCAAGAGTGCATGCAATTAGAAAATGGAGAATAACTGTTATTGTGGACAAATTGTGGACAAAAATGTGAAAGTTCTTAGTTTTGGGTGCAAGAAACTAAACTCTTTCAAACGTCAGTAGTAGCATATACAAGAAAACCTTCCAATTCTCCCCCTCTGTTTTTCGTTATTTAAGTGCATTATACTTAAACACCATCACAGTAAGTAACACCATCACCACTATTTCATAGCACAAACTTTCTGTGGAATAATCATGTTTATAAAAAACTGTGGGCACCCCTGTTGTACAGGAAGTAGTGGGAGCTGATTGTAGGGGTGGTGCTCTACCTCAGCAATCCATCTCCGGGTCTGGGAGATGGTCTGTCAGTACTGGCTGGTACCGACAATTATGCACTTCCGAACTACTTCTTCTGCAGAACAGCTGGTTCCACTTCGGCTGCTTCGCTTTTATTGATTTGTTGATTTGTCTTGACTGAATACGGTTCCCATACCCTATTCAGATTTCAATAATGTAGATCTAACTTCCAATTACAAGTATGGTGAGTCATAGTCATGCAGCGCATTACGTTCGTACTTCACGAGCGTCATCCAGGAGATTAATCCATTTTGAGGCAAATCATCACATCCTGAAACATTTACAACAATAACATGTAAAGTCAAAGTCGTCAGATTAGTCACTCACGTTACCGCAGTGAAATTAGTTCTCCGCTTTTGACCCATCTCTTGGAGCGGTGAGCTGCAGCGTGCGCCGCGCTCGGGAATCATTAGTTGATTTGACCCCCAATCCATCCCTTTGATGCTGAGTGCCAAGCAGGGAGGCATTGGGTCCCATTTTTACAGTCTTTGGTATGACCCGACCGGGAATCGAACCCCGGCCTCCCAGCTCCAGGGCGGACACTCTAACCACAAGGCCACTGGTCTGGGACATTGTACATACACAAAATATAAAGTACTCATACATGTTGTCATGATGATGACCGTCATGTTTCAGGGCTAGGTGAGTCACTGCCTCAGCTCTATGTGTAGAGGCCTTACTAACACTATACGCAGCATTTCTGTATCTCGGAAAACGGCAACACTGGCCTGAGCAGTGTTCTCCAAACTTTATGAGCTTCTAAACTGCATCCTTTCTGAAGCAATCCACAGACCAGCTATATTTGGCGAAATAAAGACAGAGGAATTGAATAAGGGAGCTCTTTCCTCTCTCATTTTTGTTTTCCTCCACATAACCACAAGGTACTCTGAGGGCCCAAATAGTTCCAGTGGAGATGCTTAGTGACCAGAATTTCCCCAAAATGGGTGGTATCGTGTGACAGTTACGGGATATTAGATCAAATGTGAGGAAAATACCAGTTTAATTGCCTCGAAACAAATGCCTCAAAAACAATGCTTGTAACTGCTTTAGAGGACATTAGAACAGTGGTGTTCAACCTGTGGTCCCTGAGACGATTCCAGGTGGTCCCCAGCTAAATGATGGACAGTTGCTAACCAAATGGACCCTTAAATATCTATATTTCTTGAGATCGTAAAATGATACCAACCTCACGGGTCCATTCGGTATCATTTTACACTCTCAAGAGTTTAATTATAATTCATCATTTGAATTGCTTAATGTTCAGAATGTACACATTTAGAAAATGTAGAAGAATTGTTTATTTTTGACCAACGTTTTGCCTGCAGTTGTCTCTCCAAAATTGTGGACACAAACTTGAAAAACCTTATAGTTTTGGGTCCAAGAGCCTAAACTCTACATCAACTGGTGGTCTGTGGATAAAATGCAGAATAAATAGTGGTCCCTGGTATGAGAAATGTTGAAAACTCCTGCGTTAGAGGATGTTATGTGTTGTCACCAGTAATTTACCTATTGGTTCGTAATTTACCGGTTGCTTTACTTGCACTTACCCGCTATGCTTGGGCAAGTAACAATGCTTGCAACCAGTGTTGTAGTGGGATTTTAGAAGTGGGGGGACGCCTCTTAAAGGGGAATTCCACCCATTTTATTATTTATTATTTTATTATGAGAGTGTACAAATGGAACCAAATGGACCCGCTAGGGTCCATTTGGTTCCATTTGTACACTCTCAGAAAAAAGGAAACTCATGAACATGGTGAAACACATCTTGATGATCTCATCAAAGACATATTTCACCATGCTAATGTTTTTTTTTTTTTCCATTTCTAGGAAACACAGAATGAGGGAACTTTTTTACCATGTCCACATAACATCTCTAAGGTACGGTATATTAATGACATAGTAAAATATTGAAAATGAGTAAAATTCCCCTTTAAGACAAGTGCATGCACACTTGCATTTGCATGCGCATTTGCGTGCACCTGTTGATTGTTCACAATGCCTAATTGTCTCCATAAAAGTAAATGACAAGTCAAAAAACACAGGCCTACTTTTGCCCCAACTATATTTTAGATGTGAGAAGTGTCCCCCTCCACTACACCCTGCTTGTAACTGTTTTAGAGGACAGGTTATACTATGTTGTCACCCAGTAATTTACCTCGCAAGGTTTTCCTGAGTTGTGGTATATGTCAGCTTTGGTGTGGTGACTTTGGAACCTGAGGTAGAGGAGGTACAATGATCCATGGGTCGGCCGTTCGAATCCGGCTCGTCCTGTGCACATGCAGGGCTCCATTTTCGTCACCGCTAAACCCCTTATCCCTTAACTTCTTTGCATTTATAAACTATTAACAAAGAACATTTTTCAATAGTTTAAATGGTCAGTCTACAAGCTCACAATGTGTCAATAGAATGGCACGTTGAACTATTCCAAAAAGTTTTTCAAAATAGTAAAACAATGATAAGGGGATTAGGATAAGGGGTTTAGATGGTAACGAAAATGGAGCCCGTAGTGTCCTTGGGGAAGACACAATTGCTCAATTTCTCCCAATGTGCTGCTTGTTACCTTGCATGGCTTCTGCTGCAATCGCTCTGCAACGCACTGTAATGCGCCATGGAAAAAAGGCAGTACAAAATTGCACAATTTATGTAACATTTTTCTTTGTTACACAAACTCATTTTAAATGACAGAAATCACACCTGTGTGAATTGAGGGGTGCTCTTGTCATCATACCTCATCATACATCTCATCTCATTCCGGCCAAGAGAAGAATTTGCATCCTCACCTGTTACACAATGTTTGCGTTGAATGCACAAATACTCAAAATTTGGGTGGAAATCACACCCATGTGAAGTGAGGGATGCTCTTATCATCATGATATAAATCACAATTTGCGTCCTTTGTTCAATGTTTGTGTTTAAACAGACCCTCCAAACTGGACACGCAGTATATGCTCACACCACTCAAGTGTGAGCATATACTTTTTTTTTTGAGAGAGTGTACCAATGCAACCAAATGAACCCTAACGGGTTCATTTGGTTCCATTTGTACGCTCTCAGAAAAAAGAAGCGTCTAAAGAAATCCATTAACATGAGGGAATGTGGTGGTATTTTTTTTTATCATGTCCACCCAGCACATCTAGGGTATACTAATGACATATTAGAATGTTGAAAATGTGTGGAGTTCCCCTTTAAATCATAACACCAAGTCCTACCTAAACAGAGGCATTTAGTGGTTAACAGTGCCCTCTGTAGGTAGTAGGTAACATATTGAAATGGACAGACTCCAACTCAGATCAGTTTAAAGAATCTAAAAATGCATCTCCATAAATGTTCTTTCCGCGTCCCAAACTACTTTGCACATGGTTAAATGTTTCCCTGCTAATGGATTATGAGAAATTAACCCATTTTGTCCTGACCCTCGATCGAGTTTCTCACACCAGATTATACAGTAGACACCAGATTATATGCAGAGTTTCTGAAGTATTACACCAGAAAGCATCATTCTAGCTTTTGAAGATTCTACAGTAGTTTACAACACTAGATTCAAGTTATTGACACTAAATTATAGTTTCTGATGCTAGGTTACACTAGAATGTACGCTAGAATCGAGTTTTTGACACTAGATTCTATAGTTTCTGACAGATTCTATTTTTTTTCTTTAAAATGTGTCAGTGATGCTAACATATTTCAAGCCAAGGACACCAGAATTATTCATATTTGGCTGCAGACCCCATCTGAAAACGTCCTGAGAAAATGTCTTGATTTGCGGTTTCAAAAATAGCAGAACTACAAGCTGATTCGCGCTTGGCGCGATATGAGCTTGTAGATCTGCTATTTTTCAACAGCTAAAACACCAAAACGCGTTCGAGGTACAGTAAGCTGGAAGCAGTCCATGTGGGTGGTGGTATAACGTCAGATGGTGCCCCACATGGACGTCCTGGAAAATGTGATGTTTTTAATGTATGTTTTAATGACACTAAGTGTCCATATTCCGTTGCTTTGGGTTTAGAGATGGGCTATGTAATGCAGTCAAATCACATATTAAACTGTCATTCTGCTGTCAGGTAGAAACCTCATATCTGCATATGTTCACTTTTTTTATGTTTCTAATTATTTTCTTTAAGTCATGGCCTATACTTCATTACCGTGTCACACAAAAGTAGCAGATCTTCAAGCTCATCATAACACACTGATATGATGACACGCTTTGAGCTTGTAGATCTATTCTTTTTTTTTTTTCCAATAATGTTTTTATTGTTTTTTCTTACACAAACACACAAACAATACATTACAATACAAACAGTACAATATGAAAAAAAAACATGACAACTAGACAAGACAATATAAAATAAAGAAACACACAAAAAAAAGAAATTGAGCAATTTCCATTAAATGTGACAAGTTGTTGTTATTAATACAGTAAGTATATTGTATAAAACATCCCCATACCTCCATAAACACGTCTTGTTTGTTCTTGAGAATATATGTGATCTTTTCCAAGGGCAAACATTGAGAAAGTTCCCAGAACCACTGCAAAATATTTGGTTTACGTCAGTGCTATTATTCTTTTAGCTTGTAAAGGGCATATATCAATGAATATTTGTTGATTACACTTAAACCTATGTCCTTCTGGATAAAGACCGAGCAGGAACAATGAATGAATGAATGAATTGTTTATTTTTGTGTCATGCACCAGAGGCGCCCAGCCCACATAGGCTTATAGGACACACCATACAAGTTACATATAAATACAGAATACAAACAATTTACAACTGAAGACAATCAAAAGAAAGCAGTTTGTACAACTCTGTTTCTTCCTTCATTACCTAAACAAAGTCTTCTGTCTTTTTTCCCAAGCTCCCAACTTTGGTTCTGGTTCAATATTGATTGACAAAAATTGTAGATCTATTCTATGCCGATGTTCTGTTCCCTATTCACGTCTGCATGAACATGAATGTCATTCATTGCTCCTTGACTAATGTTCAATGTCATCAGCATTTCATCCTCCATCACCATAGTGACAAAGAATAATTTTCTTTCATTCAATATTCAAACTGGTGTGCTGGCTTAACCTTAATCCTAAATACACACTGTACATATTCATGTAAAAGTCTATATGCTACTCACTTGAATCAATGCAAAACATATTGTCTTGCTAGATCTTTATCATGCATATCTCTTGCTACGTTGTAGAACTGGGGCCTACTACTGTAATTACATTATTGATAAGCTATTGTTACTGTATGCTATGTATGGTATTTTGACATTTGTCTGAAAATGTGATCCATTTGGTTTAAATTTCCAGAAGCACATACAGTATCTTTAGCTTACATAAATGCGTTTTAACTTGTTTATATTGTCTTGTATTTCAATGCATGTGGTAAAAGTGTAGAAAAAAGACAAACATGCACAATTATGTGAAGCAGTTTGGTCAAGACCAGGGGTTTTCAACACAAGTGGTCCTTGAGAGGGTTCCAGGTGGTCCCCAGCTAAGTTGTTTAACCAAATGTAACTCTTGAGAACGTAAAAATGAAACCAAATGGACCCTTGCGCGTCCATTTGGTTTCATTTTTACACTCTCAAGAGTTAAAATATTCATCATCTTAATTAGCCCAAGTCCAGACAATTGGAGAACGTAGAAGATGAATGGTCATTTTGATCTGTATGTTTGACTGTTTCATTTCCCAAATCCCAGCCTTGTATTGTGGACAAAAGCAAAAGAAATCTTTAGTTTTGGGGGTTTTGGGGGAAAACCCCTGGTCAAGACGATAACGACCTTAGCACCGCCCCCAAAACAAAATGGCTGCCATTTTTTGTATTTTTTCAAAGTAAAGAGTTAAAAAGACATTATTATTATTATAAACTATTATTACTGCAGTGGACGTTATCCATTGGTATTGTGGCTCTGCTGCACAACCGTGACACGGCACTCCAAACTCCCATAGGAGAGCAGAGCCTAAAGCAGTTATTATATTAAGATCATACGTCCCCATAGAACAAAGCCATTGGATACGCTCATTATTATATTAACCTGCATGATAAGTACCCATAGGACAGCTATAGAGCCTACAGACACACAGTTATTAAATGAATAATGATATTTGACATATTATCCCCTATAGGACACAGCCCAGAGACACACAATTATTAAATGAATATGATATTTGACATATGATCCCCTATAGGACGTAGCCCAGAGACGGGTTTAATGACCGTGATAATGGGTCTATGAATCCACACATCAAACAGCACACCTGCAACAGGAGTCACCCTGGGAGTGCGGTGGGAGTGTGATCAGTGATGAGTTGGCACTGGCAGTGGTGAACGCTGCAAAACAATGTTGATCATCATCATCACGGGCAGACAGGGAGCAGCAGTTAGTTAGTTAGTAGTTTAAACTGGTGGTTTAAATGTTGTTCCATTTTGTTCAGGGGTTTTCAACCTTTTTGATGCCAGGGCCCACAATTTATTCAGCATTTGTGCCACCGACCACCATTTGCAGACACGGATACCAAAACTAAAGATTCCTTTTGCTTTTGTCCACAATTCAAGGCTGGATTTGGGAGACAAAACATGCAAACATACTGTAGACAAATGATGACCATTAATCTTCTACATTCTCTAGTTGTGTAGACTTGGGTAATTCAGATGAATATTTTAACTTTTGAGAGTGTAAAGATTTTCATCTGGTTAACCAACTTAGCTGGGGACCACCTAGCTGGAACCCTCTTGGGGACCACTGGTTGAAAACCACTGGTTTAGATCACAGACATAACTCAACAAAAATATAAATGCAACAGTTTTGTGAACATTGTTTGAGAGAAATGGTAATATTGTGTATCTGGAATGAATTTTACATATTGAAGCCCATCTCGTGAAAAATGGGAGCAAAAAACAAAAGTGTTGCGTTTACATCTTTGTTGAGTATACATTATGTGACTGGATAGAAAGTGGACAAAATTGACACCAACGAACGCCTGTTTTGAAACATCTTAAAGATGGAGCAGCGTCATTCATTCTTACTGTCAAAATATGACTCCCCACAGTCCCCAGTAAAAAAAAAAAACACCTTGTGTTTGAAATCGACACGCATGATTTCTCAGGTGTGATTTTGGGGCCCTAAGGATGAATACCAAATGAATATCAACATACTAAAATATAATTAGATTGGGAGTGTGGTGTAATTATGACAGGCAGTTTCTGTTGTCCTCCACCATGCAGTCAAAACAAAAACCTCTGTCTTCTATAGAGTGATTGACAGCCTAAAGATGAATGCAAAATCAACATCTTAATGTTGTCGCAATTCTTAGATAGGAGATGATGGCTGCAAAACAATGTTGATCGTCACCATCATCACAGCTCACTTTTTGCTGTCAAAATATGATCCAGCGGTCAAAAAACACTTTGTGTTTGAAGGCACTCATGCTTTCTATGGTGTGATTTGTGGCCCTGAATATGAATACAGATGCAGGACTGGACTGATTATGACAGCAGGATCTACTGTGAAAATATGACTCCCCAGTCTAAAAACAAACAGTCACTGTGTTTGAAATAAGCACTTGAGCTTGCTAAGGTGTGATTTGGGCCATAAATAAATATACAAAATCTATGTTTTGTATTGTTTGTTTACTATCAGTTTTTGGCTTCCATAACCTTACTGTACACAAAGAAACCCCTAAATACTTGTCTTTAAAAGACCATCAGTCTCCGAGACGAACAGCTGCCCTATCGTGAAGTATTATTTTAACTATTATCTCTTGGAGATGTTAGTTGTGGATGCTTGTGCTTGTGCTTATGCTCGTCAGGGCCGGATCTAGAGGGGGGCAGGGGTGGGCAGTGCCCACCCAAATGTGCATCTTGCCCACCCAATGAAAGGTAATATCAGTGGTTTTCATCAGTGGTCCAGGGACCCCAGCTAAATGTTGGAAAGTTGGTTAACCAGATGTAACTCGTTGAGAGCGTAAAAATGAAACCAAATGGACCCTTGCAGGTCCATTTGGTTTCATTTTTACGCTCTCAATAGTTAAAATATTAATCATGTGAATTAGCCCAAGTCTACACGACTAGAGAATGTAGAAGATTAATGGTCATTTTGATCTGTATGTTTGACTGTTTTTCCCCAAATCCAGCCAAAAACCAAAAGAAAACCGACCAAAACCAAAAGAAATCTTATATTTTGAGGTCTGTGGGGCTAAAACGTCATCAAATGGTTGTCTCAAATGCCGAATAAATAGTGGGCCCTGGAGTCAAAAAGATGGAAAACCACTGCTTCATATGAAAAACTTTGGAGTTGCCCACCGTGCCATTCTTCCAGCCCACCCTAGTAGGGCTGGCTAAATCCGGCCCTGATGCTTGTGCACAAGTACAGAGTGCAGTTCTAGTTTGTACTGGAATCAATGTAAATTGATGCCATCATTCAAAGTCACGCTATGAGAGAGTGTCCTTGGCTTCTTTTCTAAACATACTTTTCCTCACTTTAATCTTGTGACCGCATTTTTATTTTCTTTTTTTCATCAGAATGGCACACGTGTTGAGGCATTCATTTCACTGCATCCTCTTCACGGAGGGATCCATGGTTGTAGTAGTAGGGAACATTCTGTCCAGACATTTCATGCTGCTTGTGCTGCAAACACAAATCTACACAACGCTACGTCAACCTCTGTACAGGTTTTCAGTAGGTGCTACGTGGTGCCCAGGCGTGCTACTACAACCAAACACACACACACACACACACACACACACACACACACACAACACACACACACACACACACACACACACACACACACACACACACACACACACACACCTGAAGAGGGGGCATGACTCACCAATCAATGTACCTTTTTCATTAATAGTTGTTGCTGCTCCTGACTCATTCGAGTGTCGTCCTTTGTCTGTTTTCGTGCATCATGTTGTCTGGTTTCTGACCATTCCAAAGCTGGTCATCAGGGAGAAACCTTTCTACAAAAAGCCTCTGAGCCTGACACACAACCTTGGACATGCTGGGAAAAGAAATCTTTTGCTATTCTTTGCCACCACTTCAACACTGAAGGTTCAAGTTTTATTTGTCAGTCAGTCAATCGTAAAAACTATATTGTGCTGTGAAATGTTAGTGGTGTGCTCTACAGACTGTAGAAAACAAGTTCCTAAATGGAAAAGTGGGTTTGGTTGCCTTCCTATCGGGATGTGTCGGCCGTTGGAATGAAGCCGTCAGGACACCAAGAAGCTGCGACACTGTGTACGGCTGACGCAGGAAATAGCTATTTTACTGTACAAGTCACACCTGGGCATTATGCGGCCCGGGGGCCAAATGCGGCCCTTTGGTTGACTCTGACCGGCCCGTCCAGGGACCACCAGTGGTCCTTGAGAGAGTTCCAGTTAAATATGGAGAGTTGGTTAACGAGAGCGTAAAAATGAAACCAAATGTACCCTTGCGGGTCCATTTGGTTTCATTTTTACGCTCTCAAGAGTTAAAATATTCATCATGTGAATTATCCCAAGTCTACACAACTAGAGAATGTAGAAGATTAATGGTCATTTTGATCTGTATGTTTGACTGTTTGGTTTTTGAAATCCAGCCTGGAATTGTGGACAAAAGTTTTGGGTCTGTGGGGCTAAAATGTCATCAAATTGTGGTCCTCTGTGGCTCAAATAATGAATAAATAGAGGTCCCTGGTGTCACTTGTACCCCCCTTGCATGGTACAAGTGATGCAACTGTGGTGGCTGAAACCACTGGACCATTGGAATTTTTAGGATGGGGCCAGGGGGGCACTTCTCCCCGCAGGTGGCCAAAAAGAAGAAAAAAGTTATGTACTGTATATAGGGGGAAAGAATTGTCAGTTGTATCTTCATTCAATTGTAACTTAATATTCATTTATACAAATGTAGAATATTTTTCATTCCATTGTTGCTTTGTAATGAATATACTTGGTATTATACAGTATGTTCCAAAACGAGTAAGCAAATCACATACTGTAGTGTCTCGAAAAACAACTCTGGGATCCAAAGTTTGTGTCCACTATTGGCCAAACTGGCAAAACGTTGTTCAAAATAACAATTCTTCTATGTTTTCTCATTGTGTAGATTCTTGAAAATAATGTAATTCAAGATGTTTACATATAATTTAACTCTATAAAACTCTCTAAAATGTAACATTTTACTCTCTCAAGAGTTACATATCTACCCCCCCCCCTGCTGGGAGACCCTGAAATCGCCTATGCACTAGACTAATGGCACCGATGCTCCATTGCAGCATGACGTTGCGTTGTGAGTTCAAGACCCAAGCCCTGTGACCTTTCTGTCTGCTGTATACCATCAATTAGAAGCAGCTTTGGAAGTGCATGCTCCTCACCCTGCTGTGATTCTACTGAGTGGATGTTTAGGATAAGAACTATTCCCTGGACACACATTACAGAGGAAATGCAGTATGGATGGACTATGAAGATCGTTGTCTTATCTATTATATTGTCACATGGCTCATATGAGACCGTTTGTGCCTAACATCATAGAAAGAACAAACAACAAACAGTGACATTTTGTAGCACGCGCCACTCATAGATGGAAGTGATATCGCTTTTGGCTCTGTTATTTACAGGCCCCTCGACGTGATTCAAATCTAGGGCAGACAGATATTGCGTTGTGGCCAAATAGGACGCTTCCACAAAGCAAATCATCAAGCCAACTGAAATGGAAACTGAAAAATGTGACTGATACCTTGATCACATATGACTCAATTTTTGGACCAAATCTGCCGGGCGTAGTAGTAGTAATAAAAAGTGTGTTTTGAACAAAATGTAATCTTGTTGAGATCCGGATGGAATTGGCCAGAGCCTAGGTAGAAAGCTGCAACCATGATCCACCCAATCCAGAGATTTATAAGGCGGGTTTGTTCAGGTCGGTTCAGTTCAAATTTATATTGGTCATACAGTAAACAATACATGGAGTATATGTGCACACTGACTCAACCCAATGAGCAATTTTTCATTGAAAAAATTAAAATAAAAATCGGTGGAGCACGGTTTTACAGAGACATAGCTGTGTGTATCCCTGTAACCAGAGCCATAGAGTATAGCTTGAGGCATCTACAAGCATTGGTGGCATTGGCTCGTAGATCACCTATTTTGCTAAATATTTTAACAAATTAACAGATCTTTTGTTCCCAGATTCTTTTTATTTTTTAAATAAAAAGAATCTACACACAGTGTGTGTGTGGTTAGAGGGGGGGGGGTGTTGGCCAAAACAATCAATAAGAGAAATAAGACAGTACCGGTACATAACCATGTGTGTTCTGTTGTGAGCAGGTACAGAATAGTCCAGGTGTTTTCTACCTCTACAATGGCACTATATGCATGCACGCATACATGCACACGAGCGCGCACACACACACAACCACAATTGCTGGGGAGAATGGGATATGCCCTTTTAAAATCCTTTTAGCTCTTTAATATGTGTCCTACATGCAGCAGAGGGACGTCCCCACAGCACACTGGGCCTTCTGCAAGGCTCACTGGTCCCTGGAAGGATGGAGCTATTCCCGTACCACACCATGCTAACCCCCTTTCAGAATGTGCTGAGTGGTATAGGCTGGTATAGTAGGATTTCAGGGCCTTCTGGTGTGAGACTTTGGGATTTTCCTCAACTGTCTGAGGTGGCACTATAGCCCCCTCAGACAGGCACTATAGCCTTATACCATAGGTGTCAAACTCTGGCCCGCGGGCCAAATTTGCCCTTGAGGCAACATCAAATTAACATAAACATAAAGCTGTGTTAAAGATGGAGTGCCATGGTTTTTGTGTTTTCTCCAACTTTGTACATGTTTAAGGGATGTACTGATGTCTTCCCTCTGTATTTACGATTTCATCCTGGGGATCGGATAAAATCCCTAGTCAAAAAAATCCTATAGCATTCCAATACAAAAGTCCTATCAGTTTTTGGAACAAATCCTATTGGATTTCCAATATGATTCCTATAAGAATCCTATAGGATCTTATAGGAATCCTATAAGAAAATCCTATAGGATTTTCCTATAGGATTCCTATAGGATTTTTGGGAAAATCATATAGGATTCTATTGAAATCCTATTGGATTCTTATTAGAAATCCAATAGGATTTGTTCCAAAATCTGATAGGACTTTTCTATAGGACTTTTCTAAAATCCTATATCCTATTTGACTAGGGATGAAACAAACAAACAAACAAACAAACAAACAAACAAACAAACAAACAAACACAACTGTATTATAGTGACATCACACTATCCTAACTGTCCTAACTCCTCCCCTTTATCATACAACTAAAGTTGTGGGTGTGGCTTCAGTTCAGGCGGATCTCCACCTATCACCACCCAGCAGGCAAACCAAGCATACTTAATGAACTGCTGGGGGTGCCCACATAAAAAGCAATGTTTTAACATTAACATTTTTACACTTTTTTGAAAGTCCTATAACATCGGGTATAATAATACCCGATGATCATGTTTTAGGGTGGAAAAAATTATGGAATTCCATTTTTAAAGCAACACTATGGCTACAGTATATACTGTAGCTACTGTATGTTTATTATACAGTACAGTAGCTGCTGCACTACACTGGCGTGAAAATTGGAGCGGTCCGCTGGTCCACTCCCACTTACCATATTTTCAGTTTTAAGTTAAATGTTTTTAGTCGGTCGTACTTGATAATGAAAATTGTACATCTGCTATTTTTGAACATTTGAACATCAAGTGTGAGAACTATAGAGGGCATTTGTAGATGAAGTCGCACCCATCCATTTTCAGTTACAGGACTTTTATTAGTCAAGTAAAGCATCGATAATAACATCAGTTGTTGTTGAAGTTGCAACAGACACGCAGCATGCATAAAGCTAAAGTTATGACTCAGAGTTCTCTGTTTGAGTGGTGCCACAGCTGTAGTTAGTAAATGGCAGTAGCAGTGTTTCAAAACATTTTATATATAAGCACTTTAATTTGAAATACCTTGGGTTGTTTTGCATGCCATCATGTTTGGTGGGGCAGATTGGGCATTTAGGGGGGCATCCCCCCCCCCCCCATGTCCATGCCTAGATCCGCCCCTGCTTGGGTCTAAACGGGGTTAGGGTCAGTGGTGTATTCTGCATAGTATGCCGTGCCAAAGTTTTTGGGGAAAAAAAATCTGCCTACCATCTGCTGACCATGTCATCCATTGACCACAAGCAGAGTGTATAGCTGCTACCCGTGTCGCACAGGGAATAATTATATGGTACTGCATATCGTCTGAGAAAAAAAAAGAGGACTTCGGCACTGGTTAAACTCCAATTTGAGTGTTCATTAAACTTGGAGAGTTGAAAGGGCATCTGTTTTTAGCGGGAGAGAGACTACGGTCCATGTGCAGTAGAAAGCTGCACATGTACACTGTAGGATAGGGAGACATACTGTATGATATATGAAACATCTGTACATTTCCAATTACTGTGAGGACTTTTGACTTTGAGAAATATCACACAATTCTAGCTTTAAAGGGAAAGAAATTGGACGTGGCACGTTCTCAACTCTTCCTCGAGAAATTAATAAGCTTGTGTGCTTTCCCCCCAACTCAACCTTTTGATGTTAACGGCGCTCTACAGAGTAATACGACCTGCTCGGCTGCTCTGTATATACCTAAATCAATTCGGATTCTGGCAAAGAGGAGATTCATCCTTAGTTCCTCCTCATTACTATCATCATCATCGTCATTACTATCCATTTCCTTCTCTGCTTTCCTCCTCCGCAATCTTCTTTCAGCACTCTTTCCCTTCTGTGAATCGGCCACTTCAAGTTGAGTGGTGTGCCAGGTGGAAGCCAGGTGGAATTCCCCTTTAAGCCTTTCTCTGTGCATGTTTGTGGTCTTTCTGGCTGCAGGGACGTGTTTGCTGACAAACTTGCACTCAGTGACAGTGACATTTCGTTTTGTTTTGTTTTGTTTTTACCTTTTCTATCCCACAGTTTTTGTAATCCATTTTTCACTCAAATTGCCGAAACTGTAGTTCTGCTAGACTTTCTGCGAAATCACGGCCTGAGCTTGTGCTTCCTTCAACGCATAAAGAGTCCAGTGTGTTCCTCCTTATCACAACTTGTACAAAACTCCGCAGCTAGATTAAGTTCTTTGGGGGCAGAACCACATTACACCTATCCTGGCTGCTCTCCACTGGCTGTCAGAGTTGACTTTTAGTTTGAAAATGTTAGATTGCTCTTAAAGTACTGCGAGGCCTGGCTCCTAGTGGACCAGTGTTGTTGTTGTTTTTTTAGAATGTTTTGATTTGGTCTTAGTCTTTTCGTCCCAATTAGTCTTCTGAAATTCATTTTTTAGTCTAGTCATAGTCGACGAAATGTCAAAAATGATTTAGTCTAGTTTTAGTCTTTTAGTCTTAGTCTTGGTAGTTTAGTCTTACATACAAATGCATTGTAGGTTTATATATGTTATACAGATTTATAGTTTTTAGTATGAAACATGTGTCATTTTATTTCTTGTATACAATTACTGCAATAGTAATAAGTGCCTTTACTGAAAAGGTATGCAATGTATCCTGCAGCGATGTTCACATACTTAAAAGGAACGGAAAAAAAGAAGATACAAATGTTTTCCCATTTCCATTAGTCTTCGTCTTAGTCTTAGTCTTTTGAAAACGCACATCTTTTAGTCTCATTTAGTCTTTTGAAATTCATTTTTGTTAGTATAGTCGGCTTCGACTATATCAAAAACCTTAGTCGATGTAGTCTTTAGTCTTAGTCGACAAAAACAGCACTGTAGCATGTTGAAAACTATACAGGCCAGTACACAACGGTTCGACTCACCTGGTCACCATGGGCAACCAGGCTTTTGCTGTGCGGTTGCCCATACTGTACTCTGGAGTGACCTACTTTTGCTAATTCAGTGCCATCTGAAGTAATGATGACACTTATTACAAAATATTTTTGATAACATATTTGTACACTAAAGCCTCTCCTTATTTTTTTTATTTTTTTAAGCTATTATTTGTCCTATACCAGGGGTTTTCAACAGGTTGTCCTCCGGGGACCACCAGTGGCCCCTGAGAGGGTTCCAGGTGGTCCCCAGCTAAGTTGGTTAACCAGATGTAACTCTTGAGAACATAAAAATGAAACCAAATGGACCCTTGCGGATCCATTTGGTTTTATTTTTACACTCTCAAGAGTTAAACTTCATCATCTTAATTAGCCCAGGTCTACACAACTAGAAGATCAGTGGTCATTTTTATCTGTATGTTAATTTGCCTGTTTTGTTTCCCCCAAATCCAGCCTGGAATTGTGGACAAAAGCAAAAGAGTTCTTTAGTTTTAGGTCTTTGGGGCTAAAATGTCCTCAAATTGTGGTCCGTCGCTCAAATGCTGAATAAATGGTGGTCCCTGGTGTCAAAAACATTGGAAACCCCCTGTCCTATACTGTTTGTTTAATGCATGTCATGTGATTAGTTGTTGGTCATCCCTTGGCATGTTGAAGCACTTTGTAAACAGGATCCATGGCACAGCCATGGATCAAACCCCGACCGTCTATTACAGAACTGGTGCAAGGCCGAGGTCAGAATCCATCAGGAAAGATATATGGTCTACACACCGCTCCAACGCCTTTTTTTGTTTCTTCTTCTTTATAGTTCACATTTCCTCCAGCGTGTAGACCTTGCCTTTCTTTGTGGGGTTGTGCTCTAGTTTTTTTTTTTTTTTTTTTTTACATATTTATAATTTAGTTCAAACAATCATGCAAGGAGCTAAGAACTGTGTTAATTGCAACTTGTAGATCGGCCATTTTCATTAGTTTGGGTCTCATGCTAACAATTCTGGAACAAAGTTATGGTGTTGTCATGCTGCCAACCGACAAAGTGTGCTTTAGCTTGATAAGTACATACACTATAGATTACAGCGTCCTAGGCCTATTTAACCACCCACATGGATGCAGTGTGTGTGCGTGCGGGCGGGCGTGCGTGCGTGCATGCATGTGTGTGTGTGCCAATGTGTGTTTCCTTTACCAAATCCAACACATTGCCTTCACTGTCCCATCAATCACCCCTCAATCACACCTTGCTGCTCAAAGCGTTAACTTTTTTTATTGAAGGAAAAGGGGATGAATGAGGACGGGGGACACCGCAGGCAGGGTGAGACTCAGGCTGGGGGGGGGGGGGGGGGGGGGGGGGGGGGGCAGCTGGTTAACCAGATGTAACTCTTTGAGAGCGTAAAAAATGAACCAAATGGACCCTTGCGGGTCCATTTGGTTTCATTGTTACACCTCAAGAGTTAAAATATTCATCACGTGAATTAGCCCAACTTAGTCTACACAACTAGAGAATGTAGAAGATTAATGGTCATTTTGATCTGTATGTTCCAGGCGAGCATCTAGCGCATTCTAGTGCACTTTGGAAGTGCCACTAGTGCATTTTGGATCTTGTCCAGGCCACTAGGTGGCGCAGGCCACCGGGAAAACTCCCTGTACTCCAGATGGCCAATCCACCCCTGTGGGGGTAGGTAGCCTGATTATCAGACTGGAGTTCAGCTACCTGAAGCTTGAGTCTGACATTGTCCACTGTTTGGGAGATTTCAAGGGGGAGGGGTTAAGTTGTTCAAGGTTTTCAAGGTTCAAGGTTTTTTTTATTTGTCACTCCAGTGTATGTCAGGACATATACAAGGATGAAATAGCGTTTCCATTTTCCACAGTGCAATAAGACAATAGACAGTGCAATAAGACAAAGTCGAGACAAAATATAGACGAGACAAACAATAGTGCAGCAGACCAGTACAGTGCTAACTGTACACCTAAATTGAGGTAAAGGTGCTAAGCTAAGAAAGGTAAAAAAAGACCACGCACATCCAAAAAAGACCCAATTTGGGTAGGGTGCTAGATTAAACAATGGAACATGACTATATGAAAGAAAGAAAATCTGCACACCATTTGATGCTCCCGAATACTATACTATACTATACTATACTATACTATACTATACTATACTATAACAACATACAGCCTACTACTATTGTTGTCAGTCGTGTGGCTAATGGTCTAGCCTGTTTGCTAACCAAACAAACACAGCCAACAAGCGCCACTAGCATGTGACCAAAAGAAATATAACATGTCGGATGATGATGTTTATACAACCGGTATAGGTCGCTCGAATATTGACATCAAGATGTTAATAATTTGCTCACATTTCGTCCCGTTTCCCCACTCCACTTGTCCCCCACATGATGCAACACATCTGTCCCTCAAATGAACGGCTTGGATCTGGTCACCCTAATGTTAAATGAAAAAATAAGTGGTGAGAAATGCTGCTACAGACATTTTTTTTAATATTGCACTGGAAGAAAATATAATTGAGGGAATGCTGCATCTCCAAATGTCCTTTTCAGTAACGGTTTTATGCATATGTGCTGTAGCCTGCAGTAGGGGATCTAAGGGCACATGAAGGAACACTTCACAGCAGGGGGTCTGTGATGTACTGTAGACCGTCCCCAACCATAACTCTGTGGCCCCAACACCCAGCCCAAGCTTCATAAACACTGTACTGTATAAGGAATTTAAAATAATGCCCTCTGGAAGACACATGACACAGTCAGTGACACAGTGTAGTCTAGTCGTTACATAAAGCGAATATTCATTTTGGAGTCAGATTCTAATGACTTAAGTAGTAGCTCAACTTCTCACACTTTCAAGATTTTGTTTTAAATGTTCAACAGTGGCAGATGTACAAACTCGCATCGCGGCACAAAGTGACATCTTGTACATCTACTGAAATCTAAGATGACACACAGATGCTTTCCCGTTTTTAGCGGGTTAAGACGAGAATGATCCTCTCAGCGTTCTCTCATGTATGTTTTTGTTTTGGTCTGCAGACTAACGGCAGATTTCAGCAGAAGTAACCAATTTGTTGGACTGGTTCACCCTGTTTGAGAACAATTTAGGCCCCCTTTACACAGAAACAGGCTTCATTAAAAACGTAATCATTTATAGCCGTTTGTGGGGGTCCATTCAGACGAAGACAGCGTTTTCGTGAGGTGAAAACGCAACAAAGTCAAAACTCCTGGGAAAGTGGAAATGTTGAAAACGCTCTGCTCTCATTCCTGCTTTCATCTAAAGACCGCAAACGATGTAAAACTCTGCGTGCAAAGCTCACGCATGGCTCACGTTATAAGAGGCATGCGCAGTCAAGGAGGAGGTTTGTTTACATCCGCGAGACTCCAGCTGCTAGGAGCAGAGCCTTGGAAATAGACAGAGTTACGCCAACTCCGTTCACTTCATGGGGCCAGTCCATTTACAGTACATAGACTTCTGTTGGATACTGACATGAATAGTGACAGCCGGAAGTTACTGAATGCATTGGCACATATGGGCTCGCGCGAGTACATGAGCCATGTGACCAGGCTGTTTTTCTGACCGATGTTGTAACTCTTCTAATAGATTGTTCTGGCTAGGAGGAAGTAGAACAGAACCTGTTCTACGATGGTGTGGCCGGTCTATATGGCAGTGCGGCCACGCTGACACGCGCCACCTAGCGACCGGGCATGCACATAACAGCGTTTACAGCCAGATTGCGTCTTCATCTAAAGAGGGTGTAAAAAATGAAACTAAGCGGCTCGGCTCTTTGCCGTTTTTGACGGCGACCGTCTCTGTGTAAAAGGGGCCTTAGTGTTTCAGCATCTTGCTGCGTTAGGAATGAACTTTGCTTCAGTTCAGCGACCAGCTCAGTGGCCTTGTGGTTAGAGTGTCCGCCCTGAGACTGGGAGGTCGGGGTTCGATTCCCGGCCGGGTCATACCAAAGACTCTAAAAATGGGACCCAATGCCTCCCTGCTTGGCACTCAGCATCAAGGGATGGATTGGGGGTAAGTCCCTGCGATGTACTAGCGTCATGTCCAGGGGGTGTACTTGTACATCAAGCTGCCTCACGCTACAGAAACAGGAGATAGGCTCCTGACCTATATGGGCCTCAATGGCTCAGCCGGGCCTCCTGACATCATGGCCTGGCAAGGCTACTTACTTACTTACTTTGCTTCAGTTTCCTTACTTATTTATCTCTGTCTTTATTCCGATTTCATTTCATAAAGTTATTAGGCTACTCATCTGTGTATTGACTACAGACAGACAGACAGACAGACAGACAGACAGACAGACAGACAGACAGACAGACAGACAGACAGACAGACAGACAGACAGACAGACAGACAGACAGACAGACGGCCTGGGAGGTGAAGGCGTCATCATTTATGCATCATTTAAAAAGACGTACAACTGAGTGTCTTCAACTGTACTGTAGTATATGAAACACAACATTACTTTATGTTTTATGACATCACGTACAGTAGCTGCAGACCTAGTAATGTTGTGAGAACAATAACAAGTAGCACATCCTCAGGCAAAAGGTTTTAATTAGAGCAGGATGAAACTGTTGATGTCCCGATTCGCCATTCATCATTTAGCCGCTTTGATGCTGCATGAACACGGTGTGGGGAATGTGCTTCTTGCAAACTTGCTCAATATGTTGTTGTTGTTACTGGAAACACTATAATCATATTAACCCATTTGTCCTGACCCTCGATGCAAGTTTCTGACACCAGATTATAAAGTAGTTCAATATAGCTGCAGCAACATTCTAGCTTTTGACGCTAGATTCTACAGTAGTTTCCGACACTAGATTCTAGTTATTGTCACTAAATTGTAGTTTCTGATGCTAGGATCTACTTTTTGACACTAGAATCTAGTTTCTGACACTAGTTTTTGACACTCGATTCAAGATTCTGTGTTCCTGTGTCAGTGATACTAACATATTTCAAGTCGAGGACCACCAGAATTATCCTTATTTGGCTGCAGACCCCCCATCTGAAAACATGTTGTTCTTGGAGATCCCCCAGAAGCAAAAATTTGAGTTAAAAATGTTTGCTTCCAAAATAATTTATTCAGAGATTTGCGGCATGCTTTCGCAATTTTTCAAAAATAGCAGAACTACAAGCTCATATCGCGCCACTCGGTGGCGCGATATGAGCTTGTAGATCTGCTATTTTTCAATAGCTAAAACACCCAAAACGCGTTCAGTACACAAAGGGTTAAGTTGATGATGACTGTGATTATGAATACTATCTAATATGGAAGTAAAGTGGTTTTAATCCAGAAGCATGGGTATGAACGGGGGTGCGATCCATTTGAGAGAACGAACGAGGTGCTCTGGGAACAGCTCCAGAGGGAGGCTCAGAGTCTCAGGAGGAGTGGAGAGAGACCGATGCCAGGTTTTGATAACACGCTGGGGGAACAATTTACAATTTAGGCATTTAGCATGAGACACTCTTAATCCACAGTGACTTACAGTACGTTAGGCATGAAGCAAAAAGAGTGAGTCTGCGGTTCTGGTTGCAATGGGGAAAGCATTCCATAGTTTAGGGGCCAGTACTGTAGTGGAGCGCTGGCCAGGAGTTTTTGGCGAGGGTACACATACATTAGAGAGACAGTCAACCTGTACTGGAGCTATTATTTTGATGACATTTTAGCCCCACAGAGCCCAAAAACTATAGATTTCCTTTGCTTTTGTCCACACTATGGATTTGGAAACAGTGTTGGGCAGTAACGAATCTTAGATTACATATTACTGTTATATTATTACATTTGCTCCAAAAGGTAAAGTAACGAGATTACTCTGCCAAAATGGGTAATAAGTAATGCATTACTTTGCAAGTAACGCCAAGTTACTTTTTTTATGTTTAAAAAGTCAAAGAGACAAATTTCGAAATCTGGTTTTGTTAGTTGCAGGTCTGTTTTGTGATTCAAGGTTAAAATGTTCCCATGGCTTCTCTCTGCTTCTTTTATTTTTATTTTATTTTTTGTCTAAGAAAGACATTTACAATGTCGGATTTTGTTGGCTTTGCTTTCAGGTGCAGTTTGTGAGATTGGAGACTATTATTATTCCAATAAATTGGATTCAGTTCTAAAAAGAGCTTGCTAAACAGATTATGTTGTACATCTCTATTTTTTTCAAAGGTGGGAGTTGAGAACTTGGGAAAGTAATGACATAATATGTAATATATTACTCTTCAATTCCAGTAATACGTAAAGTAATGATATTACTTTGTCTAAGGGGTAACGAGTAAAGTAAAGAAGTTACTTTCCGAAGTAATATTGACCAACACTGTTTGGGAAACAACACAGGCAAACATACTGTACATCAGAATGGTCATTAATCTTCTACATTCTCTAGTTGCGTATAGACTTTATGTGATTCAAGGACTGGCTTCCCTGCCTTTGGGGCCGTTTGTGCCGGTTGGGAATCCAATCCCAGCACCTGATTGGCCAACAGCCCTGTCAATCACTTCGACCCCAACGTCGTCGTGGGACCCCATATTCTTATGGGTTCATATGAACCAATCACCGTTAAGAGTGCTGCTTTGATGACGTCCACCCCAGAAACTGCTGTGGTCGAGAGGGACTTCAGTCTGAATAATGAAGTGAAACGAAATGATAATTCAGACTGAGGTCAGGCTACTCATACGGGTCCACTTGGCTCCAATTATCAGGGTTATAGATCTGTTCATTCTTAGGCTCCATTTTTTCAGAAAATGTCCACCTCCAGTGTGGTACTATACTATATTCAAAAATACTTTCAAAAATGACTTTCCTTTTCCACCCCATGTGCGAAGATGTCACCGCCGTTGAGTTGAGCACGGCATCTTACATGGAACCAACCCAGTTTGCAGGAGAGCGACGTACGTGTTTGTTTATTCTTCTCACCAAGGCATTGGTTGCTATGGCGCCTTATTGATGATTACCGGGGAAAGATTAGCGGGCGTTCTTGTCTCGGAGGAGAATAGAAGAGAGGCTTGATTGCCTCATACGTATTAGCTATAGCGAAGAAGAAGAGGCTCGCCTTCTCTTGCTCATCCAGTGCTTGACGCTGTGTGTGTGTGTGTGTGTGTGTGTGTGTGTGTGTGTGTGTTTGTGTGTGTGTGTGTGTGTGTGTGGTGTGTGTGTGTGTGTGTGTGTGTGTGTGTGTTGTGTGTGTGTGTGTGTGGGCGTGGGCGTCGAGCGTGGCCAGGGACAGAGCTGTATGCATGGGCACACTTCTGGGATCGGGGGCAGGAAATGAGCTCCGTGTCTGGATTAGCCACGGCACTGCCACCCCCCCCAGGACACACACACAGTGCACACGAACACCAGGGGCGGATCTAGGCATGGGCATGGGGCGGGGGGCAATGCCCTCCCTAAATTCCCAGGCTGCCCCACAAAACATGACGGCATGCAAAACAAGTGCCTATATTTAAAATGATTTGAAACAGCACTACTGCTACTAAGTAGTACAGCTGTGTCGCCACTAAACCAACAGCATTTCATCATTGAAAACAGAAAACTCTCTGAGTCAGACCTTTATAGCTTTATGCATGCTGCGTGTCTGTTGCAAAGTCAACAACAACTGATGTTGCTATTGATGCTTTTCTTACCTAAAATATGTCCTGTAACCGAAAATGGTATGGGTGCGGCCCCCATACCATTTTCTCCTGCCCCCCCCCCCCCCCCCCCAAAATTGGGAAATGTTACATCAGCCCTGATGCACAGTGCACACACACACACGCACGGTTCTGACCACCACTCGACTCTGCCACCAGGGCCGTGTGAAGAGGCAGGTCAGTGCTTTGGGCCACTCCGTGTGTGTATGTGGGTGTGTGGGGGCGAGCGAGTCGGCGTGTGTGCTGTATGTAAATGTATACGTTTCAGAAAGATGGAATTCATGCTTGTGACAGATTGGATAATGGAAAAAAAGAAGAGCAGCCCTGAAGTGAGACAGAAATCGTTTCTCTATTGCATCCAAAGTGAGGAAAAGATGGTCGATGAACGCTTTGACGTATTAAGTGTGCCTGCCGTTCAATGGAGAAACGGTTATCGTAATCGTCCATAGTCACGGCAATAAATACATAAAACTGCAATGGGACTATATACCTTACATGTCTGTGAGTGAAACCATTAGAATTCCATCTCTGCTCTCATTGGAACAGTGGTCGTCAAAGTGTGACAGCTTAAAAGGCCCTTAATCGGTCAGAGTTTTTTGTTGTTTTTGTGTGTGGTTATAGGTTGACTGCCCTGTGACTGAGAGGTCAGGGTTCGATCCCTGGCCGGGACATACCAATGACTATGATGAATGTGACCCAGTGCCTCCCTGCTTGGCGCTCAGCATTAGGGGTGGGATTGGGGGGTATCAGTATAAGTCTCTGCTAGAGCCGTGGCGGGGTGGGTGTACTTGTACATCAAGCTGCTCACAGTACCTCATCTAGGAGCAAGCGTTCCAATGGTGATGTTGCATGGTAAGGCCCCTATTTTGATTGTCTTAAGTGGAGGTGTCGAGGTGTGGCAAAGCTGTTTGGCTGTTTTGAGTGGCCAAACAGCTTTGCCACACCTCCAAGTTTTGTCTTAAGACTTAAGACCTGACACTGTACAATCAAAAGAGGGCCCTAAAACTGTCCTGATATGTAGCTTGGGCCGCTGCGTTGCGATGTAAAGCCTGAACGAGCAATCAAAGAATACATAGCAGTGCTTAAGATCTCAACCGATAAAAGCGTCTGTGGCAGCGAAACGAAGAAGAAAGGACAGTCTCATTGACAAACATGTGTTTTAATGAGATTTCATTGTTTGCTCGCTCGCATCGCTGGCAGTGTAGTAGATGAGCTGTAACCAGGCTCTAGCCCCTGTGGGACACATGGCTCGGCAAGCTACATTTACTGCGTGGGTTGAGTGCGTCGGGAGTGTAATTTAAGAAATGGCAAATTAAGTCGTCAGCACTTGCAAATATGTATGTAACACTTTCAATAATGCACAAGGTTCAGAAACGCTTGAGGAATGCTTGGGGCGGAAACGCATCTGTTTCCTTCCTTCCGCTGCGCGTTATTAAAAGTGTTACACACTAAGTTGCAAGTGCTGACAACTTTGTTTGCTAGTTTTGAGCCCTTTGTGTCAACACTCGACAACCATTATTTTTCTAGGGGCGGATGTAACATTTCCCAATTGGGGGGGCAGGAGAAAATGTCATGGCGGCGGCTTCATGAAGGGGGCATACCATTTTCAGTTACAGGACTTTTATTAGTCAAGTAAAGCATCAATAATAATATCAGTTGTTGTTGAAGTTGCAACAGACACGCAGCATGCATAAAGCTAAAGGTCTGACTCAGAGAGTTTTCTGTTTTCAATGATGAAATGCTGTTGCTTTATTGGTGACACAGCTGTGGTTAGTTAGTAGCAGTAGTTCTGTTTCAAATTGTATATATACGAACTTTAATTTCGAATATACAGTATTGGGTTGTTTTGCATGCATGTTGGGTGGGGCAGACTGGGCATTTAGGCCCCCCCCCACATGCTCATTCCAAGATCCACGCCTGCTGCCGCGCCAGGAGTATTATGACGAAGATCTATCCGCTGTTTTCCAGCGCTTAACGCTTTACACTCTTGGTCGTGCCAAAACAGCATTAGTTACCACGCGACACAAACGACAGCTTAGTGCTGCCCTCCAACCAACAGCAGAAGCCTGCAGTCGTAGCGTGCAGCTCTTGTGCGAACGTTGTCTGCGTAAAAATGTGAAGCGCGGTGTCATGATAAGGAGGAAACTTTCCATATTAATTACACACGAGGGGCTCAAGTCTTCCGAGCACAGCTAACTGCAGCCGACACTATAAAGGCAGTGGTTATGGGGAAAGTAACTGATATGAGTAATTAAATTAGTTTGCTGAAAGTTACACTCGTGACAGTGCTCTGAGAAGCGCAGGATAGGCTGGATTATGTGCAGTGTCTACAGGTGGGCTCTGAAAGGATGCCATTATTAATGCATGAGCTGTGACTACTTTTATTTTAGCCCGAGGCTCCGGCTAGGTAGACACATACTATCAAAATTCAGTCAGGCTAATTTCAGGCATACCGTATAAAGCAATACCTACAGAGAAGCAGCCAACGCCATTCAATTATTTTTCCTTTTGACTAGTCTTAACCAATCAAGTCTCTTTACAAACAGTTATTTAATATATATTTGTGTAATTAATTTGATTCTTGCCTCATTTGTATATTTGCATAAAGGTTTTTTTTTTTTTTTTTTTAGGTTTTCTGAGGTCAATTGCACCAATAAATAAGTAGAAAATGTAGATTCTCTGTGGTCTGGGCTTTTCTGGCTCAAACAAGTGTTCTGAATTGCCCTGTGTGTTAAAAGAAATCCCATGAAATATTAATTTCCCACAGATTTCACTGTTGAGGGATTTTGCCTGCTTTCATTGCAGCTCAAACCACACTTAGAACATACTTACTGAACGCCTCTAATAATAATATTTAACTCACAAGTTCTGTCTGTGTGAATTAAACTGGCAGTTGTTTCCATTCATGTTGGTCTTTATTCGGCCCAATTCACTTGTTTTCTGTCATTCACTTGGTTTTCTGTCTCGATGTATTGATGTTCAAGAGATTGTTTCTCTTGTTCATGGTGTTCTGTAAACTTCTGTTCAAATGTATAATTCTTTCTGACATACAGTATGTGAACCCAGAATGGAATTAATGAAAAAACGAAGAAGATCCTTGGAAGAGTAGCATCTTTGACGCATATTAGGCTCTCTGATCTTCTCTTAAAATATATTTATAGAAAGACCAATGTTTTTTGAGATTCAGAAGTCAAGAATATCACAAGTGCTAGAATACAATTATGCAGTATAGCCTATCGTCTCCAATTTACATTTTCTGGATACAATCTAATGCAGGGCTGCCAAAA